>OV049924.1:85927634-86527634 GCA_920104205.1 Eupeodes latifasciatus
ATAGAGACAAATTGAACAATCAATTAAGGATCGATTATGTCGATAATTTACCGTTAGCTTTGTATGAAGTTTAATTTGCAAAAAGTATTCAATACAAATTTCAGATTGTTTAAAAATAGATGCTATATTTGTATTATCTTGGAATGATCATAATCTATGAATTTAAATTGAATCTATTACTTCTTAAGCAAAGATAATAATTGAAGAATTATTATAAAAACCATTTAGAAGATCATTTTCGGAGAAGCTATTAATAGTTAATAATGGGCTTCCATGTCCAGAACTTACAGATTTTAAATCAACACACAAAGATAGGAACAGAGAGTATACTCGAACCTTTATCGAAAATCAATAATATTCCCCTTACCTGTTTGCGAGAACAAAAATAAATTGTTTTGTTGGCTTTGTTTGCAATTTTCCGTTATCTCTTCCGCATAAAGTTCCTCGGGTTTGGACAATTTCAAAATTCTAACCACACTTCAAACAAAACACAAGTTAGTACCTCCCATTTGCAATGTGCTTCCTTTGGTCAGACTAGGATACACGAAGCTTTAAGTTCTCAGTTAAAAACTCTTAATACAGAACATAATATTCAGGTGAACAAAAATCGCTAAGTGTTGAAACTTCTAATAGATGTATAACATGCTTTCTTGCAAGCCAGGAATTGAAGAACTCATTTTACTGAAACAATATGATCTAATTTTATCGCAACACCTTGAAACGGCAACAGTTCTTAAAGGAACCTTAATGGCTATCCACATCTAACCAAAGCTCTTGCTGGCCTTTTACGCAATCAAATTTCCGATAGGATCAGACAATCAGAGTTTGTCGCAATTATGCTTAATGAGATTTAAGACATTCACTTAAATTCCCCATTATCTATTGTTTTCTGATATTACTTTAATAAAGAAATTCATGAAACATTTTCTGCATTTGTCGATGGACGGCAGAAGATTTGTATAAAATATCCGTGTTTTGTTGGAAAATCTATCAATAGTATAGTAGGATTTTACACGAATAACAAAAACAATATCCGCAGTATGAATACTACCGATAAAAGTTAAAGTAGAATCTTATTACGGATGGGTTTTTGACATTTATACGAGTCTCGAATGGATCTTATGTGATTTCGTTCTCAAATGTTGGTACGATTGCTATTGCATTTATGTCTCGATGGCTGTGTTCGTTGAGTAGTTGTGCATTTGGAATCATGTGTTTTCCATTGGGGAAAAAATCAATCTGATATTATTTAGTTTTGTTAATGAAAATGGACTAATTGGGCTTATTGCTATGTTTTGCTATGTTTCCACCAAAGTTTTATCTCAGTTTAGATTAAAAAATCTTTTTGATATTTCCACTGCACAAGAACATTTAAAAACGATTAAGTTTGACAGCACTTTCTAAAATGCAAATGGTGTTTCGATGTTTCTTATGAAGTGCAAGTGAGATATTTTGATTAGTGTTAAACAATGAAGAACTGAATAGTTTAGCACCATATAAAAATATGCTTACTTATGTCGAATCAAGCTCATTTCAACTCGATTTAGGTAAGAATTGAGGCGAGCTTCAAGCTCGCTTCAACACCACATGTTAATGTAGTAGTCTACGAACAAACCCCATTCTTGAAGTTTTTATTTTATGTCAAATTGTTTAGTTAAAACTTTGAAATCGACCGCGAAGTGTGAAAGCTGAAAATGGAAAACAAAAAGAAAACAGACGAAAAGGTAAACAAAAACTAATTTTAACTTATAAACTACATGATTAAATAATTAAATATTCTTAAAAAACAAAAAGAATTTATTATTCTGGCAGGTCTTCTTTCAGTTGTACCAATTTTTAAATACAAAAATCTGGCTACTGCCGATAGGTTTTCTTGGGAATGTTCTACTATACTATTTATAGAATGCCAAAAAACACGGGCAATGAATCATTATTCTTGAAAACTTATCTTGAGCCACTAGAAGAAAGTAGCTAACCCTACTGATATGACCAGGAATCGCCACTGGTACCAAAGTAAGCAATTCTAAGATTAAAGTCGTTTTTTCTGCATCACCGAATGACACTTCAAAACAAAATAACAGAGAACTGCCCATTGAATATATATGCTCCGTGTAATTGCGGATTACTTATCATACTCTATGAACATAATATCTTCGAGATACACAATGAATTATACCAACATTTATATTCGAGACTCGGGAAAACGTCAAAATTCTATCGAGAGTTGGATCCTACATCTACTTTTATCAGCAGTGTGTAACAAGTGTTAAATCATATTTTACTACGGATATTTTTGCCAAAAAAAAAACGCACATATGTATTTGTATAAAATTTGTCTACAAAACTTTTTTTTAAGTTATAAAATATAATTGAAGTCCGTTTCAATACTTTTTTAAGGTTACAATAGACCACATACAAAAATAAAACCATTATAATTTGTGGTTATACTCAAATGATCGCTATACTATATTTAAAGTCACCCTAACCACCCTAGATTGGTCACAATTAGTATACCCAAGAGTGGATGCCTACCTTTAATTAAAAAATAAAAGTAAAAATATAAAAGACAGAATTAGCGAAGTTCCTTCATAGGTCAGACAGCATTTAAGCTTATCTGTGTCATTTTATTTATCCATAATTTCTTGATGGAATCAAATTGTATGTACTTTTGTACATTTTAAACAAGTCGATTGATACGAGACGAAAAGATTGCAACAAAGTTGCAGTAGGTATAGAAGTTTAAAAATTAACTACTAAAGCAGACAAGGGAATAACTATTGAGCATGCTGCTTAAGCGAAAGCTGAATAGAGGGCTTACAACAGCTACAAATGCATAACCATCACCAATAACAGCAACAACAATAACAACATCAACAAACGCTTGGACTATTAATAATTACTCAATCAGATACACCAGGTCGTCGACTCCGATTGCGATTCAGAGAGAATATAGTGGACTCAACTCAATAATATACGTCTAGCGTTCGGTATAATATCATTCGTCGTAGTAATACCTTAGTTTGTAAAATCTGCAACATAGGAGCAGAGGAGCTCGAGAGCGGCAGCAGCAGAGCGCACCAATGTCGTGTGCGACTTGTTCGTTTATTTATTTATATATTTATTTATTTATTTATGTGGATTTTGCTTGCTTTTTATTTTGTTGTTATCTTGTTCGAATTTTACACACTCCGTTTTGGTTGCCGTCCCGTCCGTCTTGGTCTACGTTAACGTTAACGTTTACGTCTCGGTCTCGTGTTTATGTAGTTCGTGCGCAAAGTTAATGACATAACCGAGCGATGGATAAGATGGATTATTGTATGTGTATATAGAAGTGAAACATAGTGGATTGCCTTATCGAGTGGCAAAGGGGTGGTCTGCCTGTGTGAGAGTTTCTCAAGTTAATTCATATTGTGGCTCTAATCAAGCGCGGATGTTGGATAGGTTTAAAAGGGGGCCGGTTGATACTATTGATTATCTTACACCTAATTTACTCGAACTTTTTAAAAGTTTATACGAATTAATAATACAATATGCACATGAATAAACAACAGTAATAAAGTTTAAAATAAAGAGCTGCGTTAACCACAGAAAAAGTGCAAGTTTTCGAACTTGCAATTTCTACGGTAACATTTTATTTGGAGCACTATAACTTAAGAATTATAGTGGCTTACAAGTTCTATGGTATTTTTCTAAACAAAACATGAAAATAAATACCGCCACGGCCACCGGTGCAGCACCATGTCCTTATCATGTAATTTTGCATGACTAATTCGGACATTTGTGGATCAAATTCTCTTTTAAAAACACATCACTCAGACTTATTTAATATACAGTACTGTACAAAACATTTGCAACTAGAACCCCAACATTTTACATTAAAAAAAAATTTTTTTTAGAAAATCAAACAGGCAAATTGTTTCTTTAGTTTTCTAAACTTTTTTGATATTACGTTATAATCGTTGGAAAAAAAATTAACACTCTTCACTTTAACAAAAAATAAATCACTAAATACTTTAATAGTTGCTAAGATTGCTGTGCAAAACATTTGCAACTTAGACCTCACATCTAAATTTCAAAATATTTTCTTACTTCAAGGCAAGGAAATTTTAGTAAGTAAGTAAGTAAGTAAGTAATTCATTTTATTTACGCATTAACTTACAATTAAATTACAAAAATGAATTTAAAAGCTATGGGTAAGCCGTCAGCCGTCAGCCGTCAGCCGTCAGCCGTCAGGAAATTTTAGTATTTAATTGCGTACTCTTTATTTTTTATAACGGCTGTATATCTTTTGGGCATTGAAGCTATAAAATTATTAATAACCGTTTTTGGAATGTCATTCCACTGCCTCTGAACTCCAGCGAATAGGTCACTTTTGTGCTTTAAAATGTTGCTCCCAATTCTTCTCTTTAAAATTTCCCACATGTTCTCTATTGGGTTTAGGTCTTGGGATTGGGCTGGTCATTGTAAAACCTCAATCTTTTTTTCTGTTATCCACTTTGTGGCCAATTTCGACTTGTGTTTGGTATCATTGTCGTGTTGGAACGTCCATTTCCCAATAGGCATAAGGCAGCAAAGATGTCTACAAAGATGTCTACATAATCTTCAGACTTTATTATGCCCTACACTTGTCAAATTTGCCCGATTCATTGGCCATAGAAGCAGCCCAAGACCAAAAATGAACCACCTCCATGTTTGACCGTCCGTTTAGTGTATTTTTGATATTTATTCTCTGACCTCTTGGCCTCCTGATATGTTGTTTTCCATCCGATCCGTGCATATTGAACTTCGTCAAAAAACTAGAACGTTTCCCATTTTTGGGGACTCCAATTGAGATGAGTTTTTGTAAAAGCCGAACGAGCTTTCACATTTTTTTTTTATAAATAAATGGCTCTTTTGCTATCTAAAAACCATGCAAACGCAATGGCCTGCAGTGCGTGGCGTCTGATAGTTGATGGGTCAATTGGTAACCTAAGTTCAATTTTTGCTTGCCTGGATGATGCCGTGGGGTTTCTTCGGAAGAAATTTGTTATTTTTCAATCATCTTTTGCTGTAGTGCTTCGAGACCTTTCTCCTCTATGATGGAATAATACCTTTCCACTCTTGATAATTCTACAAATAGTTGATTTGTGAATGGAATATTTCTTTGAAATTTCTTTTTGTAATGCTACTTTTTTGAAATCACTCAAAATTCTGGATTTTACATCCGATGAATATTTATTTTCCGTTATTTTTAAACCAAAATCTTTTTTTTTTTTTTCAATTTAAAAAAAAATTTAAAGTTCCGGCAAAAACTAACTAAACAAATCAAGCTACAAGTATAAACTTACCAACCTCAAAATAAATCAAATTAACCGTTATCAAAATGAGACGGAAGAGAAATGGCCACTTAATGCAAATGTTTTGCACAGCTGAAATCATTAATGTTTTTGTAAAAGCAGTGTATTTGTAGAATTTGCCTGTGGATCAGTGCTTTAAGATTATGAACAGTAAGGTGACACAGACAAAAGTCTAAAGCAATACAAATAATTTCATTGGAGTAACGTTTATACATACGAAATGTTCGTTTTTTTTTTTTTGATAGGCGGTGATAGTTGCAAATGTGTTGCACAGTATTGTATAGAAGTCCGAATCTAGATAGAGTATCAACTTCTCGTGAATTTGTTGGGGTCTCTCTGATTCCAGAGCGTAAATGATTTCATGAGATGCATCTTTTTTTAGCACTCGTGTAGTAACTGGAGTCCTAAAACATCTCAACACACACAAATCCTCTGGCCCAGATGGCATTCCCGCTCAACGCTGCTAAAACCACTGCATAAGCTTTTTCATTTATCCTACTCTTAAATTATCGTTCCGAGTAGATGGAAACGGTATTTGTCTAGACAATACATAAAAAGGCGAATCCTCCTCCCCCTCGAATTATTGACCGACCGCACTTACGTGCCTTTTTTCCAAGGTCATGGAAACGCTAACTAATTATCAGTTCAATAAATATCTTGAAGACCGATTGTTTATGTATGACCTGCAGTACGGCTTTCGTAGATCTTTTGTTGATCTGATGGTTTAGCTGACCGAACAGTGGAACAAATCTTTATATCGTTTTGAGAAAGTTAGATTATTGCCCTTGATATTTCAAAACCATTTGATAGTGTTTACCATCAGGCTTTTTTGACGAATCCCGCCTTCGTTGGATTAGAAAATAACTTTCGGAACGTTTAATACAAGTAGTATTTGATAGATTCAAGTCTGAGAAACATAAAATAAATGCTGGTGTGCCACAGGGCTCTGTTCTGTTTCCAATACTCTCTCATATTTATTAATGATCTTCTGTCTAAAACTTCTAATCTATTTTCCTGCTTCGCTAAAGATTGCACGCTTTTCAGCTTTTCATATTCATTTTAGTATTCGCCAACCTGCTCTTCGGCAATTTATGATAAGCTCATTAAATTCGGACCTATGCAGCATTGTTCAATGAGAAATCAAAAATCGAGTATAATTTACACTTGCATTAAGAAGATAAAAATCTCGAAATTCTACCTCCAATTTTCTCTTGTGGAAGGACTACATACGCGATGTTGCCCAAGATGCCATTAGATGTGTTTGAGTTTCCTAAGGCGATTTTAGAAGTTTTCCTCCCTTTTTGATATGGATGTTATTTATAACTCTTAAATACGTTCAATACAGTACCCGTGGCATGATGGTTAGTGCGTTGGACTGTCATGCCAGAGGTCTTGGGTTCGATCCCTGTCTATGCCATCTAAAGTTTTTTTCACGGGTATTGCCTCTTTCGAGGAGTTGACAAATTCTGCAAGATTAATTATTGTCATGAAAAGTGCTTTCCCAAATTGGCCGTTCGGATTCGGCTTAAAACTCCATCCCTGACAACAGTACTCGCACAAAGGAATGGTTGAGAGTTGTAAGTTGTAAGGATTGTTGCGCCATCCAATTTATTATTATTAAATACGTTCAAAGCTTGAGTGTAGCTCCAATCTCTAGACTGTTGGTCCTGCAACGTACCTAAGTCTCTGTGTCTCAGTGTTAAACGTAGAGCATTCAAGTTGATTCAGTGATATGCTGAGCTTTTCAACAATCATTCATTGATTTCCTGAAACCCAAATGCGACAATTCTGCTTATTATCTCCATTGCCCGCCGAGAGGTTGCTTTATAGTTGTCTCCATTTGTATAGTGTATTTTAACAATTTCAATCCATTGTTGTAGCGTGTATAGTTTCATTTTTAGTCATTGCGTAGTTTTTAATTGTCAAATGTCAAAAGATGACAGCTTTAAAAGTGAAATCTACCCAAAAAGCTATACATAACAGAGCTAACTCTTATAGGATACTCCTAATTTATCCCAATAAAGATATAAAAATAAATCCATTTCCACCATCCCCGGATCATCAAATTAAATAATTTGTATATACGCACCTGTGCTCTTACCGAGTACAACAAGTATATGGAACAAGTTTTTACCAATCAGGACCAAATTGGGATCATTCGCTTAGTTTTTTTTTATTTTTTCCGCTCAAACTTTGAACAAAAATGCGCTTCTTGTTTATTTTTATTTGGCCATAAATGGCTGGCGACATGTTTCGAAATTTAGGAGATTTTTTAAAGTTTTATTTTTAATTTGTTCTTAGCGAGTGGTATAATATCGATGGATTCAAAATGAATTGTTGCTTATTGTTGTAAGATAACTGCATTTGTTTGCGTAGTTAAGTACATAAGTACCTACATGATTTTCAAGGTAAAAGTTTGTATAATATATAATATACAGTTATTGCGGTAGGTATGGTATCTACTTTGTATGTTATGTTGGTACGTAAATGTGCCAGAAATAATCAAATGAAGTTGTATGAACTGATTAAATCAATTTCCGCTTCATTGAACTGCATCACTGTTAAACCAAACCTATAATTTTCAATAACATACCTAAATGTAGGTACATACATAAGCTTGGCAATTGCACTTGTTGTTTTCAAGCTCGCTGCCTCCGAACCACCACATTATATTGGACCATAACTTTCAGTCACTAGTAAATTACCCTTCAAGGTCGTATTATTTTTTGTTTAATAAAGAGTCAATGCAGTAAAAAGAGAAATCGGGAATACTATGAAATTTTTTCTATTGGAAAGATACATTGATTAAAACTTATAGCTATTGAGAATTAAGAACGACGTTACGGGTTATCCTTTATGCGGTTTTAAAAGTATTGGCTGAAATTCGACATGCGTATGTCAAACTAAGTTGTTAAAGCAATTTTGTTTTTTCAGTTAAAAGTCTGACATTTACGAAAATGGATCGCTTAACTTCGCATATCGTATACAAATTGTTAAAACCTACTACAAAAATGGTGATTCTGCCACAGCCACATATTGTGCTGCAAGAGGAAATTATGGTTTACGTAATCGTCCAACTAGGCAAGCAATTGGCAAAATTGTGTAGAAATTTGAAGAGACTGGATTGGTTACAGATATTGTAAGGCTTGTGCATCATCGTTTCGCTCGTACCACTGAAAATATTGCTGCAGTAAGTGAAAGTGTTGCCGAAGACCCGAATGTGTCGATTCCTTTTTGTTCTCAGGAATTAGGACTGTGTTACGGCACACGTACTTCTATATAAAGTCCAGCACACACAACAACTGAAGCCAGCTGACTATCCACAACGTTGTCGTAGATACGTCGAATGGGTGATTTTTCGAACAAAATTTTCTTCAGCGACGAAGCACATTTCTTACTCGTTGGATATGTTAATTAACAAAATTGTCGTATTTGGGGTTCTAAGAAGTCTTAAGTAATTGAAGAGAGGCCATTACGTTCACAAAAAGTCACTGTTTGGTGCGCTCTTTGGTCCGGAGGACGACTGTCACCGTCAATTCGGAGCGTTACGGTCGTATGATAACCGACTTTTTTTGCCTTCTATTAAAGAATATGATTTGGAGAATATGTGGTTTCAATAAGACGGTGCCATACGCCACACAACTCGAGCAAATATGGCTTTATTGCAAGAGACATTTCCTGGCCGCGTAATTTCTCGTCGTGGCGATATCAACTGGCCACCAAGATCATGCGATTTGACACCGCTGGACTTTTTTTGTGGGGCTACGTGGAAGACCATGTTTATGCAAATAAACCTTTAAATTTTTAACGAATTAAAAATTAAATTCGGACAGAAACTTTATTTAATTTAATAATGGATTTAATTCCTTTATGTGAAATGCCGTAGCAATAGAAACAAAAGGAGTATACCTAACCTATACAATTCCTATATTGTTTTAGTTTTATGAGATATAAAATAATTTGCATATGAATACATTCAGTTTTTTAATCACAACTCGTGGATTTTAAGCTTCGTTATGCGATGGAGAATTGATCATAGTACTATAACATAACTATATAAACAATTGAGATTTTTATTCAAGCCATGTTATCTCTAGGCTTGCAGCTATAGTTCACACAATTGCTTGATGCAAATTCGCTATTTCTTTTTTGTTTGTATTTTTATATTTTTTATTATTCGTTCATGCTAACGTTTGTATTTACATCAGATACGAATAGTTAAAAATAAGTTAGGTAGCTTTCTGAACGGTTTTTATTTTGTTTGTTTGTTAAATTGGCAAATAAAAATCTCAGTGATAACTGTTCATCATAATAGCTTTAGAATACGTACATTAAGGTGGTTCTAAAAATGAGTAATAAAAAATAAATAAATTAGGTGCCGCAACAGTCACAACTCTCAACCATTCCTGTGTGCAGGTAATGTTTCAGGGATGGAGCGGGCCTTCAATTTTAAGCCGAATCCGAACGGCTTATTTGAGAAAGCATGACAAGAATTACTCTTGGAGGATTTACCAATTCATCGTAAGAGGCAATACTCGTGAAATAAAACTTTAGATGCCATAGGCAGAGATCGAACTCAAGACCTTTGGCATGACAGCCCAACGCACTAACCATCATGCCACGGGTACTAAAATGAGTAATAGATTTATTTAAAAAAACTAAACTCTTGTTAATTTTTATTATAAGGCTTATTATTTAGGTTGTTTACGTATATTCTCTATTGTGCATCTAAATCGAATAACTAATAACTACAAATTTCAGTAGAAAAACAAACCGTAGTAGCTTGAAAAAATTACAGAAAATCTTCTGATCTACTGAGTGTTTATTTCAAGGTTTTTCTTCAAACGTTTATTTCGTTTACCGAATTCTAGTCAAGTTTATGTTATCCACATAGAGTCAGGTATTACCCCAAATTATATACAAAATTTTCAAACCATTTCCGATTTTTCGATAAAGCGGATGAAGAACAACCAGGCTTGTAAATGACCCGTAACATACATATTCGACGCATTAAATTTTTGCATGACCAGAAATTAAGGCAAAAAATACTACAATGTCCCAAAGGTGGTAAAAATTTCTGGTCATTTGTAAAAATGTGCGCAACACTACGTCTTCGTCGGTTTCTACGCTTGTTTTTAATGACTCGATCAACGTTGCCAGAAAATATTTACTGAAATCGGGAGATTTCCACATTAGAAATCGGTGTAAATCGGGGTAATTTGTTTAACCCTACAACTCATTGACAAAGATAAGCTTTCTGTCAATTTTTTCTGAATGTTCTTTTTTTAGAATGTGTTTTTCATTAACTATGAAAATAAATTCAGATTTCCTATTACAAAAAATAAAAAACTTTTTGTTTCATTTGTATCATGACTTATTTTATTTCATTTAAATTAATTATAATAAGTAATATTGCTTGCTTACATTAAAATTAAATATTTTTATTTCGGAGGTACTGAATACGTTATTTAATAAGTAACAATTGATATTTTTTGTTGTTTTATTATGCTTTTTAATTAAAATTCATATTCTTTGAACACAAAACGTAAAACTTAATAATAAATAATAAATATTTCCCTTGTTATATTAAATTTACAGTCTTTTATGGGGCATTGGCTTACAAGAAACTTAATTATTTAGTGCTTATAGCACTTAGCTAGCTTAGAAATGAAAAAAGTAATATGTACATATGTAAGCTAACAAATACTCCAAGGATTCAAGTTTCTTATAAACCAACGGCTTAGGTACATAAGTATCTTAATTTGTATTATTTTTAAATATATTTATTTTGCTTGAATTTTTTTAACAAATCATTAGACACTTTTAAGTTTAAACAATTGCAATCTTTGAACTTTAGGTAATCCTTAAAAAGTATTGTTCCTTGTAAAGTATCAACATCTAGCCTATTTCTTATTTTCGTCTTATTCAAATTTATTTGCGAAAAAGTTCTCTCCACGTTAGCGGATGAATTCGGTAATAATACCGATGAAATAAATCGAGCCATCAATGGGAAAGCTAAAGTTTGATTGCACTTTTGATTGAGCACACAATCTTCCAAAGTATTTCTATTTTAGTATTTTCAATTCCCTCAGATAATATATTTTCAAAATCAAGATTTTGTATTTGCCTATATTCCAAATCAATTCTCTGGGATATCTTTGGAAGGAATAATATTATCAAACAAGTTAAAAAGATTACTTAATGAATCAATTTGTTTATTTACGGTCTTTTTAGGTTCCAATAAGGTCAAAGCTTTAAACAATTTATTTTTAAAATCAAATCTTTTGAATATTTGTTCGCATAGTTCGACGTAGAAACTTATACAGTTATTTTTAAATCGTTCGACTTCACAACTTGCAATAAGATTTTTTTCCAATTGTAAATTAAAGTCGCTGCCGAGATATAAATAATCATTACTTATTATATTGTATGGACATTTGAAATTAATATTTTCAATAGCCGTTGCCCTTAGATAAGCCTGCTTAATGAAACAATCTAAAATTGCTAGTACTAAAGTTTTAATTTCACTGTATATAGCTTGTGAATCTGTGGCTCTTCGCTTTGAAAAAGTCGGTTCAATTTATTAACTTGAGGAAGAGCAAAGCTTAAAAATTTTAGATACAATTCATTTAAAGGATCTTGTAGATACATTTAAATTACTTTACCACTTTCGAGATTATCTATATTCGCTTCAAAGGCGAAGTATATCTTAAGGGGTTCATACAATTCTAGTATTCTGGAAACAACGCATTCCAATGATAACCAACGAGTCTGCGACGGATGGAGAAGTTTATATGACTTGTATTCCAATAATTTTAGAATATCTTGATATTTTGCCACCCTTTTCAAACTATTTTGAATATAGTTGTAAATATCCCGACACATTGTTTCAACAATTGGAGGAAGTTTTAAGCAGGCGTAAGATGCACAGAGGGCAAATGAATGGCAGACACATTTAAAAACTACTAGATTTGGGCAGTCACCCTTTTGCAAAGAAGCAACCGAATTTTTACTGCGAGTCATATTATTTGCTCCATCCGCCGCAAACCCTATTAATTGTTTTTTATAATCAATATTCTTTTCAATAAAGTTGGTTATAATTGTCGAATGCAATGTTTTTGCATCCGCAGCAATAACTCTCGAGAGATCAAAACAAAAATCCTAAATCTTAAAATTAATACATATTCTTACCACCGTGCTTATGATTTTTGTTGCTGATAAGTCAGTTGATAATTAATAAATTAATTAAAAAGTACTCAAATTTTTAGTAGGTACAATTATGAATTATGTAAATTTCAGAGATGAAAATACATTAAAATACTTTTTTATATAAAACATCGAAAATCGGGGAAAAGTGTCATAATTAGATCAAAAATCGGTGTATCGTAAATAGGTCTAAAAATCGGGAGAATTACGATAAATCGGTGTTTCTGGCAACACTGGACTCGATTGATAAAGCAAATTTGCTTGCAGCATAGTTTGCTGTTAATTCGGTGCTGCCAATGAGTACTGGTCTCCTTCCGAGTGGATGGAAAACAACATTTTCCCGCTAAAAAAGGCGAATCCTCCTCTACCTCTAACTATCGTTGAACAGCACTCACGTCCTTTCTTTCCAAGGGCATGTAAACGCTGATCAATTTTCAGCTTAAGAAATATCTTGAAAAACGGAAGCTTCTTAATGATCTCATGGTTTATCTTACCGTACAGTGGAACAAATCTTTACATCGTTTTGGAGAAAGTAAGATTAATGCACTTAATATTTTAAAAGCATTTGATAGAATTTGGCACCAAGCTCTCTTATCGAAAATCTGATATCCGCAAAATAAACGCTGGTGTGCCTCAGGGTTCCGTTTTGTTTCCGACGCTCTTATTTATTTTTATAAACGATCTTTTGTGTTAAACTTCTAACCTACTAAATTGTTTCACTAATGACAGTAACCTCTACTTTAAATATTCGTTCTTAAATTCCCATCCTTGTCCTTCATTGTCTAATGGGAAATCAAAAACCGTGTAAAATTTAATGCTTCGAAAATTCAATGATGTCTACTATCACAAAAGCGTAACTCTCCCCCAATGCCACTATCCATGAGTGGTAGTTGCATCGAAGAGACTAAACAGCTTTCAGTCTTAGTTATGTGCATTAAAAACCACTTGTTGTGGAGTGATCACATATTTGAGATCCAAAATTTAATTCTTTTTTTCACAACAAGGAGCGCTTTATCATTGTAATTTCACATGTAAATGTTGGTATCATTGCAAACAAATTAAATAAAACCTGTATTGCCATATAAACATTTCCATTTGACTGAAATAAAATATTTTTTAAATAGAAAGCGAGAAGCTTTATATTTATTTATTTGGTATATAATCCATGAAATAATTAGATATTTTAACAAAACTAGATATTAATTGGTGAAATTAAAATAAATAAGTCCAAAAAAATGTATATTTGACATAATTTTTGGGTATTATTTTCCCAAAAAAAAAAGGAACAAAAAAATCATTGAGCAAAATGTTCTTTGGGCAGCCCTGCTTTAAATGTCAAAAAATATAAATAAAATCGTGAAAGCTGCAGCACAAATGGGAGAAAAGATGTTTAAATAAATTGTTAAAATTAAAAATTAGGTGGCGCAACAGTCCGTAGAGAACCAGGGCCTAGTGACTTACAACTCTCAACTATTCCTGTGTGCGAGTAATGTTGTCAGGGATGGAGGGGACCTACAATTTATATCCCGAATCCGAACGGCTAATTTGAGAATGCACTTTTTCATGACAAGAATTACTCTTGGAGAATTTGTCAATTCCTCGCAAGAGGCAGTACCCATGAAAACTCCTTTTTTTTTAATTAAGGTGGCACAGGCAGGGATTGAACCCAAGACCTTTCGCATGACAGTCCAACGCACTAACCATCATGCCACGGGCACTACAAAATAAATTGTTAGTAATCTCTAAATTAAATTATTTGAATGTCACATTTATTAAAAGGTCAAAAAGAATCTGTACTACATGCGAGACCAAAGCGTTCCTGGATGCTTTGAGTTGAGTGCAATGGTGATTTGCAGAAACATTTTCAAAAGCTGTGGAGCTTCCATTTTTAATATGTGTTTGTTTTTGTTTTGCTTCGTAATGTCACTTTTGAAAGAACGAATTTGACACTGCTACCAAACTTTAAATAACAAAAAATATGATGATCCAATGCTGTTTTATTATCATGATCTGATCCGGATCAGATCATGGTGATAATAAAACACGGCTATTGCCAAAAATGCTGCTAAGTATTTAGGTTTTCTCCGACATTGCAAGAAGTTTTTGATCCTTTCTGATCTGGCTATATTCGACCGAAACTCGAGTACAATTCTCATATCTGGGCACGTGCTCCTATATATAACCCACTTGAAGACAGCATTCAAAAGAGAACTCTAAAAATGATAGGTGACCGTCGTCATGTCTGTCATTATTTTATCGCTACTTCCATAAGTAATGCTCTAATAGCCAGTTGCATTATTCCCCTTAAAGAATTCAACCGAAATACAAGTTCTTCTAGGAATGCTCATCTGTACTGTAAAGTACAGAGATTCTTTCTTTAGCAGCAATACACAAATGTGGAATGCTTTACCAGACTCAATATTTCCCACTCATTACAATATGCAGACATTCAAAACCAATGTGCATCGGTATTTCCTTTCTAATCCTATCCTCTCTCACTAACTGCTCGCACTGTGTTTAATCATTATAAGGGTATTCATATCCCCTTGAGTGAGCGCACAATATTGAAAAAAAAAAAGATTAGTTAACACCTAACCTAACTTTCGGCGTACAAATTCGACACTTATGGTTTTGGATTAGATCTTTTAGAATCGAATCTGCATGGCTGAAAGGAATTTTTTGAGAAAATGGTAGCTTTAAGCTGCCAATTAGACCTTTAGACCTTACCAATTTTGTGTAATTGTTGAAACGGATTCTAGATGATTTCTATCAATTTATAGATGTGTGCTCCATTTTGTGGGCAATTAGAAGACTTCACTTCCATTATAGTCCAGTTAATAAAGGTTTTCGCTGCTGTTTCCCTTGTTAATATTAGCCGGTCAGAGAGTCAGTTGCCAGGAAAAGAAGATGATAAACCTTTTTACCCCAAAAAAAAAAAAAAAAAAAAAATCCAACAGTTTTGAAACTTTGCATCACTTACTAATAAATGTCTGGTGATGACCCAAAAAAAAGTCCCCAAGAATTCGACGTGAGCACTAGCGGCAGTTAAGAGAAACATGTAGTTTGTTTCAGTTTTTCACATTTATCTCGAAAACTATTTGTCGTATTAAAAAACTGTGTTCCACAAAATTAAAGCTCATTAGATTTTATAAAAAATTCTTTGATGAATTTTTTAATATTTTTTATAATTTATAAAAAAATAACTCTAGCGGCAGTCAAGAGAAACATACGGTTTTTTCGGTTTTTCGGGTTTATCTTGAAAACTATTTGTCGTATCAAAAAAAAAATACTCTTCTACAAAATTAAAGCTTATTAAATTTCCTAAAGAAATATGATATTAATTTGTTTGTACTTGTTTTAGTTTGTAAAATAACTCTATCGGCATTTAAGGAAAACATGTGATAGGGCATAGCATTATATCAACTGTGCGTCCCAGATCATTCATGTCTCCAATAATAAGCAGCATTGCCTTATTTATATACAGAAAGCTTGGTTCTAAGAAGTTGGTAAACCTTATATCAAGCTTAGGGTTTTGTTCTTCATACTATCAAGTTCAGTTGTTAGAGATATCAGCTATTTACCACACGCGACTGGAATCCAGCGGTTCATTTAATTGATTTGTGTTTGATAATACGGACTTTAATGTCAGAACGTTAGATGGACATTTCAATCTTTGGACGGAATAAGATGCTTCGCTGCATCTACTTCCATAGGAAAAGAAACCGACACACGAATGCAAAAGCTGAAAAACCTACCTTGTGCTAAATCAACTGGAGAACTTGGAGTACTTCCTTTGGAAACATTTCAGAAAACAGATGGCGGATTAAAAAAATTGAGAATGTGAATGCGTGTTCCGAAGAAATGGTACAGCAAAAACAATGTGACGCTCTTTGGTTGGCATCAAAGTTTATTGGCATTTACAATATTCCAGGATGGAAAGGGTACATGCACTCAATAACAACAGGCTTGTTTAGTGCACAAACTAAAATCATTCCTCTTTCGTTCATAAACTCTCCACCGTCCGACTATAATACACTTAACACTGCATTGCACTATGCTGGCAGTTTGTGTGACAAATTTGACCAAAAATGCCTAGTGGTAACATTTGACCAGCCTCTTTATATAAAATGTAAAGAAATCGTTGCCGCAGCTTCATCTGAGTCCCGTCTATTAAAATGCGTAGTCAGATTTGGTGGATTTCACCTGTTAGTGTCCTATATTGGTTTAATAGGTTTTCTGAAGAGTGGAAATGGTATGCAAGAGTTAATAAGTACTAAATATATACGCCCCGGTTTCTGTTGAAAAGCTTTCGGAACAATTCGACATAAGCCAACATGAATTAGAGGAAATCCAAAATCTCACGAAAAATTTTCTTGATGAGTCTCCTTCGTTATGTTCACTAAAACAAAACCCTCATTTGATCCATCTTAGTGAGAAACTACAAAAAAAATCTTAACAAACTCAAATCTAATGGACCAACAGCAGACTTATGGATTCAGTTGTTTAATATGATTATTAACTGTATGAAGAAAATGATTCCATATTTCCATACCGCCGGACAATTTTCGTACGCCAAAACATGGCATCTGTATTTGCAGGAGATGATAAAACTGCCTTCTGTGATGACCTCAGATTAATTTAAAAACTTTGTGCAAGAGGGTTACTTTACTATGAGAAGAACTGACCGATTTTGGACAGGGGTGTGGTCGGACCAGACAATTGAACGAATTCTAATGCGTGGAATAAAGTGTATGGGTGGCTTGACACGAGAGCGTGGAATCACTGATAGTGTACTTAGGAAATGGGTTCTAGGGATAACTGCTACCCATACAATTTGCTCATCACTCGAAGAATTCACTGGCGTTCTTTTTTCTACTAGTGAGCAACATGAAGATTTTGGGAAGGCACGTAAAATAAGAGATAATACAGACATTGCAAAGCTGTCAAATTGGTTCCAAAATCATCCTCCTTTTCCAGTTACAAATTAAATTATTTCAATAGCGAGTGGCATCGTTGGAGATGATAATGTAACTTGTTACAATGCTTATTCTCTAGGCATGCAGGCATTGGGCCGTATAGTGCGCCAACGAGTTTCAGAAGTAAGAATGGACATACAAATTGAATACTACAGTTTTTTTTTGTGGACAATTAGGCTTGTTTTACACTATACGGTTTTGATCGTACGGCAAAAAAACCGGACGGCGACATTTTGTTAGAGGCGCGAAGAAGAGCATATACGCTTTCATATTATACAGCCACGGCCTCTACCAAAATGTCGCCGTTCGGTTTTTTGGCGTACGGTCAAAACCATATAGTCTGAAACAAGCCTTACAGACACGAAAAAATGCATAGGTATCATATTTTTTAGGAAATTTAATAAGCTTTCTTTTCGTGTGAAAAAATAAAATGCCGATAGTTATTTTACAAACTAAAACAAGTACAAACAAATTAATATCATATATCTTTAGGAAATTCAATAAGCTTTAATTTTGTAGAAGAGTATTTTTTGAAACGACAAATAGTTTTCAAGATAAACCCGAAAACCGAAAAAACCGTATGTTTCTCTTCACTGCCGCTAGAGTTATTTTATAAACTATAAGAAATACGAAAAAATTTATCAAAGCTTTTTTTTATAAAATTTAATGAGCTTTAATTGTGTGGAACAGAGTTTTTTTAATACGACAAATAGTTTTCGAGATAAATGTGAAAAACGGAAACAAACTACATGTTTCTCTTAACTGCCGCTAGCGCTCACGTCGACTTCATGGGGACTTTTTTTTTAGGTCATCACCAGACATCTTTTAGTAAGTGATGCCAGGTTTCAAAACTGTTGGATTTTTTTTAAGGTGAAGGCAATTTTTTTCGTTCATTAACTGGACTATTAGCGTCCTTTCTAAAATACAGGTTAGGTTAGGTTAACGTGGCTGCGGATTTAGAATCCAAACACTTAGGCCAAAAGAAAAGGCCCATTGTGATACCACATGAATCTAGAGAATTACTTCTTACTAGTCGAACCATTTTGAGCTTTTTATAAAGCGAAGAAGATATTTGATATCCTTTTTAGCTAGTTCACTGGGATTATCAAAAGAGTAGTTTCCCAAATGAAGTTTGCGTCTTAGTGAAAGAGCAGGGCAAGTGCAGAGAAGGTGAGAGATTGTTTCCTGCTCTTCTTCGTCCATATAGCTCCTGCAGAAGTCATTTAAGGCTACACCAAGTCGTATTGCGTGTCTGGCTATGAGACAGTGTCCCGTAAGGACACCTATTATGGAGCTTATATGAAATCTGCTTTGAGATAACAAGTCTTTAGAACGCTTTAGGTCCAGTGAAGGCCATATGAGTTTTGTGGCTGCGCTAATGGTAAATTGTGCCACCTAGAGTTTGCTATCGCAAAAGCTGTTTCTTTTATTAGAAGTGTACATGTAGCTATCGGTATACCTATCGGCTTTTCTAAAATACAACTTATACACATTTTCAACGGGCGTGTGTACAAATCTTAACTAGTTTTGTGAAAAAATACAAATCTTATCTATTCAGTCAAAGCTAAGTAAAACCTCTACTTAGTCACTTAAAAAATAAATGTTTACTGTATTAAAGAGTCATTACTTTCAAGTATTGAATGAGTGTGTTTCACATTATTACTTTTTTCACATTCAAAAAATCAGAACCACCTTATAATGTTTATCACTTTAATATGCCATATGTGTTGTGAATATTTTTAACATATATACATAAATCATATTAGATTGAACTTCATGCTATGACATCTGTTTACGATGATTTAATTATTATACATAATTGACAAGTAAACGTTTTTGCCGACACTATTTAAAGTAGATAATAGTTAACTTTATTATCTCATCTTTATTGAATTACAGAAATTAGAATAAATAAGTTTGTACAAATATGTATTATTATTTATTTATATGTACATATATGCAATAAAGATAAATTAAACATAGTTACTCGTATCATTAAATTAAAAAAAAATACATACATACATGCATATATCAAAGTATGTAAGAAATGTGTGCCTATCTCTCATTTGATAAGTAAATTATATATTCTACTCGCTGCCGCCTTCTTGAAGCTTTTGTGTCTTTCAAAAAATCTTTTGTACAATTTATGTAAATTAACTATCGAATTTGAATGAATTAAAAAAGACGAACTTTGCAAAGGAATAGTAAGCTGTTAAAAAAACCATTTTCATGGGGAATGAAGAAAAAGACGTTCACTTTTTTGTTTGTATAAATTAAAACAGATGACTTATTTTTTCGTGACACAATTTATTATTTCAAAAAAAAAAAAAAAAAACATTAGTCACATTGATTTTGTTTCATTTTATTTTCCAAGATCATAATTGTGTGTGTCTAAAGAGTCAGAAATAAACATAATACATTTTTTTTGAAAGAACAAACATTTGGTGTTTCGGCTGGCTTTAAAGTAGAGTTTTCTGTCATTCCAATTTTTCAAGGCCTGGTAAGGAATTGTTACGATGAAGTTGGTAGTAATGGGTGATTTTTTTGAGGTTAGGATTTTCATGCATTAGTATTTGTCAGATCACGCGGGATTTCAGACATGGTGTCAAAGAGAAAGATGCTCAGTATGCTTTCACATTTCATCATGAATAGACTTACTAACGAGCAACGCTTGCAAATCATTGAATTTTATTACCAAAATCAGTGTTCGGTTCGAAATGTGTTTCGCGCTTTTTTATCGACAAATTTTGTTCAGCGATGAGGCTCATTTCTGGTTGAATGGCTACGTAAATAAGCAAAATTGCCGCATTTGGAGTGAAGAGCAACCAGAAGCCGTTCAAGAACTGCCCATGCACTGTTTGGTGTGGTTTGTACGCTGATGGAATCATTGGACCGTATTTTTTCAAAGATGCTGTTGGACGCAACGTTACGGTGAATGGCGATCGCTATCGTTCAATGCTAACAAACTTTTTGTTGCCAAAAATGGAAGAACTGAACTTGGTTGACATGTGGTTTCAACAAGATGGCGCTACATGCCACACAGCTCGCGATTCTATGGCCATTTTGAGGGAAAACTTCGGAGAACAATTCATCTCAAGGAATGGACCGGTAAGTTGGCAGCAACTATTTCAGCTTTGGAAGACAACATTTCCGAAGAAATTCGGGCTATTCCGGCCGAAATGCTCGAAAAAGTTACCCAAAATTGGACTTTCCGAATGGACCACCTAAGACGCAGCCGCGGTCAACATTTAGATGAAATTATCTTCAAAAAGTAAATGTCATGGACCAATCTAACGTTTCAAATAAAGAATCGATGAGATTTTGCAAATTTTATGCGTTTTTTTTTTAAAAAAAGTTCTCAAGCTCTTAAAAAATCACCCGATATAAGTGCTTGAATAGTTTCCAGATTTTTTGGTATAAAGTCTGTCCTTCACGGTTCCCAACAGAAAAAAAAAACGTCTAAAGTTGTCAAATCGCAGCTTCAAGGCGGCTGATTATTGAATTGATATATATAATTGATATATAATATACTTATAATATTATAAATACGAAAAGAACTCTGTCTGTCTGCTACTCAATCACGCCTAAACTACTGAACCAATTTGAATGAAATTTGGCATAGAGATATTTTGATACCCGATAAAGGACTTTTACCCCGGGAAAATGAAGGTTGGCCGTTCGCTTTTACGCCTAAACTACTGAACAGATTTAAATGAAATTTGGTAAGGAGACAGTTTGAGACTTAAGAAAGGACATGAGTTACTTTTGACCTCGGGAAAACAACGTATTCCCATGGGAAAAATTACTTTCCGGGGAATCTAATCGCTTTCATTATTAAATTAACTTACTTACTTACTTACCTAAGGTGGCGCTACAGTCCTGTGTGAACTAGGGCCTCACCCAACAAACTTCTCCATCTAGCTCGGTCCCTAGCTAGATGTCTCCAGTTTCGCGCTCCGAGTTGGGTGAGGTCACCTTCCACTTGTGCGCGCCACCTGATTCGCGGTCTTCCTCTACTGCGCTTTCCTGTGGGTGCGGATTCGAAGACTTTCCGGGCCGGAGCATTGGTTTCCATGCGCTCTACGTGACCTAGCCATCTTAGTCGTTGGACTTTTACCCTTCTTGCTAAGTCTACGTCGCTGTACAGCCCGTACAGCTCGTCGTTCCATCTTCTCCTCCACTCCCCTTCGATGCATACGGGACCGTAGATCACACGAAGAATCTTTCTCTCGAAACGACCCAAGGTGCTTTCATCCGCTTTTGTCAAAGTCCATGCTTCTGCACCGTATAGCAGGACGGGGATGATAAGGGTCTTATATAGCGACACTTTGGTCCTTCGAGAGAGAATTTTTCCACTCAATTGCTTTCTTAACCCAAAGAAACAGCGGTTAGCAAGAGTTATTCTTCGTTTGATCTCAGCGCTGGTGTTGTTTTCTGCGTTTACAGCGGAGCCTAGGTAGACGAAGTCCTTGACTACCTCAAAGTTACGTCTGTCGATGGTGACGTTTTGACCAAGACGTCGGTGTTGTAGGTCCTTTCTTGATGACAGCATGTACTTTGTTTTGCCCTCATTAACCGTTAAACCCATTTTTGCCGCCTCTGCCTCAATACTCACAAAAGCCCCATTGACATCACGCTGAGTTCTTCCGATTATGTCAATGTCATCAGCATATGCTAGTAATTGGACAGACTTTTGAAAGATAGTGCCTCTGGTGTTGACGTGTGAGCTTTGCACTATTCTTTCAAGTACGATGTTAAAAAAATCACATGACAGCGCATCACCTTGTCTAAAACCTTTTTTGACATCGAAAGGTTCAGTTAAGTTGTTTCCAACCTTTATGGAGCAGCGTGAATTCTCCATGGTCATCCTGCACAAACGGACGAGTTTGGCAGGGATGCCAAAACTAGACATGGCTCTATACAGTTCGTCCCTGTAGATACTGTCATATGCGGCCTTGAAATCGATGAAAAGATGGTGGGTGTCGATTTGGTGTTCTTGGGTTTTTTCCAGGATCTGCCGTAATGTGAATATTTGATCGACTGTGGACTTTCCTGGTCTAAAACCACACTGATAAGGACCTATCAGGTTGTTGACGATGGGCTTTAGACGTTCACATATTACGGCAGAGAAGATTTTATAAGCGATGTTAAGTAGACTGATTCCTCTATAATTGGTGCAGTTTAGAGGGTCTCCTTTTTTCAGGATCGGGCAAACAATACTGGGGTTCCATTCATCGGGCATGCTTTCTTCCGACCATATCTTACAGATAAGTTGGTGCCTGCTGCTAACCAAATTATCTGTAGCTTCTTTGCAGTGCTCTGCTTTCAAGCCATCTGCTCCAGTGGCTTTGTTAGACTTCAGCTTAGATATAGCAATCTTTACTTCGTCTAAGTCGGGAGGACGGGATTGTTGGCTTTCGTCGTCTATGTTGAATGGATCATCCTGCCTGACAGCGGAATTCGGTTCGTCGTCGCCGTTATACAGTCTGCAGAAGTGGTCCTTCCATATCCTCAGCATTGACTGCGGTTCCACTATGATGTTTCCACTTTCGTCTTTGCAGCCTTCGGTTCTAGGTTTATGTACTTGTGAATTTCGTTTCACCTGTTCATAAAACTTTCGAACTTCGTTTCTGCTTTTAAACCTCTCAACATCTTCGACCGCACGCTTCTCATGCTCTCTTTTTTTCCTTCTGAGAAGTCGGTGTTCCTCTCGCCTCTTCTGCTCATAGAGCTCATGAGCAGCTCTCGTCCTTTTATGCAGCGCCGCCTTGCGTGCCTGTTGTTTGGCTGCATTTGCCTGCCGACATTCCTCATCAAACCAGGGGTTCCTTGTTGGTGGTCGCTTGAAACCCAGCACGTCAGAGGCGGCTTCTCTGAGTGCGTCTTGGCAATGTTGCCACTGGTTTTCTATACATTGTGTTGGCGGCACAGAACTTCGAGAGAGGTTACTTGTAACTCGGTCGGAGAAGGATTTGGCGATCTCTTGCGATTGTAGCCGTTCGACGTTGTACCTTCTCCCAACATCTCCCTGTTTTCCCTTGGGCCTGGAAACCCGAAGTGCTACCTTGGCTACAACAAGGTAGTGGTCCGAGTCGATGTTAGCTCCTCGGAAAGTTCGGACATCCATGATGCTGGAAAAATTAACAAAGATTTGAATAATATTTGGATAAAATTGGTATTACGGGAAAACAACTTCTCAGGAATTTGATGCTCTGTCTGACTCCATTCAAAGAATTTTCTCCCTGTATCCTAACACTGAAATCGTTATTACGGGCGATTTCAATGTACACAATTCTTCATGGCTTCAACATTGGGGCCAGAAGGAGTGTGTCCTGAGATCTTCGCTGAGTTGAACCACCTAACTCAGCTGGTCAACGAGCCCACTCGAATATCGGACGTGGTAGGTCGAGCAGAAAACACTCTTGACTTGTTTCTTACCTCTGATCCTGGTAAGTACACTATTAGTGTTCTATCTCCTCTAGGCTCATCTGACCATTGTGTCATATCAGCAAATTTTTTTTTGTTAGTAATCTGTAAGACTTATATCCGTAGATGAATAAATAAATAAATAAATAAATAAATAAATAAATAAATAAATAAATAAATAAATAAATAAATAAATAAATTTCTCGTGTCAAAACTCTCCAGTTAAAGAAAAAGCTCCTAAGAGAACCGTTTGGCAATGCGAGAAAGCCAAATGGGACGGTCTCAATAATTATAATAATTATTTTAGGATCTTTAACTGGTCACTGGATATGATCACAAGTTTAATTCTCCTGGATATGAGAACTTTTATCCCGAACATGGTTAAAAGCATCAGACGTAATTAAAACGCATGGTTCGATGCAAACTGTAAAGCCAATCCAACTGAGGAAAACCGGAATAAGTTCAAGCAAGCCAGGAAGGTCTGCAACGTCCATATTCGACGGACCAAATTTTTACATGACCAAAAATTACGGCAAAAAATACTTTTTGGTCATTTGTAAAAAACATGAGGAATTCTTCCTCTTCGTCCGTTCCTACACTCGTTGTCAATGACACTCCACTTGTTAGCTCTTTAGAGAAAGCTAATCTCTTTGCTAGGCAGTTCGCCGCCAATTCAATGCTGCTAATGAGTGTTATGACTCCGCCTGTCATCGAGCGCGTAAGTGATTCTATGGGGCCAATCTTTTTTCGCACTCGTACTGTGGCGAGAGTCCAAAAAGACCTTAACATACATAAATCCGCTGGTCCGGATGGTACCCCCGCTGTTGTTCTGAAGAGGTGTTCTTCAACGCTGGCAAAACCACTGCGTAAGCTTTTTCATCTGTCCTACTCCTCAGGTCTCGTTTCGAGTGGATGGAAAACCGCATTTGTCCAGCCTATTCCCAAAAAGGGCGAATCTTCCTCACCCTATAATTACCGACCGATTGCACTTACGTCCCTTCTTTCCAGGGTCATGGAAACGCTGATTAATTATCAGCTTAAGAAATATCTTGAGGAACGGAAGCTTCTTGATGGCCGGCAATACGGCTTTCGTAGCAATAGGTCCACTCGCCGAACAGTGGAACAAATCTTTACATTGTTTTGGAGAAAGTAAGATTATTGCACTTGATATTTTAAAGGCATTTGATAAAGTCTGGCATCTTGCTCTTTTAATGGAAATGCGTGCTTTCGGTATCGACGAATCTCTTCTTCGTTGGATTAGAAATTTTCTTTCGAACGGTTCAATACAAGATGTTTTGGACGGATTCAAGTCTGAAACCCATAAAATAAATGCTGGTAAGCCCCAGGGCTCCGTTTTGTCTCCGACGCTTTTTCTAATTTTTATAAATGATCTCCTGTCTGCTACTTCTAATCCAATCCATTGTTTCGCTGACGATAGCACTCTTAGTTTTTCATATTCGTTCCCAGACTCACAACCCTCTTCTTCGGATGTGGAACTGCAACGGCAAAATATGATTAGCTCATTAAATTCCGATCTACACAGCATTGTACAATGGGGAATAAAAAAACGTGTGGAATTTAATGCTTCGAAAACGCAATGCTGTCTTGTATCGTTAAAGCGAGATAAACCCTCTTTGCCACTATCTATCAACAACGAAACGGAAAATCTCGACATCCTCGGAATGTGCATCAGCAACCACCTTTTGTGGAAAGATCACATACGCGATGTCGCCAAAAATGCCACAAGATGTTTTGGGTTTTTTGAGACGTTGCAAGAAATTTGTCTCTCCGTCTGATCTGGATACAATCTACAAAATCTATATACGTCCGAAACTTGAATATAACTCTCATCTCTGGGCTGGTGCTCCAGTAACTTATTTAAGCCTCTTGGACAGTATTCAAAGAAGAGCTTTTAAAATTATTGGTGACATTAACATTATAAACTCGATTACGTCAGTTGAACATCAACGCAAGGTTTCTTGTCTCACCCTTTTTCACCGTTATTTTAACGGAATATGCTCTAGTGAAATATCCAGTTATATTCCTCCCCTTAAAAAATTTAACCGTAATACCCGCGCTTCTAGGAATGCCCATCAGTTTACCCTTGAGCCCAACTTCGACCGTACTATGATGTACAGAGATTCATTTTTTATCCGTACTACGCGAATGTGGAACGCCTTCAAAATCAATGTACACCGACACCTCCTATCCAACCCATCCCTCTTTTCCTAATGCTCACACTGTGTCTTTGGAATATTAAACGTATAAAAAAACCCTTTTAGTGCTTTAAAATAATAAACGGTAGGTATACAATACCTACTTAATTTCTATTTATTTTGGTTCCTTTAAATCTGTAAGTAAAACTAAAATGTAAATAGTCACGACAGTCGTTATAATACTTACTTAATTTAAATAGATGCTTTTGCTTGATATTACGCTAATATGCCTGGAAAACTTAAATCTAATCTAGCGCGTAGTTCTAGCAGAGCTCGAGCTGCAAAAATAGCTAGAAGCCAAGAGTCCGAAAAACAGACCCAAACCCGTTTAGCTTTGGATGCTGAGAGACATACATAGGGCTCATAGAGCTACTGAGATTGAAGAGCAGGGTCAATCACAATGTCTTTTAGATGCTGAGCGCCATAGGGCTCAAAGAGCTTCTCAGACTGAAGTTCAGGGTGAAACCCGTAGATCTTTAGATGCTGAGCGTCACGCAACTCAAAGAGCCCCTGAAACTGAAGATGAAATACAGGCACGAAGACTTTTAGACGCTGAGCGAGCACAATTCAAACATACGTACAAAAAAGTACAGCTCAGGTTTTTTTATACTAATTTTTTATACTATTACTATCCAAAAAAAAACTCTAATGCGGACGAAGTCGCGGGTAAAAGCTAGTACATAAACTATTTGTGTTTCCTTTTTATTATAAAGTTTGAACGTTGACATTATGTGTGAAATACAACATCATTTGAATGACCACCACGCGAATTGTTACAAGGTCATAACTTAATGAAAGTTGGTTTTTAAGTGCTCAAGAGTTAAAGGTTTATCTGTATAAACACGGTCCTTCGCGTAGCCTCACAAAAAAAAAGTCCAGTGGTGTTAAATCGCATGATCTTGGTGGGCAGTTGATATCGGGCACGACGAGAAATTACGCGGCCAGAAAATGTCTCTTGCAATAAAGCCATATTCGCTTGAGTTGTGTGGCATGTAGCACCGCCTTGTTGAAACCACATATTCTCCAAGTCGCATTCTTTAATAGCTTGCAAAAAAAAGTCGATTATCATCTGACCATAATGCTCCGAATTGGCGGTATCGTCGTTTTCGAAGAAATAAGATCCAATCACAGCTCCTCCGGACCAAAGAGCGCACCAAACAGTGACTTTTTGTGGATGTAATGGCCTCTATTTATTTAAGGATTATCAGAACCTCAAATACGACAATTTTGTTAATTGATATACCCACCGAGTCAGAAATGTGCTTCGTCGCTGAAGAAAATTTCGTCCGAAATTTTGAAAGAAATAAACAACAAATTTAACTCTAGGTTAGGTTAGGTTATATGGGCTGACAGTTGATTTTATTACCGTCACACTTAGATCAATGTAGATCCATAAAGTTCAATAGGCGATTGCCTGGGAGTTCAGATAGTTCTTCTAGTTCATTGAAGAAATAGTTGCCTAGGAATTTTGATCTGGTACGGCAGAGTGCTCGACAGTGGCATAGAAAATGAGCCGTGTTTTCGTGCTCATCCTCATCGCCGCAGCCCCTGCATATGTCGTCCGTACTAAGCCCCATCTTCTTTTTGTGGTAGCCAAGTAGGTTATGTCCCGTTATCACACTTATGAGGGATCTTAGGGACGGTTTTTTGAGAAGTAAAATCTTTTTGGATTTTTCCTTGTCATAATGAGGCCATGTGTTACCGCAGGTTTCTAGTAGGTTCCATCTATCATTTGCTTTTTGAATGATATTATTACTAATGTTTCTCTTTAGTTCGCATTGAGGGATTCTGATGTTGTGGTCTGTGAGAGAGGGATCAAGTACCGAGCCTTCTCTTGCAAGCTCATCCGCTTTTTCATTTCCTGGCACACCACTGTGACCGGGAACCCAGCAGAGTCTTACGTTGTGCTGCATACCAAGAAAACTTAGCGCTTCGCGACAGCAAGAAACAAGCTTTGACTTGATTTGCGTGGCAGAGATCGCTTTTATTGCTGCTTGGCTATCAATGAAAAAGGTGATATCAGCGTGTGATATCGCAATCATGGATATTTGATTAGCAGCGTTTTTCACTGCCAAGATCTCAGCTTGGAAGACGCTGCTATGGTCAGGAAGTCTGAATGAACTGGCAAGGCTAAGATTTTCTGAGTAGAAACCTGCCCCTACCCCAGTAGTCATTTTCGAACCATCGGTGAAGATGGTAAGATTCGATTCGTTAGTGTAGGGTACACTGTTTTCCCAGTCCTCTCTATTAGGGAAGCTGGTAGTGAAGTTTTTATTGAAGTCTAGATAAGGGGTCATGTAATCAGTACGAAGGTTATTGCCAACGTATTTTGTAAGGATCGTGGTATGACCGTGTTGACTAGATCTCCAAATATCGGTCTGACTAAGTCGGAGAGCGCTGTTTGCTGCTAATTCTTGTGCAAATAAGTCTATGGGGGTGAGATTTAGGATCGCTTCGAGACCCGCAGTTGGGGTAGTCCTCATTACCCCCGTAGTGCTAATGCATGCCATTCTTTGTACTTTGGTAAGGGTTTTTAAGTTCGTGGATATCTCCAGAGCTTGCCACCAAACCAAACTGCCATAAGTTAGGATGGGTCTAACAATGGCTGTGTACATCCACATGATTATCTTTGGATTTGGTCCCCAGTTTCTTCCCAGAATCCTGTTACACGAGTAGAGTGCAATCATGCTTTCTTGTATCTTTCCTGTATGTTTAGACCCCAGTTGAGTTTCTTGTCCAAGATAACTCCGAGGTATCTTGCTTTTTCTGAAACTATAAGTGGGGTGTTGTCAATTTTTGGTATCTCAAAAGAAGGTATTTTCCTTCTGTTGGTGAAAAGTACCAGTTCTGTTTTCAGGGGGTTAACCTTCAGACCGCATTTCTTGGTCCAGTTATTGACCATAGTTAATGCGCCTTCTAGTTGTTCGCTTACCGTGGTCAGGTATTTACCCGTCGCTAGAAGCGCTAAGTCGTCGGCATAAGCTATAATTCTGACACCGCTGTTTTTGAGTTTGATGAGAATTTCATTCATCACCAAAGTCCAGAGGAGGGGTGAGAGGATTCCGCCTTGTGGAGTCCCTCTAGATGTATACATCTTTATATCAGAGCTACCTAGTATACGCAATGGATTTGTCTGCTTTTCAACATACACGTAATCCATTTTATAAGTGTAGGTTCTATTTTAAGATCAGTCAGAGCTTTTTCTATGGCACTGTTGTGGACATTGTTGAATGCTCCTTCGATATCAAGAAAAGAGGCAAGGGTGTATTCTTTCACCGCGAGCGACTTCTCTAATGTTCTAACTGCACAGTGTAGGGCTGTTTCTACACTTCTGCTTTTTGTATAGGCGTGCTGAAATGGTGATAAAGATTCTGGCTTTAAGTTGCTACGGATGTGCATATCAATCAATCTCTCAAGTGTTTTTAGTGCGAAAGAGGTTAGACTGATAGGTCTGAAGTCTTTTGGTTCTGTGTGACTGGGCTTGCCGGCTTTTGGTATGAAGACGACTTTAACTTCACGCCAAGCCTTCGGAACATATCCTAACTTAAGACTGTTAAGGAATATGTTTATCAGATGTGGAGTGATGATATCACTGCTATTTTGCAGCATCAAGGGGAAGATGCCGTCTAGGCCTGGGGATTTGTAAGGAGAGAATGAGTTAATAGCCCAGATTAACTTTTCTTTTGTTATCAATTCCCTAGGAATTTCAGGTACCGAGTATATGGTGTATATTGACTCGTTTATTAGGTCTGCGCTACATCCTGGGAAGTGTGTTTGAACCAGGAGTTTTAGGCTTTCTTCACAGGACTCTGTCCATTGATCATTAGGTCCTTTTAGGGAGCCTATGGGTGTGTTTACTTTGGAGAGTATTTTCCTTAGTCTTGCTGAATGGTTAGTACACTCAATGCTACTACAGAAGTTTCTCCATGAGCTTCGTTTCGCCCTTTGAGTTTCAATTTTGAATTTTCTTTGACTGGTTTTATAACATTCCCAGTCGCTATCTAGTCTAGTGCGTTTAGCACTATTGAGAAGTTTCCTTGTTTCTTTCCTAATATTACTGAGCTCAGTAGTCCACCAGGGTGGTTTATTGTTTTTCTTCGCCGCTGTAATGAGTGGACAGCTTTTGTCAAAGGCGTTCCTTATAATTCCCGTGAATTCCACAGTTAATACATCTAAGCTATCTGAATTAAGATTAGTATCGGTACTAAGCTGACCTATGTTCTTAATAATTTCGTTGTTGAAGACGTGCCAATCAGTACGTCTATTATTTCTAAAAGGTTTGTTTTCCCGATTAGTATCAGGGATACAGAATTCGATTAGACGATGATCTGCGAAAGATGCGTCGTCTAGTACCTTCCATTGCTCTACCTGACAAGTATCTGAGTTGCTTGTTATGGTGATATCGAGCACTTCCTTACGGGTTTTTGTAACAAAGGTGGGAGTGTTACCTCTGTTAGCTACTATAAGGTTGTTATCAATAATATATTCAAAAAGGGACTCGCCCCTTGTGTTAGTATCGGTGCTTCCCCACTGCACATGATGTGAGTTAGAATCGCACCCTATGACTACGTTAAACTTGTTCTTACTTGCATAGGATATCAATAGATTAGTGATATCAGCTGGTGGTCCTTCCGTTCCGTCGTACGGCATGTAAGTGGACGAGAGAATGAGCGTTGGGAGCCCTTCTCGCTCCAGTTTTACCGCTGTTTGGTCAATGTTGCTGTAAGTAGTCAGAAGAAAAAGATTAGACTGTTTCCTTGCTACAATGCATGTTCTGGGATTACTGTTTCGGCTGTCAAGGTTGGGTTTGTACAGCAGAAGTTCTCTCGAGTGTAGTCCCTTAATTTTGCCGCCTGATACCCAGGGTTCCTGTATAAGGGCTACATCGTACTGTCTACTCTCCATGAGGTAGACTAGGTTAGCGCTGGCGGCTTTACTGTGTTGGAGATTGATTTGTAAAATTCTCAATTCCATCATATATTAAAGTACTTGTTCAACGCTTTACTAACCTGTTTCTTTTTGTTGGCAATCAACCTCAGCTTGCATCGAGTTATCCCGACGCGCACTTTGAAGTCTTCTTTCCTGAGAAGTGGAATAGACTTTTGAGTCAGCCTGACTTCCACCTCGGTGCCTTCCTTGGTCTTTTCTGTCTTGACAATCTCCCAGTCTTGGCTTAGGAGATCACTATTCAGAGATAGGATGTATCTCTCTAGCCGTTCGCTGGGGATGGTGGGGCCTTTGACCACTAGTTTTCCTACCGGTCTGCACATCTCCTTAATTTGTTTCACCTCAATGAGGCGAAGATCGGCGCCTTGCCATGGAGCTGACGTGTTTTTGATGAACTCTCGGAGCCACTCGAGAGTCACGTCATTCTCACAGTTCATCACCTTGAAACCATGAGTTGTCGTGAGGTTGCCGAAGAGTGGCACTTGCCTACTCTTAACGATGACCTCGTTGACTTCCTCAAGGATCCTTAGTTCAAGGAGCTGCCATTCGTCTTCGGTTAGCCTACGTGTGGGTTTACCATAATCAGCTATAGCGACTTGGTGACCCTTCACGATAGCCCGAGATGTCTTTATCCTCTTCGCTGCTGTGTGTGGCGAGGAGGTTGTTGGGGAGTTGCTGACATTCCTAGCCCTCTTCAAGGAGCATGGCGCTTCTTGTTGAGAAACCGCCTTGTCAGCTGGAGTTTCCGACGCTGTTTCTAAAAGGAGCTTGGACTTTTCAAACGCTGCCTTTTCCTTAGTCGTAAGAGACTCAGGAGACCTTTTGGCAAACCTTCGAACAATCTTCTCAGCGTTGCGCTGCTGACGTCTTCGGATTTCGACTTCGTTGAGTGTGCCGGTTTTACGTTGTTTTGTCCTTTTTTGAATTACCGTAGCTAGGCTATCGATTGTCGTGTTATTCGTTTGGTTTTCGGGTTCGGATACGGAGGTTGTGTTGAGGTTGCCTTGTGAGCAATGGCCTACTAGGCTACCCTCGCACTCCCTTGTATCTTTACCCTCATCAGGGGAGCCTACCACATTCACTTGACTACTCGGACCCTTGGGTTCCGGGATTAGTTCGGCGGTTGAGGTTGACTCCCCGATGTGTGTCCTCCCGATTTGTTCCTTATTGTTATCCTTGCTTATAGCTTGCTCTTTGTTCGCTGGTTTTGAAGTCTTAGCACCAGACGTTGATGGGGAACACTCTTTCCCACGCTTGGAATTAGCGTAAGGAGCAGGCGGTCCCATCTGTGTCTTACAGCCCGAGTTTTCTGGAGAGGGGTGACTTGATGTCAGGTTGTCCTTAACCAAGACCTCCATGTCCAGAAAAGCACGAGCGTTGTGCAGCCTCATCCTTTCCATTTCTGACATTTGGTCCCAGTCCAGTTTCCCAAGTCTTTTAATAGTTCGCTTACAGTTGGAGATTCTACTCCGCCTGGAAGTATTCGAAGCGTTGGAGACGTTCGAGCTAGTGACTGAGGCGACCTCGCTGGCGTCATCGACGTCAGTCGCACTAACTCCGTCATCCATGTCGAGTTTCAAGAAGGGGTTGAGGAGAAGATTTTCTTCCTCCTCAGTTAGTGGAACGTGCTTCGATGAAGTGCTCATTTTGATTTCCGTGCTCTGCTTTTTTTTTTAAACTGTTGGGAAAAATGAGGTGAAAAAGAAAAGGAAAAAAGAAAAAGAAAGAAAAAGTTTCGAAAAAATAAGTAGGAATGTCATGAAAAATAAATAAATATGAAAAAATGATGTCACTGGCGACTTCTCTCGATATTGAGATCGCGAGGCAAAGCCAAAGCCGGCAGTCGTGACTACTACCGACCGTTTAGCGTATATCCCCGCTATGGTTTTGTTCTTTATTTTTATTTCTTCCATATTTCATAGGGGTGGGCCTCTCTTAGTTTGCCCAAACCCTAGCTGGTAGTTTAGAAACTGCCCGAAAGCTAGAGACTATTACTGGCCTGCTTGAGGTTTGAGTGTAAGCCTCCTCACCAACGTCAAGGTGGATACCCGTCGAGGAGGAATTTAACTCTAAGACAAAGTGAAAAGTCATGAAAATTTTTGGAAACACTATTTGCATTTTTAAACAACGTTTTATATGAAATGGTGTATTTTTCCAACAAATTTCTGTTAGGTGCATGAAGTGCTGTTTTTGAGATCGCTATGTGCCTGCATAAGTTCCGAGAATGGTGAGATGGACAATACGACACACGTATCCGTATGTATTTCTTGTAGCACTCTAATCGCTTTGTACAAACGCCTTGGTCGTACTTGAACTGGATGTTTACAATCCTTGATTATTAATCCTTCGATACTATTTTATATAACAATTGATCATGCTAGTACCCGTAGCATGATGGTTAGTGCGTTGGACTGGCATGCCAGTGGTCTTGGGTTCGATCCCTGCCTGTGCCATCTAAAGTTTTTTTCACAGGTACTGCCTCTTGCGAGAAATTGACAATTCCTTCAAGAGTAATTCTTGTCATCAAAAGTGCTTTCTCAAATTTGCCGTTCGGATTCGGCTTTAAACAGTAGGTCCCTTCTATCCCTGACAACATTACTCGCACACAGGAATGGTTGAGAGTTGTAAGTCACTAGGCCCTAGTTTTCACCACCACCTGATTTTAATTGATTGCTAGTCAACACAACAGAAATACCAGACAAGTAAACAAAATAACATCAAATTTGTTTGTCCATTTCATTTTGCCTTAAATATAAAACTAAACTAAAAATCATATATGTATATGTAGGTATATTTCTTTCCTTAAAATTTAAGGTTAGGATTAAAAACAAAATCAAAAGAAAGAAAAACTAACAACACCAAATTTCAAACCCAAATCCATGAAAATAATATTTTAATCTTTAAAATAACCAACAAATTGTTTGAAACCTGTAAAATGAATATGAAATCCTATCCTATTGTTTCATTCTCTAAAAAACCACATACATACAATATTATGTCTATATATATTATGAAAACAGAGAAACGGAGGAACAGAAACACAAACATAAACAAAAGCACAGACAAAACCACAAAATACGTCCCTTGACAGATACTATTAATTAAAAGTAAATTTTGTTTCGAATGATAATTACACACCCGTATGGTGAATGCGGTGAGACGTAGGAATCACCATCATCTCATTTGTTGTCACATAGTTTTTGCATCTACTATATATTATATACATATGTATATGTACATACATAAGTACCTAGGTACATCTCCTATATTATAATGTAAATAGAAGTGTAGGTTCTTCTCGTGCCCTGCTATAATATTGCCAATAACTAACTAAAAACTCCTCCGCAAATACACTCACACCCTTCTGAATAGGTTCTAGGCATTTAAAATCACCCAAACTTCTGATTTGACTATACTTCGGGTTAGAGTTAAAAGTTTAATATTTATAAATTAACTTCCTCGAGGAATTGGCAAACATACAGAGATAAATTTCAGTATGCAAATATTTGTGTTTGAAATTGTAATTTTAAAACTAATCTACATCGTTAGGATACGATAGTTGATTAGTTGGTTTTATAGGGTGTTTTTTTTTTTAGTTCGATAAGAATTTTCGATAATAATTGTTTGACAGTTGAAAATTTCAAATTGGGTTCAAGTATACATACGAGTATGTTCAGTAGGGTTCCACAATTCATTCACGCCTTCAAAATGAAAATTCAAAGAAATCAGTTGGCGTAGGTTCATTGCTAGTTGAAGTTTTAAGTCCGTTGGGGACCCCTTAAGTGGCATAGGGCCTCTACTACGCCTACGCGCCATTTTGTGTGGTTTCCGGAGATATGTTTCAGCTCCCTTCAATTCTCTTGTTACTTCTTGTGTGAGCGGATTCCACTATATATTGCTTGGCCTGTAATGCAATCGTTACCTTTTCTTACTTACGCCTTCGTTTAATAGAGTCTATATGTTCCTGACTTGTTCTTCTATGAAGAACCTCATTGAATATTCGGTTTGGCCAAAAAATCCTTAAGATGTTGCGAAGATATCTATTCACGAAGGTTTGCAGCTACCTTGTAATGGCTGGTGTAACGTTTCAAGTGCTGCAGCCATAAAGAAGCACAAATTCGATATTTGGTAGACTTATTCCTCCAAATTTTCGACATCATACCAAACGCGCGCCGCTTTTGCTTTGCCGATGCGGCAGATGACGTCTTGTTCGGTTCCGCCTTCAATGGAGACGATACTTCCAAGGTATTGAAAACTCTCCACTTTTTCCACCGGTTTTGACGAAATATTTATTTGAGAGGATGGTCGGGTTCCGAGACTGATCATTTATGTTTAGCCGGAATTAATTTTCAGCTCCACGACTTCTGCTTCTATCTCCACACTTGTTGTCATTTGATGGAGATCCATGATCCTATGAGAGAGTAAGCAAACATCGTCCGCTTAATCCAAGTGCTTTAAATAGGGTTTCAAAGTCCATTGGATCCCTCCGCTACATGACAAAGCTGCGCTCAGTATACAGCGCTTATCACCAGTAAAAAGAAAAGAATATTGGCGACAGAATACAGCCCTGTCTGACGTCGCTACAGATTTCAAAATCCTCTGATAACCTACCATTGTGCAGAACGTGACACTTGGATCCATCATAAGCTGCTTTCATAATAGCAATTAGTTTTTCTGGAATGCCTCTCCTCCGCAAAGGTAACCAGATTTACTACTTGTTGACGCTATCAGCAGGTGTAGTGATGCTTGATATTCAACGCACTGCTCAATAATGATCCGCAAAGTGTTGATGTGATCAATACAGGAGGATCCAGCGCGTAATCCTGCTTGCTCGGCATCAAGTGTGGCCTCAAGGTGTTCTCTGATGCATTTCAGTATGATTTTTGCTACTCCAGTTTTCACACTTTGTAAGATCTCCTTTTTTTGTGAGCTTGACGATCATTCCCTTCTTCCACTCATCGGGGAAGCTTTCGGTGGTCCAGGCTTGGTTTATGAGCAAATCAAGCAGTTCGCTTGATGACGTTGGCGCTGCTTTTAAAAGCTCTGCGGGAATTCAATCGAGTCCTACCGCTTTGTTGTTCTTAATTGCTTTAATTGCGTCAACGATTTCATTTTTACTGGGCTGGGAGGTGCGGTACGGATTCGGGGATTGGTTTGTTCGGGCCCTTCAGAAGGCATCGGATGCATGTTGTTTGCAAACACTCGGTTTAAAACCGAGAAAAAAGTGTTCTTTCCACCTTCTGACTTGGTCGTCCACTGAACTTAGCAAAGTACCGTCTACTTCTTTCACCAAGTGCTGCTTTGAGCTGTGTGCACCGGTCAGGTCTTTGGTTATTCCGTAAACGGACCTGCTGTCGCACCTGTTTGCAGAATCTTCTGCTTCTTCCGCCAATGCGATTCTTCTGAAAGCCACCTGAAATGAAAACATTTTTCACAGCATTCGAATGGTGTTCGATGTCGTCATGTACTGTGCCGCTGTTTGTTTTCATTTCGTGAGACAGGTGGTTCCTGAATTGTTTTTGCAGTGCCATTTACGAATCACAATTACATCCATTGAAATTCACTGTTTGTGCGGCTTGCACGGCATCATCCCTATTCCTTTTTAAGTGAGAAATAAATTAGGCAGTCAATCAATCAATCAGTGCGTTTAACAACTAATTTATTGAAAACTCAATTTGGTAGCAACCTAACTTCCAGAATTTGTTCTCTTAAATGGTCCCCTCGTTCGAGTGACTTAAGACCAATAGACTTCTTTCTTATGTGGCTGTGTTGCCTTTTGCTGTCAAACAAGCAACTCGTGAAGAAATGGAATTCAATATTCAAGCCACAATTGACTACAGATTTATTCGGAAAAGTAGTGAAAAATCGTTCGTATAAAAATCGTTCTAGCAATATATCCTGTCTTTTATTATTATTTAAATTTCTGTAACTCTTAAACGGTTTTAATCTTTTAATTTGGAGTTTGAAGTTAAATTCTCGCCATCCCATGGAACTTCTAAAGTGTCAAAATAAGGTGGAGACAAAATAAACACAATCAGTGTTTCGTAATTAAACTTCATAAAAAAGTACAATTTCGGTCTTTTATCGAGAACAATTTAATAGAACTAGGAAAAAGTATGAATTTTTAAACAGATTTTCTTATGAACAATATATTTGGTCTCTGGAGTCGAAAATAAAGAGTATTTCTAAAAGTTTTTGGTCATTTTTGAATACTAAAAGAAAATCGATTGGGATTCCAACTACTGTATCATACAATTGTAATAATTTTGCCTTATTTTTCCAATCAAATTTTGTTTGCTTGAGAATAAATTATGGTCAAGATTTTAATAATTTGTATTCTAATATAAATGCTGGGAGCCTTTGTTTATCTATAGACGATGTGTTGTCAGCTTTATAATAATATTCATCCAATTCTTTGAAAATTTTGTAAATACAATTTAACAACCTCGCTGTATTATACTTTCAACATATCTTTGCGACAAGGTACATTTTTAGATACTTGGAAACATTCTCTGCACTAATCTGAATCTAAGGGATCTGTGGAAAATTATAGACCTATTGCTTAACTTCATTCAATTGCTAAAGTATTTGAAGCAATTGTTAAAAATAAACTGTATAGTTTAGGTCGAAATCATATTTTTCAGCATGCCTTTATGAGTGGTAGATCAACGGCAACCAATTTATGAATACGAATTTTTGTCTTGGTTGCTTAGAAAATCGCTTGCAAGTCGACGTTATTAACACTGATTTTTTAAAGGCATTTGATCGTGTTAAACACAATATTCTTTTGAGCTTCTAGGGTTTCACTCGGCTCTCTTTGATTGGATTAAAAGTTATTTCGTTGGACGTAGTCAATATATATTAAAATTGGTAATGTTTTATTAAATGAAATATTAAACTTTTCAGATGTACCACAAGGCAGCCACCTTGGGCCATTCCTTTTTATTTTTTTTTTTTATTAATGATTAACTAAATTATATTTATCATTCCTAGTGCCTTTTATGTGCTGATGATCTCAAGATTTTTAACTATGTAAGATTTCCATTAGATGCCAGTAGAATTCAAATTAATATTGACTGCATTGTTAACTGGTGTATTATAAATGGATTATATTTCAATATTAGCCGCGTTTTATTATCACCATGATCTGATCCGGATCAGATCATGATAATAAAACAGCATTGGATCATCATATTTTTTGTTATTTAAAATTTGGTAGCAGTGTCAAATTCGTTCTTTCAAAAGTGACATTACGAAGCAAAAAAAAAGAAACACATACCAAAAATGGAAGCTCCACAACTTTTGAAAATGTTTCTGCAAATCACCATTGCACTCTCAAACTCAAAGCATTCAGGAACGCTTTGGTCTCACATGAAGTCCAGATTCTTTTTGACCTTTTAATAAATGTGACACTTAAATAATTTTATTTAGAGATTACTTACAATTTATTTGAACATCTTTTCTCCCATTTGTGCTGCAGCTTTCTCGTTTTTATTTATATTTTTTGACATTTAAAGCAGGGTTGCCCAAAGAACATTTTGCTCAATGATTTTTTGTTCCTTTTTTTTTTGGGGAAAATAATACCCATAAATTATGTCAAATATACATTTTTTTGGACTTATTTATTTTAATTTCACAAATTAATATCTAGTTTTGTTAAAATATCTAATTATTTCATGGATTATATACCAAATAAATAAATATAAAGTTTCTCGCTTTCTATTTAAAAAAATATTTTATTTCAGTCAAATGGAAATGTTTATATGGCAATACAGGTTTTACTTAATTTGTTTGCAATGATACCAACATTTACATGTGAAATAACAATGATAAAGCGCTCATTGTTGTGAAAAATAGAATTAAATTTTGGATCTCAAATTGAGATCCAAACACAAAGCAGGATCTTGTGTTGTTGTTGTAATGCATGTAAATTCAAGATCCGGATCAGATCATGGTGATATTAAAACGCGGCTATTACAAACTGCAGTGTTGTTACATTTTTTTAAGATACTAGATCCATTTCGTTTTAATTACAAAATTGATAATCATTCATTACAAAAGTTAACGAGACAAAAAGATCTTGGAGTTATATAATTTGACTATAAAATAAGTTTTTCGCTTGAAATTGACCATGTTATTTCTAGATGTTGTGTTTTATTTTTAGAAGTTCTAAGTCTTTTGAAGATGCATATACTCTAAAAACCCTTTTTTAACTATCTCTTGTCATACCTTTGCTAGAGTATTGTTGCATTATATGGAATCCCTTTACTCAATCAAGTATTTTTAGAATTGAAAAAGTTCAGAAAAGATTTACCAAATTTGCTTTATGTAAGGTTTTTAGAAACTAAGATACTCCATCTTATGAGACCAGGGGTGGAATCGGCTAAGCTGATAATTGACTATCATATTTTTGATAGTCAAATTTGACTATCATTTTCATTCCGTCTGTGTAAAATGATTCAACTCAATTCAATTCGATTGAACAATTTCTGATTATTATTGTCACAATTCATTATTGCTATGGTGAAATTTTAAAATGATTCCTATAAAATATCTAAATAAAAGTATTAAATTGGCTGTGTTTAAATAATATTATTACTTTTCTTGTGTTTTTTCGAATTACGTAAGCTTTGTCGGTCACAAGAATGTGTTTTTGTACCTAAAAAAGGTAACTGAAAAAATTTTCCATTCGTTTTTTGTAAGCGTCTGGTAGCTCTATTCAGAGACGACATATTTGTAGAAAAATGACTATCAAATTTTTCTAGTGACAGCTTTTTAGGTATCAATTTGACTATCACCTTATCAGATCAAATTCGATTATTTTGACTGTCCACAATCAACAATCACCTTAGCCGATTCCACCCCTGGTGTATCTTAATTAATTTAAACATTTTAAGTGCTAAGAAGAAAGCTATATTTGATACTCTTAGCTTTCGATGTTTTGAATTCTTACATAGATTGTTCTACTTTGCTATCAATGTTTAATATGTATGTACCTTCTCGTAGTTAGCGACCTAGAGATGGTAATTATAAAAAACACAATCCAATTAATGATTCTTCTATTGCCTTTAATGAATTTGATTTTTTAATTGATTTTAATAATAGTTGATTAGATATTATGAGATATTTATTAAAATTGTTATAAAGTTTATTATTTCAATTTAATTATATTGAACTTATGTATTAAAAATCTTATTATTATTCGATTTAAATGTAGTCTCCATAAATTCATAAATAATACATAAATAAAGTTGTACTTTTAGCAACAAAGTTTAAATTTTAAAACCAGTACTCAAAAGATTTTAAAAACGATTCTTAAACCTATTCAATGAAAATGGAGTGTTTTATGCCTGTGTAATCTATTCCAATACTCTAAAGGGTGTTGCACTCATTTTTCTCTCCATATATATGTATATACGGATACGGAACTACCCACCATCGTTCCATTGGTGCTTTGTAATTTATCGATTGAATGAATAGAAACAAGGTCGCTTATTAATTTTAATGAAATTGCTATCATATCCGTTGCTGTGTTTCTGCTTGCTGCTGCTGCTGCTGCTGCTGTTGTTGTTGGTTTATAAAGTTGACTATTTAATAATTAGGTAAATATGTGTTGCGTATATTTATATTCTTTTTTTTGCATCAAATATTGTAATTAGTGATTTTCACCCTTTTTATGTTATTTGACCTTTTATAGCAGCTCTGCTTTTTCATATTTGTCGCTCATTAATGAATATAATCCTGCGAAACACTTTTGTTTTATGTTTGTATCTTTTCTTTTATCCTGTGAATTTAAAGGTTATGCAATAAAATATTTAAATTATCACTTATTGATTTATGATTATCATTAATAAATTATAGAGTTGAAGTGACCATCTGCTATTTTCTTTAATTTGTTTTTTATCCGTGTGTAAAGTTTATAGCAAAAGCGTTTCCAATTTTTTGGATTAAGTATCCACTAAAATTTGATTATTAACGATAAAATTCGGTGTATCCAAATGTTACCATTCTACAATAATCAGAAGTGTTTTCTAATACATAATTGATAATTTGGAAGAAGGTTTGTGGATACAACGCCCCCTTTACGGAACATAACAATTCGAGTGACAATTTCAAAAGTTGAATGGACATTTTAGAATTTTGAAAAAATATTAGAATCATTTTAATTGATATTTTAGGAGGTAATAAAAAAAAATCCTGGATCCGGAATTTTACGGTAGATGACCTATTAATTCAATGTTTTTGAGAGCTAGCTTCTTGAGAAAAAATAATTTGTATGTCTTATATGTATTTGTTTTCTTAATTTTATACCGGAGGACTATTTTTTAAGGGACCTTCGAGCACGAAGAATTTTTTCTATTTGGTGAAAATATTGTTTACAGCTTCATTAAAATCGGCAGCGTGAATAATTCAACTCGAACACCTCTCCCTCACAATTAAGTATTTATTTTTATGGTGGCCGGAATATTACTTAAAGATTTCCCATCCATTGTTTCTTGCACAACCACAGAAGCTTGGTGACCATCAATAATTTCGTCAGTTAACGAAGAGTGTTGGGATTCAGCAATAAACGTGGATTTTAGCTTGCCAATCCATTATATTCTTGAAAACTCATGTCGAACGTCTTATACAAAAACAATTTAACGAAAATAATCTTCGGATAACAATTCTCAAAACTGACGCTTTTCAGTATGGGCCTGACTCCCATACTTGCATTGGCGTATCGCCTATAACTATTGTCGACGTTACTATTCTTAGTATGAAACCTTATCATCCCACACCTAGCTAGCATTTTCAATAATAGCCTTAAATGGGGGTATGTTCCCTTATCGTGGCGTGAGGTAAAGGTAGTTTTCATCCCTAAGGCTGGTAAACCTAGTCATACGGAGGCCAAAGACTATAGACCCATTAGTCGAACATCGTTTATTTTGAAAACTTTTGATAGGCTAATTGATATACACATCCGAAGCACACTGAAACCGGACTGTATATCGGAATTTCAACATGCCTACATTAAAGGAAAAAGCGTTGAAACAGCATTGCACAGTGTTGTCAGCGTCATAGAAAAATCACTGAATGACAAGGAAAACACCCTTGCAACGTTCTTGGATATTGAGGGAGCCTTCAATAACGTGAAGAACGAAACAGTGAAGCAAGCCTTGGACGACCACAAAGTCGAAAAAGTAATAACACAGTGGATAATGAGTATGCTCCGAAAGAGACAAATTAACTCTGAGCTAGCGGAAGAAAGGGTGAGAGTAACCACATCCAGAGGCACCCCTCAGGGTGGAGTTCTCTCACCGCTACTTTGGGTTCTTGTCATGAACGGCATACTCTCTAAATTGAAATCAAGTGGAGTAAAGATAATAGCCTACGCTGATGATCTTGCATTACTAGTGACTGGCAAGTTCCTACCCACTATCAGTGAACAAACCGAATACGCCCTCTCGTTGGTAAGCAAATGGACTAGGAAGTGTGGGCTGATAGTTAATCCAGCTAAAACAGAACTAGTGCTATTTACTAACAAGCGTAAAATACCTGATTTTAAAATTCCTTCAATCGAAGGCTGCCCTCTTATAATCTCCGACCACGCAAAGTACCTCGGTGTGATCTTAGATAAAAAACTAAACTGGGGTCTGAACACTAAAGATAGATTCAAAAAGGCATCGATTGCCTTTTACTCCTGCAATAGAATTTTCGGGAAAACCTGGGGACCAAACCCTAAAATTATCAGATGGATGTATGATAATTTGGTAAGGTGGAAAGCTTTAGAAAAGAGCACGAACCTGAAAACTTTGACAAAAGTTCAAAGACTTGCGTGCACTGGCATTACGAGAGCAATGAGATCCACTCCAACTGCGGGACTGGAAGTTATACTCAATCTGATTTCCCTAGACCTCTTTGTTCAAGAATCTGCGGCCAAAAGTGCCCTGAGACTTAGTCAAACTAAAGTCTGGATAAACAGTTCCATAGGACATGCCCAGATCCTTCATAAAGTTATGGGTCATAGTACTACAGCACACTATAAAATAACCGAACTTGATTTTCATAAACCATTCCAGGCTGCCATCCCAAGCAGAGAGGAATGGATAGATAATATACCATACTCCAGTGAGTCGTCAATAGCTATCTATACTGATGGCTCTAAAATGGACACTGGTGTAGGGGCAGGCTTCTATTCTGAATCTCTCAAGTTGACCGCCTCGCTTAGGCTTCCAAACCACAGCAGCGTCTTCCAAGCGGAGGTCCTGGCAGTGACAACAGCTGCTAAAAAGGTATCAATGATGGCGATACCACGAGCTGATATCACCTTTTACATTGATAGCCAATCGGCAATAAAAGCGTTTACTGCAACTGAGTTAAAATCAAAGCTTGTTTCATGCTGCCGCGAAGAGCTTAAGGTTCTTGGCGCACAGCACAACATAAGACGCTGCTAGGTCCCAGGCCACAGCGATATACTAGGCAACGAGAAAGCCGATGAATTAGCAAGATTAGGGTCAATGCTTGACGTAAGCCAAGCTCAGCTAGTTAGCATCCCTACCTGTTATTTAAAACAGGAAATCTCAAAAAGAATAACAATTAAGGCCGTTGAAAGGTGGAACCTTCTTGACACCTGCGGCACTACAAGAAAGATCTGGCCCTGTTTTAACAAACAAAGAACGGAAAGAATTATGCAGCTACAAAAGGGATCACTTCGATCTCTTGTAAGCATAATCACCGGTCATAATCTGTTAGGTTATCATATGAAAAAGATGAGAATCAGTTCAGATGATCTATGCAGAGGATGCGGTGACGAGGAGGTGCATGAAGACACTTCGCACTTTCTGTGTCACTGTCCCGCACTCTCCCATCAAAGGAAGAAACTGCTTGGCAACTTTTTCTTCGGGGATTTAAAAGAACTCTCTAGTACGCCAGGTACTAACATTCTGAACTTCGTCAAAGCCTCTAAATGGCTTGACTAACTGAACACATAGGTTTTTCTTATTAGCTTGAGTAGCAATTACTCACGGGTATCACAATGGATCTGTATTGATCTAAGTGTGACGGATAAGACATCAACTGTCAGCCCCTCAACCTAACCTAACCATTGCGTTCACACCCATACTGACGTTGTAATATTGGCTGGCGGAATCGTTGGGCCGTATTTCTTCCTATGCGATTCGCAACGTTAATGTCAATGGTAAGCGCTACTATCCGAAGATGACAAACTTGACAAAATGGAAGGTTAGAATCGCATGACGTGTGGTTTCAACAAGACAGTGCCACACAGCACTGGTAACAATTTACTAATTGAGAGGCGAATTCGCTGAAAAGTTTATTCAACGTGTAAAGTTGGTCTATTAGCAGCCTAGATCGTTCCCCAACACTATTTTCGTGGGGCTATGTTAAGGCTCATGTCTAAAGCGAAAAACTCCACTCTTCTGATTAAGCCAATATGAAAGCAATTATTCGTGAAATACCGTCAAAAAAGCTAGTATTTGAAATGTTTTTTGACATTATCACTGAAAAGTTAATTATGTTTTAAAAGTTAAATACTATCATCATATTGTTTTGGTATCGCTGTTAAACTTTATAAAACCATCCATTAAGAAAGTCAAAATACAATGTCGGCACGTAACGAATAGGTAAAAATATTTAACAATTTTTCCTTCAATTAATTTTTATCGCGTCGTCGCCTAAATCCATAAAAATAAGATTACTTTTGTATCATCTTCGGCCTTTACATAAACATAAGAGCCCAATGGCTCTAAACTTTAATTTAAACTTTTTATGACCTCTTCTTATAAAAAAGAAGAAGGAAAAACCTTATCTATTTTGTTTCATTTTTCTAATGTATAGCTTATAGAACCAGGCTTGCTGATAGATTTATTTAAAAGCACTCTGGTATCTATAAAACAAACAAACAAACAGTAAATTGAAAGATTCAAATCACGTTCAATTCGTGAGATTTATTTTTCAATGATTGATTTTCTATATAAAATATTGTTGTAGCTATAGCTATAGTTACTTATACATATGTACATTATACCTCTGGCTATATCCATGAAGCAAGCTAGACTGTCATCAGTCAGGCAAAAATAGGAGGCGAGAACAAAACATTAATCATTTAACAGAACATTAAACAACAAAATGACCTGATGGGTGTCGTGTGTTGGTAAAGGAGAGGAAGGGGTGGTGGGCGATAGGGAGAAAAGCAAGGGTGGGTTAGATGGGAGGTACTTTTATGTGGATTTAAAGCTTTTATGTTTGGGTATAGTTGGCATTATGTATATCAAAGTTTTCATCTGATATTTATGTAAGTAGTATTATCCTTGAATGAACAAAAGAATAAAATACGTACATACATACATATGTACATATAGTATATACAAATTTGTATATGCATTAATTTTGTATTCACTTTTTCTCTTTATACGTATACTCTTTGAGTTTCGTTTCGCATAATTCCAACATTCCTTTTCTCTGTTTTGTTTGTACTTTATCCCTTTTTGCAAAATTGCGTGCAAATTTAAAATAACATACAGCTATGGCCAAAATACATAATACACTGAGTTACAAAAAAATTGGCGCAGTCATACTTTAAGATGTGTTGTTATTATTTTGATAATATACCGCTTTATTTCTGCAGAGATATTAGGTGCCTCAAAGCCTTCGAGATCGTCACCAAACAGCGGTTAAAGTGTCTCACAGACTTCAATCATTGAGAGTGATCACTTTGAGTGTTTAAACGGTGTGGCGGCGTTTAATTAAGAGTAATCTGGTCGTATACCAAGACTCACGATACAGCACGAGCAAACGGAATTTGTTCGCCTTCACCGAGATTGAACCATTACCCATTAGGGTATAGTTCTCTTTACTGATAAGTCCAGGTTTTGTCTACGCTCACCATATGGACGTACAAAAATGTGGAGAAGATCAGGTGGGAGATACAATTCGACAACAGTAGCCCAGCGGGAAAATTTCTGGGCAGGTTACGTCATGTGTTGGAAGTCATTTCCGAGCACGGAATAATCGGGCTGTGCATAGTGGAATGATCGGTGAACTCCAATTATTACATCACCAACATTTTGGAAGAATATGTTGTTCTTTTTACACCATTTATTGGTAAACATTTCTTGCTGATTCAAGACAATGCGAGATCTCAAGTTGCCAGATGCATTACTTACTACTTGGCCTGCCATGATCCCGGACATGAAAAAAAATGATAAGCAAGCGCCCTGCTCTTCCCGAGACACAAAGTGGGCTGAGATCTAGTCAGATTATTAATGAGTGGGATAATTCGGATGACGCTACGGAAAAAAAAACTTTGTTTATTTTGTACATAAATTAATAATATTAAATGTGGGTATACACTGAAATTATTGCGAAATTTCAAGTTGCGACACTTTTTTTGTAACTCAGTGTAGAAACAAATTTTAATTTTTTGTAATTATGTCTTCAGTACTTGTTTAAAATTCAACCATTTAATTTAATGATAAAGATTTTGTTAATGTTTCTTAATTTGTGATTTTCAAAATGTAATAATAGATGTCAAGATTTTGGAGTCCATTTTAGTTAAACTTCAAAAAGAAAAACATTTCGACAAAAATGTCAACTAATTGTATGGGTTGATAGGTTACATTTGATATTAGGAATGTTTTTTGGAAAAGCCATCCTTAGTATAGTAGAAATTTATATGAATAACAAATATAACATCCATAATAATGGGTGATTTTTTAAGAGCTTGAGAACTTTTTTTTTTTAAAAAACGCATAAAATTTGCAAAATCTCATCGATTCTTTATTTGAAACGTTAGATTGGTCCATGACATTTACTTTTTGAAGATAATTTCATTTAAATGTTGACCACGGCTGCGTCTTAGGTGGTCCATTCGGAAAGTCCAATTTTGGGTAACTTTTTCGAGCATTTCGGCCGGAATAGCCCGAATTTCTTCGGAAATGTTGTCTTCCAAAGCTGGAATAGTTGCTGGCTTATTTGTGTAGACTTTAGACTTGACGTAGCCCCACAAAAAATAGTCTAAAGGCGTCAAATCGCATGATCTTGGTGTCCAACTTACCGGTCCATTCCTTGAGATGAATTGTTCTCCGAAGTTTTCCCTCAAAATGGCCATAGAATCGCGAGCTGTGTGGCATGTAGCGCCATCTTGTTGCAACCACATGTCAACCAAGTTCAGTTCTTCCATTTTTGGCAACAAAAAGTTTGTTAGCATTGAACGATAGCGATCGCCATTCACCGTAACGTTGCGTCCAACAGCATCTTTGAAAAAATACGGTCCAATGATTCCACCAGCGTACAAACCACACCAAACAGTGCATTTTTCGGGATGCATGGGCAGTTCTTGAACGGCTTCTGGTTGCTCTTCACTCCAAATGCGGCAATTTTGCTTATTTACGTAGCCATTCAACCAGAAATGAGCCTCATCGCTGAACAAAATTTGTCGATAAAAAAGCGTATTTTCTGCCAACTTTTCTAGGGCCCATTCACTGAAAATTCGACGTTGTGGCAGATCGTTCGGCTTCAGTTCTTTCACGAGCTGTATTTTATACGGTTTTACACCAATATCTTTGCGTAAAATCTTCCATGTGGTCGAATAACACAAACCCAATTGCTGCGAACGGCGACGAATCGACATTTCACGGTCTTCAGCAACACTCTCAGAAACAGACGCAATATTCTCTTCTGTACGCACTGTACGCATTTGTGTGGTTGGTTTAATGTCCAATAAAGTAAACTGAGTGCGAAACTTGGTCACAATCGCATTAATTGTTTGCTCACTTGGTCGATTATGTAGACCATAAATCGGACGTAAAGCGCGAAACACATTTCGAACCGAACACTGATTTTGGTAATAAAATTCAATGATTTGCAAGCGTTGCTCGTTAGTAAGTCTATTCATGATGAAATGTCAAAGCATACTGAGCATCTTTCTCTTTGACACCATGTCAAATACTAATGCATGAAAATCCTAACCTCAAAAAAATCACCCGATAGAATCAATTTTCATTTTTAGAAGTTGGTACGTTTGATACCTGTCTGAGGCTCAACGGATGAGTTCGTAGAATAGTGTCCAACATGCAAAACACATTGTGTGACGTCATTTTAAAACTTAAGATAAATGTTGATATTTCTGTTCAATTTATTTCAACTAATGTTTGCAGATTTAATTACGTGTATGTTTTTCCCAATGACTCAATATTTATTTAATCTGTTTTTCAAACGCATGTTTTAAATTTTTGTACAGTCCTACAAAATTATGTGGCAACTCAGTATCAACTGTTGCACGAAGACTTTTCAAAATACAACCTAAAAAGTATCTTGGCAAATCTTCAAAAAAAAAAAAAGATAAAGATATGAAAAATTCAGATCTTACTTCGCCCATTCTAATTTTCAACGTTACTTAGCATAAAAACAATTTTTTAGTTCTTTGCGTGTCGTTTAAATCCTAAACTCCTATCGTTTTTGTATCCATACAATTCTTAAATAAAAAAGAGGATGCGACCCACACTGATAACTTCCCATCCCGTCTGTCGATTTGTCTTGCTTAAAAGATTGTCTACCTATATGTATCAATTTTTACCAAATTTGCGTACTATTTTTTGTAGATTTTATTTTTTTATGAAAAAAACGGACTGTTGTTTTTTTTTTATCGAATGATATATTTATATCGAAAACAATATTTTCTGTGAAATAAAATAAGTTTGAAGCCAATATTTGTTTGTTTTTTATTTTTGTAAAAAAAACTGTCAATTCGATTTTTCACAAAATTTTATCGCATGTTGAAAACAATATTTCTTATAAGTTAAACTTAGTTAGAAGCCATTATATCAAAGTTTTGAAAAGATATTTGAGCCAAAAATCAAATTTTACCAACTGTTATTAATTTTTTTTAGGTTTTTTTTTTTTTTTTTAAACTGTCAATTCGATTTTTCTCAACATTTTTCAGAATGTTGAAAACAATATTTCTTATAAGATAAAAAAAGTTTGAAGCCTTAATCTCAAGTTTTTGAAAAGATATTTGAGTCGAAATTCAATTTTTACCAACTATGAGTAAATTTTTTTTTAGGATTTTATTTTTTATAAAAAAAACTGTCAATTAGATTTTTCTCAAAATTTTATCAGATGTCAAAAACATTATTCTTCGTTGCACAAAATTGTTTTGGAGATGAAATCATATTTTGGTCGTAAAATTTTCGAGGTAACAATTTTTTTTTCAGTTTTTTTTTTGATTTATAAAAAAAACCTTTAATTGGATTTTTTTCCAAAAATATAATTGTTTTGTATTACGTTACAATATATAATATAAAATTTAATTCAAGTCTCTAGCATCATTGGTTCATGAGATATATTTAGGTTTAACCAAAATTTTCACCTTTTTTTAAACTGCTATGGTAAAAAAACCACCCACGTAATTTTCTTGAGAGCCCTTTCTGCATCTTTCTGCCTTATTATCTGTATAACAAAATTTATTTGAAGTCTATATCTCTTCTGGTTCTTGAGCTATGGAGGACGAAAAAAACGTCACGAACGTACAGACGTACGGACGTACGAACGTCCGTACACACGCACGCACAGACATCTTTCTAAAAATCTTTTATCTCGACTCTAGGGACCTTGAAAAGTCGAGAAATGTCAAAATTTTGAATTTGACAAATCGGACCCATTACAATAACTTCCTATGGAAAGTTAATAAAGATTGACCTTTATTTAATTGAAAAACAAAACATTGAAACTCAAAAGTCAGAAATGTTTCTATTATTTTGGCCATAGATGTTCATATGTATGTACGTTTGTGTTTTGCTTTTGTGCTTGAGGATGTATGTACAGTACATATAAATGGCAGACATGGCGGGAATATAAATTCATTTCCTATTTTGCGAAGATATTTCAAATAATTGGAGTAAAAATATTCAACTCTATCTCTTCTCCCTTTGTTGTAGGAGGAGATTTTGTATACATTCATATAAATGTCTGTATATTCAAAATGATATGATGATAAGTTAAATCCATTTTGTAGCTTTGAACAGAAAATAACGATAACAAAAATTTTGAATTCATGCATAACATAGATACAAAATACATATACAATTGTGAGCGTTTACAAAGTTGTCAGATTAGGAACTAAAAAGAAAAACAGAATTTTGATTGCTTGTGTTTATGTTGGTGTTTGACGTTTGATTTTATTTAAAAAAGAAAAACAGATAACTCTTTCAAATCAGTTGTGCTCGTATTGGTTTTATTTTCATCTTCTAGTTTTATTAAATTTGGTTTAATTCTTCAAATGATATCAACTTATGATCATCTTTTTACACAACATTGGGCGCACTGTGCTATGCAATTCTAAAAACATCGGAGATGTTCTAAAACAACAAAGTTGATGAGAATGATGATGCATTTGCTGTTAATAACAAAATTATTTTTTTTTTGCAAAAATGGTTTCCTTTAAAATTAAGCCCCATCTTACAGGTCCATATTCCATAAGGAAACTTTGTTAAACGTTTCTTTAATGGTCTGAAAAGATAATAATATGTCAGACCGGTCGGTGGTGTGATTAATGTACAATACTATTGTTTTGTGTATTACTTGTATTTTTAAATAGGAGTACAATTCATTTGTGCATCAGAGGTCTTCCAATAAGAGGTTATATTTTTAATAGCCTGATATTTAGGCAGCTGCCACTTTTGAAGCTGTCATCTTTTCCAAGTACCGAGTGACTTTTTAAGAAAATCGATAGTACGGTCGATATACGAGGGCGGGTCAATAAGTCCGTGACTTTATAAAACACCGATTTTTTGATAAAAAAATAATTTTATTTTTCAACGTAGTCTCCCTTGAGCTCTATACACTTTGTCCAACGCTTCTTCTTCTTTTGTTGTATCCCTTCCAAAAAAATGATTTGTCGAGGTCCTCAAAATAGGCCTTTGTTTGCGAGATGACTTCATCATTGGAGTCAAATCTTTTTCCACCAAGCCATTTCTTCAGGTTTGGGAACAAGAAGTAGTCGCTCGGAGACAAATCTGGAGAATAGGGTGGATGAGGGAGCAATTCATGGCCCAATTAATGGATTTTTGGCATGGCAACTGCACATGTGTGCACCCTTGCATTGCCTTGGTGGAAAAGAACTTTTTTCTTGGCCAAATGAGGTCGGTTTTTTTTCAAATCGTCATTGATTCGTCCCAATAAGTTGGCATAATATTCCCCATATTTTAGTACCCGTAGCGTGATGGTTAGTGCGTTGGACTGCCATGCAAGTGGTCTTGGGTTCAATCCCTGCCTGTGTCACCTTAATTAAAAAAAAGAAAAGTTTTCACGGGTACTGCCTCTTGCGAGGAATTGACAAATCCTCCATGAGTAATTCTTGTCATGAAAAGTGCTTTTTCAAATTAGCCGTTCGGAAAAAAAATATTCCCCATTGATTGTTCTTCCCTTTTGAAGGTAGTCAATGTGGATTATCCCGCGTGCATCCCAAAAAACAATCGCCAGCAAACGCGGCACCCATCTTGCGGAAAGCATTTTCATGCCCAAGTGATCATTCAAAATTGAAACCACTGAGCCATGCGAGATCCCTACGGCTTCCACAATCTCTCGCACTTTCAATCTTCGGTCGGCCAACACCATATCGTGAATTTTTTCGATTGTTTTGGGTGTAGAGACCTCAACTAGGCGTCCAGGACGTTCGGCATCTTCAGTGCTTGTACGGCCACAACTCAATTCATTAAACCACGTTTTTACCATTGAAATCAATGGTGCAGAGTCCCCATAGCGTTTATCAAGCTTAGCCTTGGTCTCGGTAATGGTTTTTTTTGGCATGAAATAATGCTTAATAAGCACACGAAATTCACTTTTTTCCATTTTCTTCTCAAATTAGTGAGCAGTCTGATAAAAATAGATGTCAAACACAAACTAACTGACGCAGCAAGTTTAAATTTTGACAGGAGTCAACTGACAGATGCATGTTGACAGGCAGTGTTGCTGTTTCAGTAAAGAGGTCAGAAATTCAAAAAGTCACGGACTAATTGACCCGCCCTTAGTTTAATACTCCATTTAATCAAAAATGCGTTTTATTGGACCACAACAATCTTTCAATAAAAAAAGTGGATCTTCGGCCAACTTTTCAAGAGCCCATTCAGCAAAATTCAGTGTTGTGGTAGGTCGATCAGTTTTAATACTTGAACCAGTTGTATTTTGAAAGGCTTCATAAATAATTAATTTTGCAAAATCTTAAATGTAGCGGAGTTAGAAACACCTAATTGCCATCAACGGTGCCAAACCGGTAATTTATGACTTCGACCAACAATTTGATTTTCGGTCCGTTCTATCCGAACGACAACTACTTCGACAATGCACGTTTGAGCGGCTTTATCCCACCAGAGGCATTCCTCTATCTAGACCAGTGCGGCATGATACAGGATAGATTGGCAGTACCGCTTATCTACCACGTCAGGCGAAAAACCGTAGACCGGCGGCTCCTGTATGAACGGGGAATCCTCGCTCGTGATGGAGCGGAGCTGCTTCGGTTCAGTAGGGCTGTGTCCGAAAAGGACCGCATTGATAGGGTGAAGCAGGAGAACCAGTTTTGGTGGCTTCAAACTGCAACTGATAATGGGTAATCCGGGATGGGGTATTTTTGCCTTGGCCGGCTTACATACTTGTTTTAGTCTTAAGTTTTAGGTTTAAGTAGAGCAGGAATGGTGGCACAATAAAATAAAAAAAAAAAATAAAAAAAAAAATCTCATAAAATACAAAAAAAAAAGAAATCAAAAAAAAAATGCAGACAATATTATAAAAATCCTCGATGGAATTACAAATAGAAGGACATAGTTGTTTTGCCGCTGTGGTTGTTCTAGTTTTAAGTAGTTTGTAGGTAGATTAGGTAAATTTTAAGTTTTATTTTAAGGACTTTAGTATGTAAGTAAAAACCCCAAAAAATGATAAAGATTTTAGTTTTTAAACTTTTCTAAAAAAAAAAAAAAAAACATTAATTGAAATAAATAAAACAATCTTAGTTCGTAGGCCGAAAGGCATTAATTTTAAGAATCATGAATTTCTTAGAGCGTAAGTTATATTTAAGTAGAATTAATTAGGCTAGTTTCCCATTTTGTCTAGCATGTAAGTAGAGTTAAGTTTAAATGAATAAAAAAATGAATTTAAAAAAAAAAAAAAAAAACGGTAATTTAAGGTTATCACTTACTCGGCTCGCACTCTATGTTTGCAGTTACTTAAAGTTAATTAAAGCACATTTGGATTGTCGCCTCGTGAAGCAATTTCTCTCCCGGCAGAAGTAAAACTGGTGGAAACATTTGAGCTATTGGGACATGTAAGTGATGTAAAGAATCGAAACTGTGTGCGTCTTTGGTCAAAAATAAATGAAAATATTGTTGCTTATAATTTTTAATGTTTTTAAAGTTTAGTTAACACAGGAATGTCGAATGTTCGATGATAAGATCCTTGAAATACACAAAAATCATGAGTTTCAATTTTGTGAGATTATTTTTTGGCTTCTTACGGTGATTGGACCTTACTAATTCGAAAAAGAGACAAATACAACCGTTACGGTAAATGAATAAAAGGGTGAGGCCATTGTATTTCACTTCTGTAAGTTGCAATAAGGCCAATTTTTGAAAGGTGGTCTTATTTCACTTGGCCTTATTGCGAGGCACCCGACAAAAGTTCCCTGACCGTGTTATTTCTTGAAAAAAGTAGTCATAATTGGCTATTGTGATTTAAAAACTTTGGGGTCACGTAAAATATAAGGCTCGTGCTAATACTCCACATTCAAGTCAAACCTTTGAAGATGAAATTTGTAAAGTAATCGAGTTATTGGAAAACATTATTGACAGAGTGATTATACAAATTTATTAGTGGAAATAATAAAGGATGCATCCTGTAGTAGAAGACTAGTAGCAGATGCATGCATATAAATTAAAAAATTAAAAAAATATATAAAAATTTTCTGTTTAACAATATTTTTTTAAGTACATTCGCTTCTTTTATTTTTAAAAGTATTAATTTTGTATTAGATTTGTATATTAAGTAGATTATTAATGTCACAATGATGAACGGATGCTTAAAAAGTAGCTTATTAAAAATTCTGGGTGCTACTGAGGAGTGAAACTTTTGTGAGGTGTTACTTGAGCAAGGAAACTTTCCAGACTTCGAAGTCTGTAAGAAGTTAAATTCTGATTAAGAAGGTTACCACTTCTAAAGAAAAAAAATTTAAAACTTTATAAAAATAAAGGTACTTAAGCGGAAGAATCTTTGATCTTAAGAAAAGTTCAAAACTATGCTCACGCCGTTTTTTGTTCCAGATAATCTTAAGAATATGTTTCTGTTTTCTGTACAACCAATAAAGTTTGCATATTATAGTTAAACGAACCTCCCCAACAAACAAGCCCATATTGCAACTTCGATTGAACCAAGTTATAATAAACTGTTTCAAGGAGTTTTCGCGAAGCGAATTTTCTTAGATGGTACATAATAAAAGTCATAGACAAAAGATACTTTTTCAATTTTGAAGTATGAACATACCAATTCAATTTGTTATCAATCAATAAACCGAGATACTTATACTCACATATATGTTCGATTGTAAACTCAGGTCACTGTTGGATAAAGTGCATACATTTTTGCTAAATCCAAACTTTTTACAATCCGAGCTATGGAATATGAATTTAGGGGAGGAAAGAGAAAAATAGGATTCATTAAAGAACATTAGCTTAGTTTTATCACTTATGATAATCTTATGCTCACCGAACCAATGCCTAAGAACCTCTATAAATCGTAATTAATATCAGCTATTAAGTCTACAACTAATATCATCAGCGAAACCTGTTACAGAACCCTTCAAGTCGAGGTAGAAGATAGAATTTATATTCATATATTAAGAATAAAATGGGACCTAGTACCGACCTTGGGGGAACGCCAATAGCTATATCTTAAGGTCCACTGAACGAATCTCTTATTTTAACTCTTTGTCTTCTACCCCTAAGATATGAGCAAAACCATTTGATAATGAATCCTCTAAACCCAAGTTTTTCAAGTTTAATTAGTAACAGATCATGATCCACAGTATCAAATGCCTTGGTTATATCAATATAGATAGCAGCTGTGAATTTTCTACTGTTAAGACTGGTATAGATCTAGCTGCAAAATTGAAGAAGTGCGTCTTCCGTTGATCTGCCCGATCTGAACCCAAACTGATTTCTACTAAAAAAGTTAACTTTATCCAAATACGATACAATTCTGACTTTCATCACTTTTTCAAAAAGTTTAGAAAAAACAGGAAGGAGAGATATTGGCCTATAATTATTAAGATTTTTAAAATCACCTTTCTTAAGAATTGGTATAACCTCAGCCATTTTTAAGCTGTTTGGAAAAATTCCACTATATACACAATTATTAAATAGTAAGTAAGTAACAAATTCATTTATTAATTCAATAATTGTTTAAATTTAAATTTATACATGAATTTTAAAGCTATGGCTAAGCCGTCAGCCTGGTTGACAAGAATTATAATTCTTTTAAACGTTTTTTATAGATAACAATTATATAGATAAATTTACAAATTAAACATATTCGCTAACTAAAAGCATTCTATATTTGAAGATAACTTCTAAAAATTTACTTAGTGTTTTCCAGTCGCACTCGTTCAGTAATTTAAGGGTGTCTTGCATTGAAAGGGTATTTTTGCCAAAGCAGAAACGTCGGTGTGGCTTTAATATTGGGCATATACTTATAAAGTGGAAGCAGTCCTCTTTTGACTTAAGGTTGCATATTGAACAGAACTGATCAAAGCTCCCGTTATAAGGGCATCCGTTTAGGCTGAGTAGTTCACATCTCGCTTTAAAAATGAAAGAAATCTCTCGGTATGTTAAGGTATCGTTAAAGTAGTTTCTCTTCTCAAGATTGTAGTTAAGCTGAGAGTATAACAATTTACTGTCGGATTCACGACCATTTAGAACAAATGTTTCTCGAGTCAAGTCCTCATTCTTTCTAGTTATACGGTACAGCTGTTCCTTTAAGTTGTTGGGGTTATTAAAGTCAATATGAAGTGTTTCACCACAAGCAGTACCTAAGTTTTCCCACTTAGCAGTCAACCAGTCTTTATTCCTCAACTTATATAAGAGCATTTTTTTTTAATCTCTTAATAATAAAATCAGCCTGCGCTTTAAGGGCACTTGTTAGGAGTTTTGGTAATCCTGTTTCCAAGTAGATTGCATAGTTTGGTGTGTTTCGAGGTAAGTTGAAGAGTTTTTTTTAAGAAATTTCTCTGGAATTGTTCAATTTGTTCATATTCATCTGCACCCCAGACTTGACATGCGTAACAAAGCGTTGACTTTACTACCGCTTCGTATATCTTATACTTGGCGGAAAGAATTATTCTACTATTAGTAAACACTTTTCTCCATGTAGAATTCAACAAGCTTTGTGAAGTGTCAGCCTTTTCTGTTGGTTGTTGAAGTTCAAATTGTGGGTAAGTTTTACGCCTAGATACTTAATTTCATTGGTTACTTCTAGTAGATTTCTTTTGTAGTACCACCTTTTCACGTTTTGACTTCGGGAGGAGCGCGAAAACACCATGACCTTAGATTTTTCCGTATTAATCGTTAGTCCCCATCTGTTGCAGTAAGATGCTAATCGGTTAATCATTAATTGTAGGTTTTCTGATGATTCAGACAGAATAACAAAATCGTCGGCGTATAGTAAAACATTTACAACCGAATTAGATATCCTTATGCCTCCAGGTAGATCTTCAACAATGTCATTGATAATAAGGGAGAACAGTAACGCGCTGAGAAGACATCCTTGCTTTACTCCAGTGGTTGTTTCAAACCAATCTGAGCATATTATTGCGCAGTCCCATACCGCTGCTTTTGTTCCATTGTACATTTCCTTAATCACAGAAAGAAATTTTGATAAAATACCCAACTGCGAGAGCTTATAATATAACAGTGCATTACAATTCACCCGATCGAAAGCTGTTTTGAAATCTACGAAGAAAGAGTATACTTTCTTATTACGTGCTTGGAAGGCTTTAACGATTGAAGAAAGTGTAAAAATCTGGTCTGTTGTAGAATAGTTCTTTCTAAAACCGGCTTGAAGATTTGAAAGAATACTTTTCCTCTCCACCCATTTTTCAAGTCTCTCCACAAGTATACCGCAGAATATTTTGGCTAATGCGTTCAAAAATGATATGCCTCGATAGTTGTCAGCAATATCAAAAGCGCCTTTTTTATGAATTGGGAAGATAACTGATTTTGTGAACGAGGAGGGAATTTCGGCATTAGCCAAGATCTTGTTATAAAACTTTAACAAATAGTTAAAATATGAACGAGTTGTGTTCTGGTAAAATTCGTAGGGAATCCCATCTTCACCTGGTGCCTTTCCATTTTTCGCTTTCTTCATTACTGCTTCTATTTCCTCAAGTGTTATTGCCGAATCTAAAGATTCGTCGAAGATTGATGGCTGAGCGTAGGAAAACTGAAGGTTTGAGTCGCTGTGGAGAAGTTATTTGAAATGGATTGCAAGTGATTCAGCTGATAACCCTGAACCTATTCTGCAGCTTGTACCGTTAATATTTCTGGCGATTTTCCAAAATTCTTTCGAGTTTTTAGTTTGACCTAGATTGAGTGCATTGTTTATTTCAAATTCTATTTTCTTGTGTAGGGATAAATTTTTGTAGTAGGTGTTGCAGTCATTGTACCATTTCCTTAAATCGGGATTATGCGAAATCCGGACAATTTTCAGAAGTGCAAAACATCTTTGGCGTGCTTTCAAACAGTCATTATTAAACCATTGTTGTTTAAACTGTGAACTCGTGTTTGATATTTTGTTCGTTGTTGACCTTCGTATAAATTCTGTTAATTGACTAGCCATAATGTCAGTAGATTCGGTTGCCAATAAATTTGTTTCAATTAAATTGTTCAAAGCACGCTTATAGCAGTCTAATTCCTCATTCTTCCATTTGAGTCTCGGTAGTAATTTGAGATTAGTGTGTCGGGTTGATGAATCTCTTGTAAATTCAACTGTAATAGGCATGTGATCCGAGAAGGTTTTACACTGCACTTCGAATTTTTTAATCTGCTCAATCCGTTCATTATTCAATGCACAATAATCATTGACTGATTGCCCTTGACCTCCTATGAAGGTATAGCAACCCTGTTCATCTCCTTCAGTACATCTATTAAGCACTATCTATCTATTAGGTCATACATTTGTAGTAACTCTAACATATCAGAGCCGTTTTTATTACATATTCTGTCTTTCGATTTCCTGTTTACATGAGTAATCGCCGAATTAGAGATGTGTTGACATGTAGTGATTTGTGCGTTGCTAGTTCTAGCATTCCAATCCCCGATCAATAAGACGCTTTTACTCGCTAAGAATTGCATGGTTTGATGTAACTTCTCAAAATCATGATCCCACTTATTACAATTAATGTAGCAGGGTAAAATATACATATTGTTTTGATGAATGAGTTTAACTGCTATCTTTTCTTCTATTTCTTCAAAATCGTACGTATTAGTTAATGATGTTTTAATGCCATACAAAGAACCTCCACTTGCACGACCCTTAATATTAGTTTTAATTGCTTCAATCCATACAAGCTTATAGCCTACAAAATAGTTTTTAAATTTAATGATTTTATCTTTGGTAACATGAGTTTCATATAGAAAAAATATATCGTAACTTTTAACATAATTAAAAAAGTCTACAAATAATAGTTTATTATTTAGTCCTGAGATATTATAGGATAAAATCTTACAAGATATATTATTAAATATATTGGCCAATACATCAACGACATTAAAAGCGATACTTTTCAAAAAATTGTTAGAAAAACTGTTTTGGTTTGCAGAATTTGAGCTATCCAGGGAATAAATAATTTTATATAGCTTATAAGAATCGATAGGCTGAAATAAAAAGCTGTGTTGAGACCCATTTTCTTTATTAAAACAATGTCTTGAACAGAAACTTTCGGTTAAGGTTGTAAAGCCAGCAGTCTTAAGCGTATCGAGGGCAACCCCTGTGAAAAAATTGTTAAATATGTTAGACATATGTATGTATCTGAAGAAGAGTGAATTTCTTGGTCCATATAGTTAATAACATTGGGTGAATCAAAAGAAACATTCCTTGAAAAAATTTAATTTATGATGCCCCACACTTTTTTGAGATCGCCTTAAGCTTATTAAAATGTTTGAGAATAGTAGTGTTCTTTACACAAGGTTACCTGAACAGCAACTTCCTTTGATAACAGTGAATATTTTTTCTGCACACAAATATTATTAGGTTGTTTTCTACATTTAGAGTGCAACTTATTCTTCCTGTGTATTTTACCTAATAAATTATCTGACATCCAAGGTTTCAATTTATGAAGTAAACGAACTTTTTCTGTATTTGATTTAAGGCATATTTTAAGATGCTTTAGAAAACAAATCAAATGCAAGAGAAGGATTATTTTTTCCGTAAATTTCTGACCAATTTTTATGAAGTTTATAATCGATTATTAAAAGAACCAAGATCAATTATTTGTGATATTAAGTCTACGAATATTTGTTTTCGGTTTCACAGATTTAAGCTGAAATAACAGACTTGTCATACAATGATCAGTTATTTTAATGTCTGATATAGAACTCGTGATAGCAAAAACTGATTTTCTATCCAAACGAGCAAAAATATGATCTAAACAAGTTTTAGAAACTTCCGTTAATCTTGTAAGTTCATTAATGCATGAAACTAAGCCATAAGCCGACATTAAAAAAAGATATTTGTCAGTAACTGAATTCTTAGTTATTTCTATACAGATGGGTCAAAAACAAAAGAAGGGGTTGGTGGAGGTGTGTACTCTGAACGACTGAAATTAAGTCTCTCATTCCGCCTTCCCAATCATTGTAGCGTGTTCCAGGCGGAACTTTTGGCGATAAAAGAAGTCTTGTCTTGGCTTAAAGAAAACGTGATATCAACATCTAATATCCGTATTTTCTCAGATAGTCAGGCTGCTATCAAATCTCTGGACTCTGTCTCTACAAACTCTATAACAGTCCATAACTGTCGATCATCTCTAATGGAGATGGCACAACAGTTTAATATTCACCTTTGCTGGATGCCGGGCCATAGAGACATTCCAGGTAACTGTAAGGCAGATGAACTCGCCAGGAACGGTACAGTACAGCCCATCCTACCACGTTTGGCACGTACTGGCATACCAATCGCTACTTGTAAACTTTTGCTAATGCAAGACGCTGTGAGGAGGGCAGGCTCCAGGTGGAACAACATCACCATGTGTCAAGTCACAAAAAACATCTGGCCAACACTGGATTTAAAACGTTCAAGGTGCTTGCTCTCTCTAAGCAGATCGCATATAAGCTCGATAATAGGTGTCATAACCGGACACTGTCTAATAGGAAAGCACGTCACGAGATTAGGCGTATTCTCAAATGATTTCTGCAGAAGCTGTATGGACGAGGAAGAGGAAGAAACAGTTCTTCATCTTCTCTGCACATGCCCTGCTCTGGCTCGAAAACGCAAGAATTACCTAGGAGAATTCTTCTTTAACGATCTAAACGATCTAAATCATATCGGCATAATCAGCCTCTCACGTTTCGTAAAAGACTCAAACTGGTTCCATTGAGCTTAGGAAGTAACCTCAAGATGCATGTGGTATCACAATGGGCCATTAAACTGGCCTAAGTGTGTCCGTTTCCATCTTGGACAGCCACTATAACCTAACCTAAACTTAGTTAAAATGTCAATATTCATATTGCCCAAGATCACAACATTAGTACAAGATTCATATCTCAATAAATGAGAAAGCTCTTCCACAGAAACGTCCTTACTTTCATCATGAAGTCTATAGATACACATAAAACAAATTTTTGAGCATTTACAGTGCAATTAACTCTTAATATGTCAGAACTAGGTAGGTAGGTAGTTGAAAAAAAGTATAACTTCAAGTTGTAATGAGCTAATTTACTGAACCGATATTAACCATATTATTGTATACCGCTTCGCTGAAAGTATGGAGACGCTTAATGTTAGGTATATCGATCTTGGCCTTGGTAAATCTTTGTATTTAATAATCTATAAGTAAGAATTTTGAACATTTTTGTGTTCTGGTTAAAGCCTTTTTCTAATATTCTATTCCCCCTCACTCCACAAAATAAAAGAAGATGAATGTGAAAATATTTCATCAATATCCATTTACTTATGCTCTTGCACTTAGAATACTGTTTTTCTAGATATGAATCCATAAGATATATGTACGAACGTACATCCATATAATGAATTGCTTTTAGAAACTCTAGGTGATTAAACTAAAGCCTTTGTTTACAAAATGGAAATTTAACCCATCAGGCATGCAGAATCATTCAGCATCAGCATCGGTATCAGCATCAACATCAGCACCAGTAACACAGCTTATCTTCCTTCCTTTCCTTTCCTTTCCTTTCCTTTCCTTTCCTACTTCTTCTTCGTATTCTTTCTCGCACTCTCATTATATGTGTCTGAATAAGTTGCGATTTATGCATATTGGCGCCTCATCTCATCTTCTCTGGACGTACGATATTCGCATTCATTTCATTTTGGATCAAATCGGCTCGGAATATAAAGCGAAAAAGAACTTTGTTAAACTGAATTTTTGAATTATCCGCCTTTTCAAATATCCTATCTCTGGGCGTTTGTTGTTGCCTATGTTCTGTTCATAGGTAGGTACATACGACGAGTATATTGAGTACAGACAGTGGCAGTAGCAGTAGCAGTGGCAGTGGCAGTGGCGCGGCGCTTCTGTTTGCTATCAATGAGTTTCACATTTGAATGAATCGATGAAAGATGGATTCCAATAAAGAGAATTGCAGAAACACCTCCTTCCGCGTCCTGTAGAGGGTGTCTTTTCCTTTCCATATATAATCATTTTATTCTACACGCCCATCAGTCTGTCTATCCCGCAGTCACCTCCTCCCCCCATCATGGTTGGTCCTCGTTGTTTTATTTTTCCTAGAATCGGAGGCATAGAAAATACAACTAGAGGAAAAATTAAACTCTTCTTTTTAATGCAAGTGGAAGCTTGTATAAAACATAAAAGGGGAGAACTAGACTGTATTACAGTTGGGAATTTCTAACGATGCACAGTGTGGTATTTTGACCTGAAACGTGCCCATAAATAAATTTTGTCAACTTTCACTCTCAGGATTAAGCATGTGTCCCATAACAGGTATATATCCAGGCTACTGTTTAGTGAAGTCCATCTATAAATTCGTCACCCCCGTTCGCGACACCGTCAGTTGCAACTTGCACTTTTTGAATAAGCACGAGTTTGTTTGCGATTTTTAAAAAAAAAGTGTATTTTCTAAGTGTTTTTTTTTAATCTTAAAAGTGATTTTTGTGAAAAAATTCGATATGGATATCGTAAATCAAGGTATGTACAATATTTTAAGCAAAGAAATTTTCATATATTCAACTTAAGTTCTTCATATCGATGAGTTAAAGAATGTACTTACAAAATTTGCACTTTTTCCATTGTTTTTACCAAACATTAGTGTTTTTGAATATTGGCAACACCCCGCAACAAAGTTTGTCATATATATTATTTAACTTCTGGATATGTAGAACAATCCTGCATTTCAGAACCATTCACAAGTTTGCACCTAAGAAAAAACAAAGGATTTGAAAAAAACTCCTTTCAAGCGACCATAACTACACATTTTTTATATTATTCCAGATGACTTTAATTCCACCGTGTCTCTGACCAGGAAACAGCTCCATGAGTTGGTAACAGGAAGCTCAGAAAGACTCCTTGACGGTAAACTTAAAGATTTGGATACAAAATGTATGGATATCACAAACTGTCCCCCAGAGAAAATAGATGAACTTACAAAAATTATCAAGGCGTTTAAAGCAAACTATAAACAGAGATGGCAACTCTGCAACTGCACAGAAAAGCTTTTCTTGGATAAGAATGAAGACTGGCTTAGCGAAGAAGTAACACTACCTGTTGGCATACTTCCCGGAAAGTCTAAAGGTCGCCCAAGCGAAGAGTTCGGGGAATCAAGTGACCGAACAAAACGTCGAAAAACAGAGGAACTTTAAAAGAGTGTGTCCTTTGATGAACTGACATACGCAGCACAGATGAGTCAACGAGCAGCGGGAAATATTGATATCGCAAAAGTGATGGAGGTTGTGACCAAAACTCCAACCAGGGCTATGAAGTTCCGGAAAACAGCTGCGATTGGCAGTAAAACCCTGAAAACTGAGAAACACACTCCTGAAAACGCTTTGAGGATATTCGTCGAACTAATTTAACTGCTAGTCAAAGCGAAGTGATTCGTCAGGCCAACAAAGATATATATCCGTGCTATACCTACGTGTATAAAGCTAAACAGGATTGTTACCCACCAAAAAGCGTAAGTGAGACAATTGCCGAAGTGAAGCTCCAAGATTTAGTGGATCACACAAAAAAACAATCGTTTTCAAAGGAGGCTCTCGACTTTTTGATTGCAAATACCAATGATGAAGATGTTAATGACGATGTATCTGATGAAAGATGAAGAATAAATAATAAAAACTATAAAATTAAATTAATCCTGGTCATTTTTTATTACTTGCTATAAAACAAAAGTTGCGGAAGGAAAAACAAAAAAGGATTAATCTGTTTATTCAATAATTGACCTGTACTCATAAAATATACAACTAATCCACATCTAGAATAGGATTAAGAGGGTCGCAGGTGTTTTAGACTTGGTTACCTGCATACTGGGACATACAATTTCGGAATGAAAGTTGAACACCCGGATTAAGAAAATTTCACTCATAAAAAAAGGAAAAAAGGGATTTTCTAGGAAAAAGTATCTCAGTTTTTTTTCTAATTTCTTATAAACTATGACATTTATCGGAATAAGGTTTTTTGTATTTGACTACAAATATATCAGGTCATTGAATATTGACAAAAAAAAATGTCCTTGATAAACTAATTTAAAAAAAAAAAAATTTAAAACCGAAAAAAAATTTTTTTTTCTAAATTTCAACTTTAAAACTTAATTTCTCAAAAACTATTTAATTAAACAACTTGAATCAAAAAACAAAACAAAGAATAAAATATTAGCTTTAAAAAAAATTATAGCGCAGTGTTGTACGTTCTTTTTTTGATTTTTAATAATTTTTTTTCTTTGGGCTAATCGGGATGGGCATTTAAGTGGGTTTTACTGTACCTAAAAAATTAAAATTTATCCTTCCAAATAACTTTTTAGTCATTTGGTACCTATTTGATATGAAAAATGTGCCCAAATATTTTTGGCCAGGTTTTCGACCAAAATACCGCACTGTGCGATGGTTTAACATGCTTCTGCACATGAAGGTCACTTCAAAAAATGGTCGATTAAAAGAACGGGGGAGCAAAAGCCCATAACAAAGAAACAAGACACAAAAAGCTTAAAAAATGTTGAAATGAAAAAATTGTTTTTTCGTTCTAGCCAGATGTGTTTTTCTTTTTGTTAATCTTTTATGTTATTTAAATTTTTGTTGCTGTACGAGTATTTTATTTTACGAGTATTTATGTAAGATGCCTTGATTGTGCTTTTCAATTTGAATGTTGTTGTTTTATTTGAATAACCGACTTTTAATTATTATGAAACACACTCTTACTATTATTTGAATAATCCCAATAGACTTTTAATGCTTACGAGTGTTTGTGCTTGATGCAGCACCAAGGAGCGCTTGTGAGTTATCCTTTTTGATTTTGGTCTGATGGGTTTGAATTCAACCTTCAATGTTTCAGAAGCTCTACCTCTGACGAGAAAGTAGTGACAAATACCTGCCAAGTATATTTTGAGTGTGGTAGAAAATTGTAACGAAAGGGTGTTCCAAAATGTATGCAAGATTTTTAAAAGGTTTTGACTATTTGGTCCTTTTAAACAAAGCATACAAGCTTCTGTCAAGTGTATGATGTGAAAGTCTGAAGCCATTTACTGACGAATTTTTTGGGGCGTGTCGACTAAACTGAATTAAAAAAGAAACTCAATTTATTGAAAAATATACAGTAATCCCCGCTTAGTTGCACCTCGCTTAATTGAACATCCCGCTTAATTGATTGAAAAAAATTAGTAGCAAAGCTTTTTAGACGGTTAATTGAACCCCGCTTAGTTGAATTACTCGCTTAATTGATTTTAAACATATGCAGCAGAAAAACTAAATACATGGACATTTTTCGGATTATTGGATGGGCAAAAAAAATGATCGTGATTGGAAAAACCAAAACACCAAGGTTTTTATAAAAATAAGGTTGTACTTCTTCAACAAAAAGGCATGGATGACCCAACATTTATGGGCCCAAATTTTATATAAATTTGAAGAAGAAATGATAATGCAGAACAGACGAATAATTCTTTTTGTGGACAATGCTGCCTGTCATAAGAAGTTTGACGATTTAAAAAATATAAACGTGCAGTTTGCAACCACAAATACTACGTCCATCATTCAGCCCCTTGACTAAGGCATTATTCATTGTTTCACAGCTTACTATCAGCAAAATATAATAAGTAAACAAATTACAACCATCGAACTTGGCAAGACAATCGAAGAATTTTCGAAGTCAATCACACCTTTGCAAGCAATACACATAAGCAAACATTGTTTGTGGCTTATAACACCTTCTACTATAAGAAATTGATTTAGAAAGGTAATATTGGAAATATTTTACTACTAAACCTACATTTGCAAGTTCTTTTTTTAAAGGCAGGCTTCATCCAAGAAGAAGAGCAGCCGAAAAATGATCTCGTGGCCATAGATAACGTTCTTGAGGACAATGCAGATTTCAATGCTTATTTGGCGTGTGATGACATAACATATCATGTTATGGCGAACTAACAGACGCCGAAATTAAGTTGACACTGAAATGTTTATAGAGTAAATTTCTGGGATGAATATTTTATTTTTAAATTGACCTACTCGTGCAATTATACGGGTTTCGCTTAATTGAACAGATATGTCAATTAAGCGGGGTTTCGATAATTGAACCACCCGGGTAATTGACCGAAAAATCTGACAAAACGGTCAGTGCAATTAAGCGGGGAATACTGTATTTAAGTTTTATTCATAAAACTATAGTTTAGTTACTATCCGTAATCTAGTACCATTGCATAATTTCGGTGCATTTAAATTCTTCATAAGTATTATTGGAACCCCAATTTTCAAGTCCAGTTTATGCGGAGGAAGTTCTGATATATTCAAAGAATTCAAAAATTCAATTGGAATATCAATAGCATTTCATCAGATCAATCAGTCAGATTATTAATAATAGAAAGATAAGTTTGTTGATGGGACTGAAAGAATTTTATTGTAACAGAAACTTTTTAGGTGCTAAAATCGCTCGTTCGCGTAACCAATCATCCGTTTTCTCTGAAATTTGGCGACTTTTTTTTTTATAATAAGCACACACTCAAGGGGATATTACTACCCTTATTATGCAGAGGCACAGTGTGAGCACTAGGAAGAGGAGAAAGGGTTTAAAAGGAGATGTCGGTGCACATTGATTTTGAATTCCTGAACATTGCAATGACTAGGAAAGACAGAGTGTGGTAAGGCATTCCACATTCGCGTAGTACGGCTAAAGAACGAATCTCTGTATTTGACAGTACGGCCGAAGTTGGGCTCGAGGGTATACTGATGAGCTTTCCTAGAAGCGCGAGTATTACGGTTGAACTGTTTAAGGGGAGAAATGCAACTGGCTATTTCACTAGAGCATAAGCCGTTAAAATAACGGTAAAAAAGGGTCAGACAAGAGACCTTACGACGATGTTCAAGCGAAGTAAATGAACTTATGATGATATTATCATCTATCAATTTAAATGCTCTACGTTCAATACTATCCAAGAGGCTTAAGTAAGTTGCAGGAGCACTAGCCCAAAGATGGGAGTTATAATTAATTATTTAAAATATTTCCATTTCCTATATCCAAAAGAGTTCTTGAAAATTGTGATGCGTTGTTATCACCACCCAAACGTACGTGCATATTTTTGAGCAATCTTAAAAGTTTGACAAAAGCCCACAGAAACGACGATTTTAGGCAAGTATTTATTTCATCCCTTTTGTACCTCTTGGCACAACTCGCAATATTTGCCGAAAATCACCAGCGAACAGTATCACAACAGCTCCCATCGGACTTTCTTCAGCTCTAAAACCTCTAAGTCTACGATTCAGAGCTTCAGACCTACCTTTATTTACCATAATCGTTTCGTCCCACACAATAAACGTCGTTTCTTTAAGAACTTAAGCTAGTGAGCTTTGTTTCGAGATACTACAAAATGGACGCTCTTATACATATGTATAGATAACTAACTATTGACTAACATTATCGGATATTTCATTAAAAAAAACTGTATGACAATTGGATAAGAAGTTTCGAAGCCAAACGGTAACAAAGATTTGATCTCTTGCTTGATTTCAGTTTTATATATGTATATATGTATGTATATAAATAATCAATTTTATTGAAAGTTTCATTGAAACAAAATTATTCGATAATACAAGATCTGTATGTTAACTGGCTGAAGGCAAATTGACGAATGATGAATTAAATAGCAAAAAGTTAAAATAGGCAGATGAATTTGTAACGCACTCTTGCGGCCGATCCGAGAGGCTCGCTATTATTTATTTGAATTTCAAATTTGAATATTTGAAATAACGGGTGTTTGTTAGATAGACTCCTACAAATTGATGGCACTTAAAAGTGTGGCTTCGTGCCTGGAAAATCTACCAAAGACCAAATATTCACTTTACGTTAAATCCTGGAGAAAAAAGACTCATACATATTACATAGACGACTCAGACATATAAGCTCTTCATCGATTTCAAAGCAGCCTATGACTGTGTCAAAAAGTAGACGCGCTATAGATACCGTACCATGTTGAGTCTTGGTATTCTTGTCAAGCTGATTGATTATAAGCTGATATTAGGATTGCGTTCGAGAATGTTCGCTGCTTCGTCAAAATTGGTAGAAACTCAATTGATACCTCAAAATCACAAAAGGATTACGACAAGTCGAAGCACTGTCATTTAGCTGTTTCAATATTTTTCTTGAGTGAGTGGTGCGCAACTCCACGGCCAAAACAAATGGCACCATCTCTCAAAAATCCACACAATATCTTGGATATGCAGAGTTACGAGTATCGAATCTGAAGCAAACAAAATTGATCTTGTCATTAATGAGGTCAAAAGGAAGTATCTACTATCATCAAGGGCGTAGTTTCCCATGGCAGACATGGTCAGAACGTGACCATTGATGGGTATAACTTTGAGGTGGTCAATAAATCTACTTGGGTTTAACTCTGTTGCTGTTAACTCTGAAAATGACATCGGAGTTGACATTCAAGCAACAATAACTCTTGCTAATCGATGTTTCTTTGGACTAAGTAAGCTTTCTTGCTGTATGGTGCAGAATCATGGACCCTCTCTCAGGCGTATGAAGGCTCTCTTAGTATCTTCGAGAGGGCGGTTCTACGTACTATCTATGGACCGATCTGTGTCAACTGGGAAAACAATACCTGTCTGAGACGATACAACCATGAACTGTACAGTAACCTGCCACTAATTAAAAACTCCGTGTTTAACAGTTAAGATGGCTAGGGCATGCTAAGTGAATGAATATAGAAGCTCCAGCTCGTAAATTATTCAACGCCAAGCCACAGGGAACAATAAGCAGAGGGCGACCTCATCTCCAGTGGAGCGAGCAAGTTGAGGCCAATACACACTGACTTGGTATTCAAACCTGGAGACATCAAGCTAGAAATTGAGTATGCTCGCGAAATCTATTACTTGAGCCCCAGAGCAAGAGCACCCCGCGCTGTAGCGCCTGCTAAGTAAAGTAAAATTGTTTGGGCAGCTGTCACTTTTGAAGCTGTCATCTTTTGACATTTGATAAATACAAATAACGCCATTATACTAACAATTGAATGATACAACCTTCAACTACTAATTGAAATTGTTAAAATCACAGACTTTTAAGCTGTGAAAATTTTTAATTCACAGTTCGCAAAACTAAAGCACTTTTATGTCGTCCCTCTTTAAGCATCTTCACGGACAGAAATATTGAAACTGGTGCTAAGTTTTGAAATGTTGGAATAATTTTGTTATATTTAGAATCGAAAGCGTGTGCATTGCTCAAGAATAAATGAGAATATTGATTCTTTAGCCTGTCTTGTTGACGAAAACGCAGGTTTGTCAATTCATCGTTGTTTTTTTTTTGGAATTAGGAATTTCAAAAACATTACACCGTATTTTGCGTAAGGGCGTGTGACATTTGATATTTGGGTAGCTGACACTTTTGAAGCTGTCATATTTTGACTATTGACAAATACAAATTTCGCCATTCCTATAAATTTAATGATACACGCTTCAACTACGCCTTAAAATTGTTAAAATTCACAAACAAAAAAAATGATGATCAGTCTGCAAAACTAAAGAACTTTTATGTTAAGACATTGAAACTAGTTAGTGAACCTTCTCGTTGACCTTCTTTCTAAGGTCATGGAAACGCTGATTAATTATCAGCTTAAGAAATATCTTGAGGAATGGAAGCTTCTTAATGACCGGCAATACGGCTTTCGCAGCAATAGGTCCACTGGTGATCTCATGGTTCATCTCACCGAACAATGCAACAAATCTTTACATCGTTTTGGAGAAAGTAAGATTATTGCACTTGATATTTCAAAGGCATTTGATAAAGTCTTGCATCTTGCTCTCTTATCGAAAATGCGTGCTTTCGGTGTCGACGAATCTCTTCTTTGTTGGATTAGAAATTTTCTTTCGAACCGTTCAATACAAGTTGTTTTGGACGGATTCAAGTCTGAAACCCATAAAATAAATGCTAGTGTGCCCCAAGGCTCGGTTTTGTCCCCGACCCTTTTCCTCATTTTTTTAAATGATCTCCTGTCTGCTATTTCTAATCCAATACATTGTTTCGCTGACGATAACACTCTTAGCTTTTCATATTCGTTCCCAGACTCACAACCCTCCTCTTCGGATGATAAGCTCATTAAATTCCGATCTACACAGCATTGTACAATGTGGAATAAAAAATCGTGTGGAATTTAATGCTTCGAAAACGCAATGCTGTCTTGTATCGTTAAAGCGAGATAAACCCTCTTTGCCACTATCTATGAGTGGCACTTGCATCAACGAAACTGAAAATCTCGATATCCTCGGAATGTGCATCAGCAACCACATTTTGTGGAAAGATCACATAAGCGATGTCGCCAAAAATGCCGCAAGATGTCTAGGTTTTTTGAGACGTTGCAAGAAATTTTTCTCTCCGTCTGTTCTGGCTACAATCTACAAAACCTACGAGTATATACGTCCGAAACTTGTATACAACTCTCATCTCTGGGCTGGTGCTCCAGTAACTTATTTAAGCCTCTTGGACAGTATTCAAAAAAGAGCTTTTAAAATGATTGGTGGCATTAACATCATAAACTCGATTACGTCACTCGAACATCAACGCAAGGTTTATTGTCTCACCCTTTTTTACCGTTATTTTAACGGACTATGCTCTAGTGAAATATCCAGTTACATTCCTCCCCTTAAACAATTTAACCGTAATACTCGCGCTTCTAGGAATGCCCATCAGTTTACCCTTGAGCCCAACTTCAACCGTACTATGAAGTACAGAGATTCATTTTTTAGCCGTACTACGCGAATGTGGAACGCCTTGCCACGCTCTATCTTTCCCTGTCATTGCAATGTTCAGAAATTTAAAATCAATGACACCTCCTATCCAACCCTTCCCTCTCTTTCTAATGCTCACACTGTGTCCTTGGCATATTAAAGGTATACAAAACCCTTTTAGTGTTCGCAAATTGTAAAAAAAATGAATAACTGAAAATATTTATGATTTAACGCGTAATGTTGACGAAAACTTAGGTTTTTCGATTCCTCGTGTTTTTTTGCAATTAATTTTTTCTTAAGGATTATAAAGTTCAGTAGTTAACATAAAGAATTGACTTTTTGATATGAATTATGAATGTCACTATTTCTATGGCAGCAAAAATATTGAAATTTTGCTGTTTTAACTATGGGATTATTTAAAAAAAAAATCGTAAAGTTGACAAAAATGTTTAAAGCAAAAGCTTACTTCGTAGATACAAAAATACTTCGATAAGGCTTCATTTGACAATAAAACATCTAAAAAAGCCTAAACAGTGACAGAAAAAATACAATACGTGAAAATACAGAGCAAACAAACCTCAATTAAAAAAAAAAAACGGATTCATACATTTGAAATGTTAAAAACTCAGAAGTCTTGTATGGATATAGCAAATTTATAAATTGTAAGTATAACTTTAAAATGTTAAAAGATACTAAAATTGTTTAAAATTAACGAAATCGTCTTTTGCAAGCTTTTGTTAAAGTCAGGATCTTTGATTTGGCGAATATAATGATTCTGGATGTCAAACTACCAATGAGTCCTTACAGCATTCAAAACATAAATTCGCCAATTATAGAAATAGATAGATAGAGAAGTTCTTTATTTTTCCATTTTCTTGTAAGTACAATATTTCATAATAAAAGATATACAAAGCATGGCTTTATGAGCCGTCTGCCGGAAAAAAACTAATTAAATAAAAAAAAAAACAAAAAATTAAATATTTGAGTAAAAAGAGACAATATTTCACAAAATAAGTTCCATAGTTAAAAAATATGTAAATATAAATATTAAAGAAAAATTTTTTTTTTAAATTATTATTTTCATAATGTGACTTTTAGTTTAGTCAAAAAAAAAAAAAAAAAGAATCATTGAACCATATGGAAATAATGTTCATCATTAAAGTATATTTTGATATACATATGTATATATAGTATAAAAAAACAATAGCAGATAGTTATATGTTCAATAAGAAGTGTGACTTTTAGTTTAGTCAAAACAAAAAAAATTAAAGAAAAAAGAAAAATATTGGTAATGGGCTTTTAGTTTAGCTAAAACAGATAATGATTTGTAAGTGAGAAAAAAAGCAAAAAATAGGAAAAAAAACCGCATATTTCTCAAGTTTTTTTTTTTTTTTTTTTTTTTTTTTTTTAAAGGGCTTTTAGTTTGGTACGAAAAAAAAGGAGAAGATACAATCACTTTAACATCTTGGTACAACTCAAAACAAATTCAATTATAGAAATAAGGTGCTGACCTTTTTACTGCTTTAAAAATAATAATAAGTATACTGTAGTCCTACAAGTTATTAGTTCTTATTTCTTCTTGGATCACAGTTTCCTTTTCTTTTGACACCTGACTGCAGGCACGAATACAAATTCTAGAACATATTTTGTATTCTTAAAGTGCATTTTTAAATAATATAAAGCACAAAGTCGATTTACTTTAAAGTGTTGAATAAAAAGTCAAAATCTATACAGTCCTTGGTAAGGTACGGGATATGGTACCTATTATAATATTCTATGTTACTTGGCAACCATTGAACATTTTGCTTTTATCCTATCCAAGTCCTTCATATTACATATTATATAGTTTCTTTCTCTCTATATACATAACTTAAAATACACTCAACCACCTATATGTATATATACAAATTTTGTAATTTGAAGGTCGTTAGAGAACATCAGAACGATGAAAATCACTGATGGCACAAACGAAACCCCTAGCAAACAAGAAACATATACAAAAGCTGAGTGAAAGTCACTCCATATCACCCGCTGCCACCGCTGCTGATGCCTTCTGAGTTCCTTATGGGCTGATGGCTTTCTATGTTGAATTGAATGTGTTCGTTAAAAAGTAAAAGGAGTTTTTCAAAAAAAAAAAAAAAAAAAAAAAGGAAAATTCTTCAATAACAACCACATATAACGCTAAGTGCTGCTAGTGCTAGTTCTATTTGGTGTACAAGTAGGTATAGTATTGAGCTTTGAAATAGGTACAGAAGACCTATGTACATATATACATAGGTAAATTTTTATACATTATACATGTTATCCTTTTGTGGCTTTCCATTTAATGGATATTTTGTTTTGTCCTTGGGAATAGAAAGAAAATATTGTTCCTTGATTCGCGAGGGATTTAAAGCAATGCCTATAATAAAATCCACATGTATAAATTAACAGACAACCAAACCAACGAAAGAAAGAACGAACGAAGGAATGAAGACCAATATGACATATACTCGTAGTAGCATGGGGGTTAAGAACGGACGACTCGAATGACATTTCAATTTGCATAAGGCAAAAGCAACTATTTCCTGCATTGTTTATGTTAATTCCAGTCCGAAATATATATTATTACTATCTATACAAAGAGAACAATTTGCATTTAAATTGAACAATTGTCTGCCATCAATATCTTCTTTATAAAATATAAAAATAAAAACGTAGGTAACTTAGAGAAACTGGAATTGGAACTGGAAAGGGCAGCACCAGCTTTTACCCTTATTTATAATTTAAATATATGTTTTGAGAGTTTTTTTTTCGTTGTTGTTGTTGTTGTTGTTGTTTTTGTTTTCCTTATTTTCGCCAATTACCTATACCTACCTCTGCTTTATCCTATAATATATCTGCTCTTTATCTTGGTAGTTCTTTTTATTTAATCCTGTCATTTTATTATATTTAGTATAAAAGAAGAAGTTATAAAGGCAATTTATACAGGGTCCGGCAAAAAGATCTCCCATATTTTAAAAGGCAATGACAAATAAACAATTTAACAGAAAATTTTTATTGAATTTTTATATTAAATACTATGCCATTTTACATTAAATAAAATAATTACTTAGTTTTGAACATTGAACATTATATCCGTTAAATATTGCCCTCTATTATTAATAAAGGGTGTCCCAAAATTAACGCAAGATTTAAATTTGCCGCCATTTGTGCAGTGAAGTGTTGGCAACCCTGAAAAAAAAGCAATTTGACAGCTAACAGTATAAGGTTATTAAAAATGGAGCGTTACACGATAGAACAACGTGTCTTCATTATTAAAGAATATTTCAAAAATAGTGAAAGCTTGGCGGCTGCAGTTCGAAAATTTAATACAAAATATGGTCGGAATAGTGTTTTAACTTCGTCAATCTTGTCAATCGCCAAAATTGCCGCATTTGGGGTTCGGAGAACCCACATGTGATTGTCGAAAAACAAGTGCATCCACAACGCGTGACTGTATGGTGTGGATTTTGGGCTGGAGGCATAATTGGGCCATATTTTTTTGAAAATGATGCTGGTCAAGCAGTGACTGTTACTGGTGCTCGATATCGCGACATGATTACACAGTTCTTTCTGCCAAAATTGGATGATATTGATGTGTCCAATATGTGGTTTCAACAAAACGGTGCCACATGTCATACAGCCCGTGAAACAATTCAATTACTGCATAAGACATTTCCAGGTCGTATACTCTCTCGTTTCGGTGATCAAAATTGGCCTCCTAGATCGTGTGATTTAACACCATTAGACTTCTTTTTATGGGGTTATTTGAAATCACAAGTCTATGTCAACAAGCCCACAACCACCCGTGCATTAAAGGAGGAGATTCAATGCTGCATCAACGAAATTCAGCCACATTTATGCAGAATGGTCATGGAAAATTTCAACAAAAGAGTGCGCATGTGCATGCAAAGCCGTGGAGGCCATTTGTCCGATGTGTTATTCCATACATAACCCTATCCTATATACTTTACGAGTCAATAAAAATATAACTATCAAAAATAGCTTTAAATATAAACGTTTAAAAATACGGGAGATTTTTTTGTCGGACCCTGTAGATTCTTTAATAAAATCTAAGGACATGTGAGGTTCAAAATTTAAATGAATTATCGGATTTATTTAAATATATTTAAGATAGAATAATTGAATTAAAATCATCTAGGATAATTCCCTTAATATTTAAATATAGATTCTTCTGAGAAAACTTTTAAAACGAATCATGATTGTTTGTAAAGGTGATTTACCTAAAGCTCTTAAATTTTTCAATTTTGTGAAAGGTAACGTTCATAAAATATTGATTAAGAATTTTGCTTCTGTTTTACATTGAGTAAGTTTTGAACTTGGCAAAACTGTTAAATACAAGTATCAACAACAATCTTTTCGTCGCTTTTTCTAGCTTTTATATTCCGTCTATGTTGAATGATGCTTTCTTCATCAAAAACTTTCATATTTCAGAGAAGTTAAAAACAAGTCTTCAAAAAGTTCAAAGATCTGTGCAATAACTTCAATATATGGAGTATATTTATTATGCTATTAAAAAAGCAGCATTGAAAGGACATCAATATCTTGCACTGGACGTTATCACTGATATAACTAGTATATTACTTTGTCGATAAAGTTAAATACAAATTTCGCTCCTTATAGGACACTATCTCAAGCCAGGTGCCCTACTACCGTTATTGTAAAGGGTTTTCCAATGGAAATTTTCTTTAAAAAAGTCCACTATTTGGATATCTGTCATCTTTTGACTGCTGATAAGTAAGAACTACGTCATTACTTTTAAGTGAACCATATACGCTTGGTTAACGCATTGAAATTGACAATCAGTCACAGTTCAGAAAACTAGAAACACTTTTGACTGTCCAGAAATAGTGAAACTGGTGACAAAATTTGAGCTGTTTTGACAGGTTTATGATGTAACGAATCGTAAAGAAACCGTGTGCGTCGCACAACGAACAACTGAGAATATTGCTGCTGTAGTCCTTAGTGTTAAAGAAAACACAGATTTGTCGATCTTTGCAATTAGTGATTATTTCAACAAGAAGACGTAACGAATATTTTCCTAACCCTTTTAATTCTGGCAGAATTCACAAATCCGCTGTCCCGAATATTATCCCCGCTATTGTTCTGAAGAGGTGGTCTTCTACGGTGACAAAACCACTGCGTTAGCTTTTTCATCTGTCCTATTCTACTGGTCTCTTTTCGAGTGGATGAAAAACTGCATTTGTCCAGCCTGTACCTAAAAAATGTGAATCCTCCTAACATGTCCAATTGCACTTACATACTTACCTTCTTTCCAGGGTCATGGAAACGCTGGTAAATTATCAGCTTAAGAAATATCTTGAAGAACGAAATCTTCTTAATGACCAGCAGTATGGTTTTCGTATCTTACCGAACAGTTGAACAAATCTTTACATCGTTTTGGAGAAAATAAGATTATTGCACTTGATATTTCATAAGCATTTGATAGAGTTCGGCATCAAGCTCTCTTATCGAATATGTGTGCTTTTTTTATTGATGAATCTCTTCTTTGTTGGGTTAGAAATTACCTTTCGGACCGTTCAATTCAAGTAGTATTCGATGGATCGAAATTTAATGTCCACAGAATAAATGCTGGTGTGCCCCAGGGCTCCGTTTTGTCTCTGACGCTCTTCCTTATTTTTAAAAAAGATCTTTTGTCTGACACTTCTTACCCACTAAATTGGTTCGCTGATGACAGCACCCTCAGCTTTTTATATTCGTTTTTACATTCCCATCCTTGTCTTTCGGATGTGGACTATCAACGGCAGCGTATGATAAGCTCATCAAATTCTGATCTTGACAGCATTGTCCAATGGGTAATGAAAAACAGTGTAAAATTAAATGCTCCGAAATTTCAATGCTGTCTACTGTCACGAAAGCGTAACTCTCCCTTAATGCCACTATCCATGGGTGGTACTTGCATCGAGAAGACTAAATAGCTTAGGTATGTGCATTTAAAACCATTTGTTGTGGAGTGATCACATATTTGACATTGCCAAAAATGCTGCTAAGTGTTTAGGTTTTCTCCGACGACGATCCAAGAAGTTTTTTACCCCATCTGATTTGGCTATAATTTACAAAGCTTTTATTCGTCCAAAATTCCAGTACAACTCTCATATTTGGGCTGGTGCCCCAATAACATATTTGAGTCTTCTGGATAGAATTGGAAAAAGAGCTCTAAAAAGGATAGGAGATCGTTCTCTTACCGAGACATTTGCTTCTCTTGAACACCGCCGAAAGGTCTCATTGTTTTATCGTTATTTTTATAAACAATGCCCTAATGAAATAGCCAGTTACATTACTCCCCTCAAAGAATTCAACCGTAATACCCGTACTGCTGGGAATGCCCATCAGTTTACCCTTGAGCCCAATTTCGGACGTACTGTAAAGTACAGAGATTCTTTCTTTAGTCGCACTACAAGAATGTGGAATGCTTTACCAAACTCAATATTTTCAACTCATTACAATGCACAGAAATTCAAAAAAAATGTGCATTGGCATCTCTTTTCGAATCCTTCTCTCCCTCCCTAATTGCTTGCACTATGTTTAATCATTATAAGGGTATTCATAGCCCCTTTAGTGCGCAGTCAATATTAAAAAAAGGTGATCACAATTGGTCACGAAATCTTGTGATTTAACACCAATGATTACCTCTGCCCATAGAACACACCAAACAGTGACTTTTTAAGGCTGAAACGACACGTCTCAACAATGGCTTGTGGATGGATTGTGATCTTTCCAAATACGACAATTTTCTTCTAAAAATAGGAATTGGTGGTCGTCTCGTTTTGGGCTCATTCATCGAACGTTCGGTCCAATTCTTGCACGAGTTGGATTTTGTAAGCCCGAAAACCAAGATCCTTCTAAAAAATCTTGAGCGCAATGGTGCATTCAGGACTTCTTCGATACTCACAGTAGAAATAGCGTATTCGGTGCACGAAACAGTGCGTCTCTGAGAATGCGCCTTATCAACTAGCGTAAACGTGATCTGAAAAGGATGCATGGTTACTCGAATTACCCACTCTGCTAGCGATTATGTCAACGAAAATTGGACGTAGGACAGGGCACCATTATTTTAGCAACAAATTTGCACGCTTTACAAACTTCATGGTACCAAACTGAGCATAAATAAAGTGACAGCATAAATCAAGTGACAGCTGTCAAAAAAAACACCAACTTCGAAAATATCGAATATCGATTGAAACCCACATGTCTAAAAAAAACACTAAAAATGAAACCACTTCTTAGAAAACCCTGTTCCTGGATAGCCTTAAAACGTTTTGATCATAATGTGAGAGAGTAACTTGTCAGTTACCAACATTTCAGCCATTTTGAAGCTCTGACAATCTTTTGATTTAGTCAATTTGGGGTTTTGTGAAAAATTGAGTATTGAGCTTAAAGACCAACAGATACCTTTCATAGAATAAATCCTAAGCTCTTCGTTTGCATTTTACATACATACATAAAAGTTTAAGATCAAAACCCTACGACACAACTAATGGAATAAAACTTTTAACGTCCCTTCTTTATCACTGGTCTTACAGGATTTCTTGTTTTTACCGAGCAGGTAATGTGTGTATGTGTATAATAAATCTGAAAATGAAGGATAAATTGAATAAAAGTAGATTATTACTTTGAAAAGTGGAAATCACGTCTGTTACCTACTCTGATGACTGTAAGTTGGATTTGTTTATACTCTCGTAGTTATGCAGATATCTATTTGTTTGTCCGTTCGTCGGAGCACCAGTCAGACAGCGCCAGCGTTTCACCGAGCTTAGTGAATTGCATTAATACAAACCGACAGAAGGTTAAAGAAATATAAAATAATAAAAGAAAAATTCTTATTTGTCTTGTCAAAATTAGCTGAAATCCATAGAGATAAACTCACCTCACCTCAACACAGCACCGGAAGGGTCGATCCCTTCTATATTTGAAATAGTATACTGCGGCCGCTGCCACGCCGAGTTTCAATAAACGTGACGTTTTAATAGGAATAACATCGGATTCTGTTATTGTAAGTGAATATACACCCTATTGAACGTAACCTGAATTAATTCCCAAACACGCACATTAAATTGAATCGCAAATAACGCTGAAGAAAGCAGAAAAATCTTTTCTTTTTTTTTTTAAATGGCGGTACTGGCAGAAAACTTAAAAGGGGATGTGGATGTAGAAGTGGAAGTGGAAGTGGATGTTGGTGGTATAGATGTAGATGCCATGCCGATGAACTGTAACTATGCTACGTTCTAATTCACGACACAATTCATTTAAACGAATCTTGCAAATAGTTTCAGCTTTTATTGCTTTTGTTGGTGAGTAATGGGATCTTCGTTTTCTCTCTCTCTCTCTCTCCCTCTTTCGTGCTTTTCTGTTATGCTATAAAAAGAAAAAGAAGGAACTCGAGGAACTCGAGCACAGAGGATTTCAATATTGTATAGATTCTTATGTTACTTGGAAAACATCTTTCTTGATGTCCTTGTTGTTGTTATTGTTGTTTTTGAGAGGAAGAATGAGGTCGTAAAATGTTAATGACAATGGATTTATTCATTTATAATTGTTTTCTAAAGCTCAAAGTAAATCAAACCAAGTTATAGCACACTCATAGGTTAGGTAGGTGGTGGGTTACATTACAATGTTTGATCCGTATAGGTGTCAATAAATCAAGAGGTTTTTGAAGAAAACGAAATGGAAAACTAATGACTTGTTTAAGTTTTATTTTGATATTAACAGTAAACGAATTTTTTTAAGGAGAAATAATTATTAAAGGGTATAAGCTGAGCAGCTGTCACTGCTGGGGTTGCAGCACTTTTCTTATGATATTTTCTATGACCAATTCGGCAAATTTCCTCTTTAAGGTCTTAAATCGATTAGGTACTTACTTACTTACTTAAGGTGGTGCTACAGTCCTCTGTGAACTAGGACCTCAAACAAAACAAACTTCTCCAACTAACTCGTTCCCTAGCTAGATGTCTCCAGTTTCGTGCTCCAAGTTGCGTGAGGTCACTTTCCACTTGTGCGCGCCACCTGATCCGCGGTCTTCCTCTTCTGCCCACTGTCCTGTGGGTGGTGTGGATTCGAAGACTTTCTGATCCGGAGTATTGGTTGCCATGCGCTCTACGTGAGCCAGCCATCTAAGTCGTTGGACTTTTACCCTTCTAGCTAAGTCTACGTCGCTATACAGCCCATGCAGCTCGTCGTTCTATCGGGTGATTTTTTAAGAGCTTGAGAACTTTTTTTTTAAAAAAAAGCATACAATTTGCAAAATCGCATCGAGTCTTTATTTGAAACGTTAGATTGGTCCATGACATTTACTTTTTGAAGATAATTTCATTTAAATGTTGACCGCGGCTGCGTCTTAGGTGGTCCATTCGGAAAGTCCAATTTTGGGTAACTTTTTCGAGCATTTTGGCCGGAATAGCCCGAATTTCTTCGGAAATGTTGTCTTCCAAAGCTGGAATAGTTGCTGGCTTATTTGTGTAGACTTTAGACTTGACGTAGCCCCACAAAAAATAGTCTAAAAGCGTCAAATCGCATGATCTTGGTGGCCAACTTACCGGTCCATTCCTTGAGATGAATTGTTCTCCGAAGTTTTCCCTCAAAATGGCCATAGAATCGCGAGCTGTGTGGCATGTAGCGCCATCTTGTTGAAACCACATGTCAACCAAGTTCAGTTCTTCCATTTTTGGCAACAAAAAGTTTGTTAGCATTGAACGATAGCGATCGCCATTCACCGTAACGTTGCGTCCAACAGCATCTTTGAAAAAATACGGTCCAATGATTCCACCAGCGTACAAACCACACCAAACAGTGCATTTTTCGGGATGCATGGGCAGTTCTTGAACGGCTTCTGGTTGCTCTTCACTCCAAATGCGGCAATTTTGCTTATTTACGTAGCCATTCAACCAGAAATGAGCCTCATCGCTGAACAAAATTTGTCGATAAAAAAGCGGATTTTCTGCCAACTTTGCTATGGCCTATTCACTGAAAATTCGACGTTGTGGCAGATCGTTCGGCTTCAGTTCTTGAAATGTCAAAGCATACTGAGCATCTTTCTCTTTGACACCATGTCTGAAATCCCGCGTGATCTGTCAAATACTAATGCATGAAAATCCTAACCTCAAAAAAATCACCCATTATATTCTCCTCCACTCCTATTCGATGCATACGGGACCGTAGATCACACGAATAACTATTCTCTCGAAACGACCAAAGGTGCTTTCATCCGCTTTTGTCTTAGTCCATGCTTCTGCACTGTATAGCATAATCAGTGACGGATTTAGGCTTGCCGCCGCCCTAGGCCCCGTTCGATGCGCCGCCCTTATTGTTAAATTGTATTTCATAAATTTGTATCCAATATTTTTTTTTCAAAATAACTTCATTTTATTGAAGTATAATTTATAAATATAATTAACATGAAAGATTAATAAGTTATAATCCTTAGATAGACAAATAATAAATATTTTTTTTTATATATTAATCAATTCAAAAATTTTCAAATTTGGATAAACATCTAGAAGACTCCGGGAATGCAATACATTTCATCTTCTATTTTTGCTAAGGATTCTTTGAATTGATAATGGAAATTAATACATTTATTATCTAACGTCTCTTCCAAATAGTCAGGCTCAGGATACTTATTGACTAATTTATGGGCAAGATTTTTCAACTCGTTTGTATCTATTTCACATTAATTATCGAAAAAATTGAAGTATTGGCGACGAGTATCATAACGATAATAATCCTGAACTCCAGACAGTGCTTTAGCTTTTTCTTCATATTCAGAAAATTTTCTGTCTCTCATGTCTATAGATCTGCACAACGGATGATAAATCAGCTTGAGATTCTTGAAGCTTCTTACTAGCAGCATTAAAACGACCTAAAATTACAATCCAGACGACGACTAGGATTGCTCTTTCTAAATGTTGTAATTTTCGCTGCAATCGCGTAGTCGGTTTCTCATCTCTGCTTTCGGCAATAAATTCCATTGCATCAACTATTGCAGACCACTCTTTTTCTAATGCGTAACATGCATCATGTCGAGCAGACCAACGAGTTTGTGAAAGACTCTTAATTTTTAAATTTGTACGCTGCACCAAGATTTCTCAACGATAAGCAGATATTGTAAAGAAATTGTATAGTTCTTGTAAAGTATTTCTAGAGATTTTAACAATACATCCTTAATATCTTTAGCTTTATGGCCGATATTTCGTAGAAATTCTAGAAACCTTTTAACAATTTCACCGTTATCACGTACATGCATATCGTATAATTATAGTAAGCTGATCGACATGTGCTAAATAAGGCGTAGAATCTACAATTATACCAATATACTTAGCAGATTGCACTTCACTAGAAATTTGTTGTAGTACTTTATTTTGAATCAACAGTATAATTTCTATATAGATTGTTTTAGATAAACACGACGTATTCCTACTACCAGGGTGTGCATACAATTTTAAATGTTCAGATAAAAATGGAACAAATTTAGCAAAGGAGTCATACTGTTCCTAAAAAATTCCCATTATGAGGATCTCTTATTCGTTCTAAATTTCCTCGAAATGGCAGGCCTCTTATTACTAGTGATTTAATAATTGCAATTGTTCGGTAAAAAATTTGTTTCCATTATATCTTCATCAAATTGTTTTATTAGATTTTGATCAACACGCCCGTGAACTACTGCTCAAGCTTTAAAATGACTAACTTTAGTTTTGTGAAAGTCAGAATTTTCATGTTCTTCGATGCGTGCTTTTGATTTTTACCAGTCACGGAATCCTTCGTCAGTAAAAGCATTAATTTCACCACTTCTACCAAATAATAAGCATGGAATACAAAATACAGAGCCTTTAGTTTCTAAATAAATCTACCACTCACGGCGGCGCACAGTGGTTTAAATGCGGAAAAAAATCAAAAAAATTAAAGTGTTAGTATGAAGTTTTTTTTTTTTATTTTATTATAGTTATATAGTTGGTCTATGATTTTTGAAAATTTGAGCAATTTTTGTTCATAAGTATTAAAGATACAGGGCTCCAAAGTTACCCTTTTTTTCAATTTTGAAATTCCTATATTTTCTTGCACTAACTTCTTGGCACGAAAAATAGCGTTTATAAAACCTTAAGCCAGAATTTTTATTTTTATTTCAAAAACATGTACTTTAAGCTTAAAAAAAAACATATGCATATATATATATATGTATATAGATATGTATATTTTAGATAAGTCAGAGCAGAGAGCTCTAACATGAAATTTTTTATGTTTTTTCCTTAGAGCTACAATTTTAGCTACACTTGCCTACACGCTCTGACTACATTCACTTGAAAGCTACAATATTCACCTTACTAGTCCAAAAAGAATAAAATCCGTCTGGATCCAACCCTGTGACTTATGTTCAATTTTGTTCACCTGAATCAGGTCTTAAAAAACACGGTTTTGACGACGATAGATCCCGAAAAAATACAATTTCTTCGAAAATACTTGTCACAAATAACTAGACAAGAGCTTAATTTTTAGAAAATATATGTACCTTTTTTTAAAAAATAAAATAAAATTAATTCATTGACTAACCTGTGAGATATTCAATTTTTGGCGCAAAACTTTTTTTTTGCCTGACTTATTTTCCAATTGTTTCCTAACTTTTATTTAAAAATTACAATAAACATAAAAAAAATTATGATGTATTAAACTATATGGAAGTACCTAAATATAATATGAAAATAAATCAGATATAATCTTAAAATTTTTTATGATATTACGCAAAAAATAGGGACAGGTAAAATAAAAAAAGGTGCTTTTTGTGGTTTTACCTGTATACGGGTTTTTCCTAATACTTGATGTTAAGTATATGAATTGGTACCTGTTATATGAATGACAAACAAACAATTTCTTTTTTACGATCATTTTCCGGAAAACCCTTTCAGGATAGGTAAGACCTAATAAGAATAGTTTGGTTGTCACTAAAATATATAGATAACAAAAAATGGAATAATAAGTCATTATTAATCTATTGTTCATTGTGCAAGGTGTTAAGAATAAATAAAAAGAAATTAACATGTCACAGTTTGTTTTAAGTTACACTGTTTTGTGTGAAGTTCTAATTAAAGGTCTTAATTTTATAGAACCGTTTCTATACGAAGAGTATTCTCACTTGAGCGAAAATGATATTTTTTTAATAACATCAGAAATTAAAAAAAGATTCTTTTCTCAATTTAAACGGAGATACTTGTTGGTTAGTTATAACCAAACCAAATTTTTTGAAAGATATACGGACTGGTTAAATAGTGAATTTGTGGTTAAATTAGAAACTAATAATAATAACACAGACGTTTTATCTGATTCTACTCGTGGTAGACCAAACAAAGATTTTACATCGTGCTCTGACCGAGCAAAAAGATATAAAGTAGATAAACTGAGATCTTCTGTATCACAGGAGCTTATAAATGCTGCATCCTCATCTTCTTCAAAATTAAAAGGTAAATATTTTTTTAAAGTAAATTAAAGTATTTAAAAGTAATAATACTAATTCATGATTTTTTTGTACTTTTTTTCTCAGAATTTGACGCAGATACTGCCTTAGCTCTTATAACGCAAGCAAAACTATCGAAATACCAATACGAAATTTTAAGAAAAGCTACAAAAGAGATCGGTTATGATATTTTCCCAAAGTACCCCCATATTATTGAGGCAAAACAATCGTGCTACCCAGACAACATAGCAGTAACCGAAACATCTGCGATGGTGAGGCTTCAGGATTTGCTAGATCACACTGCAAGAAGAATTTTAAAAACAATTCCAAGTGATGAGCTCGAACAACTTAACAACCAAACTTTAGAACTTCATACAAAGTGGGGCTGTGATGGCTCATCTGGACAGAGCGAATATATGCAGAAATTTTCCATCGGGAATCAGGAAGCTTCGGATGCACATCTTTTCATGACGTCGATTGTGCCCCTCAAAATGACCTTACCAACTGACGAAAACAATCCCACATGGATCAATTCCCGACCGTCCTCAACACGATATTGCAGAGCATTGAAATTTGAACACAAAAAGGAAACACTTGACCTCATACGCGAAGAGAAAAACCGTGTGGAAAATGAAATAGAGGGATTGGAGATGACCTCAATAAATATTGGCACACTTGCCATAAAAGTTAGACACCATCTTTATTTCACGATGATAGATGGAAAAGTTGCTCAAGCTGTCACAAATACTAGTTCTGCGAGCAACTGCACCATTTGTGGAGCTAAGCCTTCGGAGATGAATAATTTATCTAAGATCAGTACCAAGATGTTGAATGAAGATGCTCTTAAACTCACTTCATGCAAGGATTAAATTTATGGAATACGTTTTGCACCTCGGCTACAACTTAAGCTTTAAATCATGGAGAACATGTGAGGACACTCGTGCTATTAAGGAAGTGGAAAAAAATCGAATCCAAGCTGAATTCATCGAAAAGTTTGGTATCAAGGTTGACGTTGTAAAGCAAGTAACTGGAACAACAAATGACGGCAATACATCACGAAGATTTTTTGAAAATCCGCTTCTGACTGCAGAGATCACCAAAATAGATTCAAGGTTGATAACGAGACTTTCAGTCATATTGGAAGTAATTTGCTGCAATTTTTCAATTGATACAGAAAAATGTAAGGTTTATTCTGAAGAGACAGCTAAATTGGCGATTTCGTTATACCCTTGGTATCACATGCCTGCAACAGTTCATAAAATCTTATTACACGGAGCAGAAGTAATACAAAGTGCATCTTTGCCAGTGGGTTCACTTTCAGAGGAGGCCCAGGAAAGCAGAAATAAGGACTACAAATATTACAGAACCCACCACTCGAGGAAATGTTCTCGGCTATCTACAAATGAGGATATTTTCCACATGATCATGATATCATCTGATCCCTTTATAACCAAATTGAGACCGGAACCAAAAAAAAAAACCTTCCATTGAGTGAAGAAGCTCTTGAATTAATTAATTAATATTTTTTTATGACTATGTAATTTATTTTTATGTATTTATACATTTATTTATTTGTTTATTTATTTAATTATTTATGTATGTAATTAGTAATATAGGTATTTTTGTAATGTTTACATATTAAAGCAAAAAGTGTTACAAAACATAAATTGTTATTTTTTTTATATGAACAATAAACCCCAACATTTAGAAAAATCTCAATAACTCATATTCTAATTGTCCAAATTTTGAGAAAATAAGTGTTTCCCTAACCCAAACATGTGTGCCAAATTTCATTTCTCTCCGATTTATAATACAGGTTTTATCGATTTATTTCCGCGCTCCCATACAAACCGAACCACTGTGCGGCGTTGAATCGCTCCATTTGCGTACGTTGAAATAAACTTTTGAAACAATACCTTGTTTTATCACTATAAACATTTCTAGAATTTTGAAAGTCTGTATCATCAGTATTACTGATCCCTGCAGATACAAAAACAAAGAGATGAGGTGAGATTTTTCTATCTTACAGTTCTGTTTTGTTTGTTTTCGCAATTTCAAATTTAACGTAGATTTTCTAGATTGAATTTTTAAATTGGCAAACAGAAGTTATGATTTTGGATGCGTTCCGAAACTTTAGACCGAAGATATATTTGTGCCTTTCATTAAGGTATGTTTAAATGAAGAAACGCTTTCAAGTGTTAAGCATTTCATAAATTTTGCCGCCCTTCAAATTATGCCGCCCTAGGTCTGGGCCTCACGGGCCTAGGCGTAAATCCATCACTGAGCATAATGGGGATGATAAGGGTCTTATATAGCTACACTTTGGTCCTTCGAAAGAGGGATTTGCTACTCAATTGCTTTCTTAGCGGTTAGCAAGAGTTATTCTTGGTTTGATCTCAGCGCTGGTGTTGTTTTCTGCGTTTATAGCGGAACCTAGGTAGACGAAGTCCTTAACTACCTCAAAGTTACGTCTGTCGATGGTGACATTTTGACCTAGACGTCGTCTTTGTTGTAGGTCCTTTCTTGACGACAGCATGTACTTTTTTTGCCCTCATTAACCGTTAACCCCATTTTTGCCGCCTCTGCCTCAATGCTCACAAAAGCCGATTATGTCAATGTCATCAGCATATGCTAGTAATTGGACAGACTTTTGAAAAATAGTGCCTCTAGTGTTGACGTAGGAGCTCTGCACTATTATTTCAAGTACGATGTTAAAAAAATCGCATGACAGCTCATCACCTTGTCTGAAGCCTTTTTTGACATCGAAAGGTTCTGTTAAGTTGTTTCCAACCTTTATGGAGCAGCGCGAATTCTCCATGGTCATCCTGCACAAACGGTCGAGTTTTGCAGGGATGCCAAAACTAGACATGGCTCTATACAGCTCGTCCGCGTAGATGCTGTCATAAGCGGCCTTGAAATTGATGAAAAGATGGTGGGTGTCGATTTGATGTTTTTGGTTTTTTTTTCCAGGATCTGCCGTAATGTGAATATTTGATTGACTGTGGGCTTTCCTGTTCTAAAACCACACTGATAAGAACCTTTTAGGTTGTTGACGTTGACGTGGCTTTAGACGTTCACATATTACGGCAGAGAAGATTTTTTAAACGATGTTAAGTAGACTGATGCCTCTATAGTTGGTGCAATTTATAGGGTCTCCATTTTTCAGAATCTTAAATCGATTGCAATACTTTTTTCGCAGTTAATCTTTTTGACAGCTGTCAGTTGATTTATGCTCAGTCTTTGCTATTTCATAACTAATAAATTTACTACTGTCTTTTTGCAAATCGTGTAAATTTATTACCAAAATAATTTTCAACGTATTCGTTATGAATTTGTTTCGCATTATGTTTACTCTAGTGGATAATTCGCATCCTCAAAAACACCTTACAGAACGCCCCGGAGACGTAGAGTTGTGGAGCAGAGTATCGAAGAAGAACCGTACCGTAAATGGCGGGCTATTAAACATAAAATATCTTCATGGATAACCCTGTATTAAACACTCACTACAAACAAATTAATAAAAGGTAGAAATTGTTATTTAAAAAACACCCAGTACTGCAGTACTCTATTTTAAATTCTTAAAAAATATTTAAAATTCAGAAGGGAGCATGAAAAGTGTGTGCATCTAATCAAATAAACCCTCTTTGATGCATTAGACAGTTTTATTGAAGTATGGTTTCGTCTGAAACTCACTTAGGGTGGACCCACACGTGGCTCATTGAGATAAACAAATTGATTTTTTTTTTGTAAACGTCGTCGTATCTTGTTTATTTAAACACACACCATTTAAAGAGATTTGATCCGCACTGTGTCGTAAAGGCTTTGGCGGTCTTTTTTATTTTTCTTGTTGGCAACGTTATTATACACGCTTTCGGTTGTCAGGTTAATATAGGATTTGGCATCGGCTTAGTGTGACTGCTTTTATTATTCCTATATTATTTTAGCATGAATTTGTTTATCGCCGAATTTTTATTATGCTTTGGTTTGTGAGTATTCCAGGAAAACTTGATTAGAAATTTTTTATAAAATTGGAGCTATTTCTATACGTCCGGTCCTTTACACTTCCTAAAAATTCTTCTTCATTTAGAGCAAAGTTATTTTTAGAGGGGTTGAAAAGGGGTTAATTGCAGTTTTTTCTTTCGAAATTAATCGTAAATTCTATGTTTTATGAAAACAATTTTTTTCATACATTGATAGTTACCCGGAGTGGTGGAAAACTTTTTGGAGTGCATTACAGGTAAAAAATTGTAATAACCTTTAATTATCGGTCGAAGAAATTTGTATTTTATACCTCCCGTGAAGTTTATTTTTTCACAAAATTATTTAAGGGATGGTATCCTATGAACTAAGTACAGATATTTTTGATTCGTTGGGTTTGATTAATTTTCTAGGAATATCCTAATTGAAAAAAAAATATTATTATGATTTGCCTTTTTCTAGCTGATTATTATACAGGAGCGAGTCATTCGGCTCGTCAATTTGCGGTGGGTTGCAAATTTAAATGAATGAGTATGATATGAGTATGATGGCCAATTTTAATGCTGATGGTTTCAAAGATTCTTACTTACTTACTTATCCGGCTTACAATCCATGAAGGTTCCAGCCTGAGATACTGCAGTTTTCCATCGTGAACGATCCCTCGCATGCACTCTCCAGTCACCGAGACCAAGCGCTCTGGCATCCGCAGTCACTTGGTCCTTGTACCGTAGGTTCGGTCTTCCTTGTTGTCTTGAACCTGGGGGCTGGGATGAGAAGACTTTCTTGGCTGGAGCGTTGTCGTCCATTCGCTCGATGTGGCCGAGCCAATGTAGTCGTCTTTTCTTGGCCTTCTGGACTACATCCACATCTTGGTACAGCTCATACAGTTCTCGGTTTTATCTTCTTCTCCATTCGCCATCGTCGCATACGGGACCAAAAATCCGTCGAAGAATTTTTCTTTCGAAAGTGCCCAGTAGCAATTCCCCTTTTTTACTTATCGTCCAGCACTCGGCGCCGTAGAGGACTGGTAAAATCAAAGTTTTGTATAGCAGACACTTTGTCTTTTGAGTGAGGAGTTTTGAACCCAGTTGTTTGGCCAAACCGAAGCAGCAGCGGTTCGCTAGGGTAATTCTTCTTCGGATCTCCACTAAGGTGTCGTTCGTGGGATTGATGCTTGTTCCAAGGTAGGTGAACTCCTTAACTACCTCGAAATTGCTGCTACCAACAGTGACGTTTTGTCCTAGGCGGTGGACAGATGTTGCTTTGTTTGTTAATAACATGTACTTTGTTTTGTCCTCATTCACTTCAAGACCAACTAGTTTCGCCTGTTCTTCAATCGCTGTGAAGGCCTCAAGCACAGCTCTCTTGGATCGACCGATTATGTCTATGTCGTCCGCATAGCCTAGGAGCTGGGTGGATTTGTTGAAGATAGTGCCCTCCGTGCTCACACCTGCCTTACGTACTATCTGCTCCAGGACTATGTTGAAGAAGTCACATGACAACGCATCTCCTTGTCTAAACCCTGCGCAAGTTTGGAATAACTCGGATGAGCTGTTACCCATTTGCACACTGCACTGCGTATTGTTTAGCGTCATGCGGCAGAGCTGGATCAGTTTGTTCGGGATCCCGAATTCAGACATCGCCATCATAAGCTCTTGGCGGTGGATGCTATCATAAGCAGCTTTAAAAGTCGATGAAAAGATGGTGGGTTTCGACTTGAAATTCGTTGGTCTTTTCCAGGATCTGCCTCAGTGTGAATATTTGGTCTATCGTTGTTTTGCCTGGCCTAAAGCCACACTGGTACGTGCCGATTATTGTGTTGCAGAAAGGTTTAAGACGCTCACACAGTACGTTGGATAGGATTTTGTATGCAACATTAAGCAGGGATATGCCACGGTAGTTTTTGCATAACATCGGATCGCCTTTTTTGTAGATGGGGCATATGGAGCTTATCGACCAGTCAGTGGGCATGCATTCTTCCTCCCACACTTTGGTGATGACCTGATGCATGCGGTTCATCAAAACACCTCCTCCATGTTTAAAGAGTTCCGCGGGTATGCCATCCGACCCGGCGGACTTGTTATTTTTTAGCTTTTGGATGGCTCTTTCTACCTCTTCTCTGTTGGGGGCTGGGACTGGGTCTTCATTGACTGGTCTTGCTTCTCTTTCGTCATTATTTTGCTTGACATTTTGTGAATTCAGCAGCTGTTGGAAGTGCTGCTTGAAAACATCTACAATTCCCTGTGCTTCGGTGACTAGGTTTACTTCACTGTTTCGAAGAGCTTGTGTCCCGGTTCTGAAACCAGAAGTTAATTGCTTTGACCTTTTAAAAAAACGTCGGGTGTTGTTCTTGGTCCGAGACTCCTCTAGATCTTTGAGCTGAGAAACTGCGGATGCTCTTTTCTTCCTTCGCAGGGTCTTTTTCTCATTTCTCCTTTTCGTGCGGTACTCTTCCCTTGCTGCTCTTGTTTTCCGTTGCAGCATCTGCACACGTGCATTTTCCGTCTCTCTTTTCAATATCACGCACTCATCATCATACCACGGGTTCTTTTTCGGGGGTGGCTGGTAACCTATGGTGGTCTCGGCTACATTTTTTATTATTTCGCGATATTGGTTCCACAATGTGTTGACGTCTGTAGTATTTGGGAGGACGGCGCGGAGAGTCGCTCACTCAGGCGCTCACTGTAGTCTCTGACATTCTCCAATGTGCTAAGGCAACCGATGTTGAACTTCTTTCTTTGGGCCGCACGTGTTTTTTTGTCGTTTGATATTCGAGCTCTAAACTTAGCCACTACCAGAAAGTGGTCAGAGTCGACGTTTGCTCCTCGGAAAGTGCGCACGTTCAAGATGTTGGATGCGTGCCTTGCACCGATTAACACATGGTCGATTTGGTTGGTGGTTCGACCATCCGGAGATCGCCAGGTTGCTGTGTAGATCTTCCGTCTTGGAAACCTAGTGCTACTTATCACCGTATTACGAGCTGCAGCAAAGTCGATTAGTCGGAAGCCGTTATCTGTTGTTTCTTCGTGGAGGCTGTGATTTCCAACTAATCCGCCAAAGATGTCTTCCTTCCCGATTTTTGCATTGAAGTCTCCGAGTACGATTTTGACGTCGTACTCTGGACAGGCTCCGTAGGCTCTATCCAGGAGGTCGTAGAAATCCTCCTTGCTAGACTCCTCAGCATCATCGGTAGGGGCGTGTGCACATATTATGCTGATGCGGATCACAGCCAGTCGATCACTTATTGGCTTGAAATCCATGACTTTCGATCTAAGCCGATTTCCCACGACGAACCCGCATCCAAATATATGCAGTCTTTGATGACAGCTGTAATAAATGTCGCAATTCTTTCTCTTCATTTTTCCTGATCCTATCCATCGTATTTCCTGGATCGCAGTAATATCTGCCTTGTACTGCGAGAGGACAGATTTAAGTTTCTGAGTTACACCTGGAGTGTAGAGGGTTCTTACATTCCAGGTACAAACTCTCAATGCGTAGTCCGTTGTCGTTCCGGGTCTGGTTACCATAAGAGGGGGTTCATTATCCGAGGCTGGTATCTCTCTCATAACTTTCAAGTTTTTTTTACTGTGTAGGGGTTGTTAGCCCCTCGCACTAACCTCCAAATTTGTTGGGCCGTTGATAAGGTGCTTTTTTCCCGATTTGCACCCGCGCTTACAAGTTTCGCAAGTTATATCTAGAGATATAACCAGTATCCGGTGGTTACCACGAGGAGGTAAAGTAAGCACTTGGTGTGTAGGAAAAGTTACAGCATAAGCCCCCAGAACCAAAGATTCAAGGGACTTAAGATTTGTTGAGTGTTTTGTTTCTTAGGTGTTGTGAAATAAAGTTATGAAAATCAATTAAACCAGAGGTACGAAATTCTTTTAGATTTGAAAATATTTACAATTTTTTGTTTTATAAAACAAATTAAACTATGATTAAAATATATTAATCAATTCTTTTCTTTTATTTTTAGGTAAGCAATCAGCCTTATTATAAAATTTTATTGAAATAAGTGAGTATGTTCAATAATTTTCCTAAATCTGTTTTGCATAATTCAAATTATTCTTGTATTCAAAATCTTAAAATAATTTTCTAACAGAAATAAATTAAAAAAAAAAGTATTGAATTGTTAAATATGTATACATATGATTTCTGACGTTCTGACATTTCAAATTAATACGAAGATCCGTTCCGCAGCTTGTGTTTTTTTCATGAACTGTCACTTTTTAGATTTGTTGTGTAAAAATATATGGATGTTTCATAAACTGGACATATCAAGAACTGGAAAATTCTACTGAAGCATGAACACGATTCCGGTATGTTAAAAAATATATCAAAATGACGAAACCAATACCATGACGAGCAAGACATTCAATTTTTCGAGACGAAACTTGTCTCGTCTGTGTTAGGAGTCAGTTGTGTATATCCATTATTGAACAAGTGGGTTAAAACGATTATTGAAAATTGTTATCATAAAAAGATGCACGCTGAAATTGTATTCTCACAGTAATCCGTTATTAAAATTGTACATACCGTGTTGGCCAAAACAAAAGCATCTTTTATTGTATCGATTATTAAAAACTTAAAAAACAAATTTACGATTAAATTATTGTATATTTTTGTTTTTAAAATTTAAATAAATACGAGTATTAACAGTTCCTAATGAAAAATAAAATAAAATTGTTTTTGTAATTAGTGCAATTCGTTCAATATTAGGCTGGTGAAATAAAATAAGGTGGCGCAACAGTCCGTGGAGAACCAGGGCCTAGTGACTTATAACTCTCAACCATTCCTGTGTGTGAGTAATTGCAGGGATGGAGAGGACCTACAGTTTATATGCCGAATCCGAACGGCTAATTTGAGAAAGCACTTTTTCATGACGAGAATTACTCTTGGAGAATTTGTCAATTCCTCGCAAGAGGCAGTACCCGTGAAAACTCTTTTTTTAATTAAGGTGGCACAGGCAGGGATTGAACGCAAGACCTCTCGCATGGCAGTCCAACGCACTAACCATCATGCCACGGGTACAACAGGTACCCGTACAGGTGAAAACCGGTACAGGTACAGGTGAAAATAAAAGCAACTTTTAAAAAATAAATTTATTTTTGTTAAGACTTATCTACTATTAGTAAGTCTTAACAAAAATATATTATGTATACATACTAGCTGACCCGACACACGTTGTCTTGTCATATAAATAATTTCTAAAAAATATTTTGCTAGAAATAAATATCTTATTATAGTAAGGATGTGGTATATACATAAGTGGGAGAGATACAGAGTACTGTAAACGGTGACAAAATATTAAAATAACAAATCACCAAACAATTTTTTTTAATTTATTAAAATTAAATTCTTTAAAATTATAAACATTATACAAAAAAAAATATCAATCCCTTAATGCAACAGAGTGTACAATATTTTTTGTGATCATATCTTTCCCCAATACAAACAAACTGAATGGTTTGCTCACTCGGGAGCACACCACTTATAGTTGTTGGTGTACAAAACATGAAGAGCTCAAATCTAAGCCGCAGACAGACATCGTTTGGCCTTGAGACTTATTGATAGTCATTGCAAATGCCAATCTAATTAGAAATTGAATTGAATTGGTACATCTGTGGGTATAATAGGGATTCGCGGTAATAATATATTTTCACCTCGTAATATGCCATTAAGAATTATGTCTCAGATAACATTTTTCATCAATTTTGTAATTACTAATCGCGTGCCGTTGCACAACCGTGGTGGGTTTAAATTATGAAGCAAAAATTACCGGAGATCCAACCTTCAGTTGTAAATTATGCGGTCGCATGCCTGATAAATCCAATGAGTTCAAAAACTCAGTTGGATAATTTACAGCTTCGGTAGCATCACAAACTGTATCAAAATGATACATGTATGTATGACACCAAGTCTCCTGGTAACTAATGTTGTATCCTTAGATTTAATTAGTTGACATCCACATTTTTTGCTGCTAAAATTGCTCTTTCTGCCAGCCACTCATGATTTGTATATTTTCTGTGTACATCGGGAAATATCTGGTCAATAAAAACATCTTTTGAATCAATAATCGTGCAGAAATCGACCGATAAGTTTATGCATCCAGTTTCATCTGTAGTAACTTTTCTGTCGCTTACATACATATATCTAACAGTTGTTTTGAGAATATTTTAGCAGATGAGTATGACAGAAGATGCAACAGTTGAACAGTCAATGCGATACCATTATTTGATCGTATTTTAGGAAGAATTAGTGAAATAAGGAATGTTTTGCCAGTTCCACCTGGTACATCAAAAAAAAAAGAATCCACCTTATCCTGGCAAAACTGCGAGCATGATGTGGTCAATGGTCATAAATGGTTCTTTTTTCTTCATTCATTAGTGGAACATTGCGAGCACCAATCACTGCCATTTCTACAGTATTGTATTGTAGTCCACGATTCAATTCAGTGTCTATTAAATCAGATGCATTTCGATTTGGTGAATGCATACCGAAATGACTGAGTGGTAAGTTGGCAATGATAATGCAAAGATCCTCAATAGCAATCAATGCTTCATTGTACATAGCGTCACTGAATATTATCGTAAGACCGTTGCACAGTGTACGATGTTGATGCAATTAAACCATAGCACTTAGGAATATAAAAAATAGATAAAAACCTATATTCAGACCTACCAAATATATATGCAAAATTTCATTGAAATTGGTTAAGCCGGGTCGAAGAAGTATGACAACTAACACTGTGACAGGAGAATTTTATTAGATTATATTGCTTGTATTTTTTAGCAAACCCCTTGTTTTTATTCACTTCAGCACTTCTTCGGGCGTGGAGTCGATTAAAGTATAGTTTTATGCTGTTTGGGATACTTTCCGAAGCCATTTTAATTTGATCAAGCATATCATTTTTTATTTTTGCATTCGTCGATCTACAATTCCCCCCCCCCCCCCCCATAGATTGTCTATGGGGTTGATATCTGGGGATTGTGCCATTGTAAAACGTCAATCTGGTTTTCTTGAAACCACGTCTTAACCGTATTTGACGTGTGCTTTGGGTTTTTGTCCTGATGAAATATCCATTTCAGAGGTAGCATTATATTTTGCAAAACGTCACGGTACATGTAACGAATCGATTGTACCATCTATTTGTCCATCTAGTCTATGCCCTGAGAAAAACCCCCACATCATTACCTTACCTTCTCCGTGTTTCACAGTAGCTTTGGTGTGATGTGGATTTAATGCCACGACGGAAACCATAGAAACCCTTGAAATTTGATTTGAACTCGTTCGAAAAGAGTACGTTCCTTGATTTTTTAACGGTCCAGTTGATGTGGTCATGAGCAAATTTTTATCTCGCCAGTTTTGAAAGATTTTAGTCCAACATCAACAGCTCGATTCCGAATTGTTCTCGCGCTTCGTTTAGGTCGAGTTGGGTTTTTATTTCTCCAGATGCAATAAAAGGGTATTTTTTTAATTGATTTTATGGCAGAATCCTCTCTTTTTGTTGTTGTTTTTCTTGGTCTGCCACCTCGATGACCCGGTTGGAATGACTTTTTGGATTTGTAAAATGGTATTAATCGGCAAATCACTTATTTCGGAATGGAATATTTTTCCAATGTTTTAATTTGACTCGTTCCACTTTTTATTTCGTTACAGTATTTGTTTCCGGCCATTTTGCAAAAGTTAGCTAAGAACACTAATTAGCTTGCCCGTGAACTAAATAACACCAAATAAATAGATTCAACTGCACTCGTTTGCCAACACCTTTAATATGAGCAATGGATTTTGAAGTTAACGGACTAACTTTTCTCTATTAATAAGAAAAAGAGAGATGGAAATAAAAAGTTGTCTTTGTTTGGATTAATAAAAAATTGCGTTAACTGTCCTTCTCATGTCATATTTAGTGAACCGTTATAAAAACTATTTTCTCTTGTGGTCTATTTAGAAGTAATATGTACATACATATTGTATTAAATTTTATGTTTGTTTTTTTTAAGTCATTGAATTTTGAATGACATAAAGATGGAGGCAGTTTTAGTTGCTAATAATTTGGCCAACACTGTATGTATATGAAACATAAATTAGAGTGGAACGATTAAATTCATTTTTCGACATCAATTGTACAGTATAGAAAGGAATTTCAGTTAGGAAATAGAAAAATAAATTATTTATCAAAAAAATATTTTGTTATTATTTATTATTAATTGATAGCTACACGAATGGCATTTTTAATCCAAAGAAAACACAGTAAAATATTCATTTATAATATAAAAAGTTTATTTGGATAACAAGTTTATTTGATTTCAATTTTTTTTTTTTTTTTTTTGGATTTATCATTTAGTTTTTTACAAATATATATTAATGGCGTCAATGGCCGTTGGCTTCTCGAAGTTTTGCCTTCGTTCTTTTACATGAAGTTGGCTGCGGTTATTTTTATATTTCCAATGAAGTTGGCAACAATTCTATAAAATAAGGTGTATCTGCCATCGTTGAAGTGCAAACCAAGTATAATGGTCTTCTTACACTTGGTCTCTTCAATTTATTATACTACACATTCAAACATTTTTCCGGAATGATTTTAATGATAGCTATAATTAACCTCTTAGGATCGGTCTTAGAACAGCAAAATGATATAAGCAGCAATCAATTTTTCATATTGACACTTTGGGCTACGTTTGGGAAAAACATCTCTTCAATTATACATAAATGTACTCAAGATTATTGCCTTTTTGCCTTTTAAGTGCAACTTCAATAAGCTATTTGGCCTAAAGACATTAAAAGCTTATTTTCCTCTACAAGCTATATTTTCTTTTAGAACATACAGATATACATATAAATACATTGTTTTCTCATAAGTCCAGACGAAACTGACGTTAACTGCTACAAAGTCTTCTACTTTGTAAACCCCTGTAATTTTAAAATAAAAAATATGATTGATTTCTAATTAAGTGGCCTTATGTAAGCCTATAACTGAAAACTTAAATTAAAGTACCTAACACTTTTCTTTTCAAAAATGAATTTTCTTTTGAAACTCAAAAGTGTTAGAGCAATTTACTGTCAATAAATTATGGTTATGTTTATTTGTGTTGGGTTGATAATATATCTTCTTTGACAAGGTCACCTCTAAAAAATTAAAATATTGGTTGATATAATTTTTGTATTGGAACTTTTATACACTCTCAATAAATGTATAATGTATAAAAAATATTTACTTTATACAAACATTCTTTTATCTTATAAAATAGATTTGTCTAAAAAAGCCTAAAGCATAGCTTAGACTATATACGCATATAGTACCTACATATAAATATTGGATTTTCTGTAATTCTACCATAAAATACAACAAATATATGACAGAAAGTAATTTATCAAGTGTCTAGTCAAGCCAATAAAATTCGGACCAAACAAAGAGGAAAAATAGAAAATCCCATTCCAAGCCCAAACAAACAAAATTAGGCCAATAGAGTAACGTACACAAAAGACATGATGAAAAGAATTCAAATGAAACAATGCTTTCTATAGTTATAACAAAATTCATTCAAGGTTCTTTCTTTAAGTTTTAACAAAAACAAAAATCAAGGACGTATTAAATTAAAAAAAAAGCAACAAAACTCAATTCAATCTAAAAAAAAGTACTTTCAATTTGTCCAAGTAGAACTATAATTATAGTGTAGAAGCATACAAGTATAGTACCTTGTATTTTGACAAACAAACCAAAGCCAACTTCACACTACATACTTTAGTCGCCGTCACGACGACTACGACCGATGGCCGACAGCGTCTCGTGCCACTAGAAGCACACTTTACTTACTTACATTATGTATCGCCCAGCAGGAATGCCTAAACAGCAAAATTGAAACCCATTTTCATATTGAAACTTGTGTGTGATTTAAGAACTAAATCAAGTTTACATGGTGTCATGTTTTTATTGCAAGTGTAGAATCAGCTTTAGCTTGGGCTTCAGCAACAGCAACAGCAACAGCAAATGACAGTAGTAGCAGCACCAGCAGCATGCTGTACTGAAAACTGAAGTAGAAATTGTGTTGTGATGGAGATGGAGATGGAGATGAAGGTGCTAGTTATAAGCTGCTCTCGCACTCCACATCGTTTAAAGTTTAAAGTGGACACCACTCAAAGAGCAAAAGTCTTCCCCGGAGGTAATGACAGAGGCAAAGGCTGCAATACAGCCGACAAACTAACAAACCAAATGAAGGACTGACAAGTTTATAACAGTGGGTCATACATAGGCCAAAAAATCAATGCAGATAAATTTAAATGAGTTTTTTCAAAAAAATTATGGTACAAAATGTTAAAAAACCTATTTTTTTAAGAGCTGTCAGTTTTACTAGTCAGGATTTTTTTGAAATATTTTATTTAGCAATTTACTAGCTATTTAAAAGTTTAATACCTAACTAACTTAAAAACGGTGCATCTGAACACGTGTAAACAGTGACAGTGCCTTATTTATTTATTGGTGTATCAATAAAAAGGGTTTTTCAATAAGGGCGGGTAGATGTTGAAATGAAATAAAACAAGCTGTGTGAGGTATTAACAATTTTTTTTATTTGAAAGGCGCATGTATGCCATTAAGTGTAGAATTTGACATCATTCAAATGGCCCGCCTCAGCTGCTTACGGTGGCACGGATCCGAGTGGTCCAATTTTCAATGACTCTTCCGCATAGATCCGGCTGAATTCAAGCGATGGCCTGTGTTATGTTAACCTTTAGGGTATCGGTCGATTGTTTTTTATTTACGTCTATGTAAATAACTTCAAGAAACCGCAGAGGAAAATCGTTCATGCAAAATGTCGATCGTAACGTTTGCTGTGTGGCACGTAGCGCCGTGCCGTCCTGCTGGAACCACATATCGTCTAGGTCCATATGGTTCAATTTGGGCCATAAGAAATTAGTTATCATCGTTATGTAGCGCTCGCTGTTGACGGTGACCGCCTCACTAACGTCGTTTTCAAAAAAGTATGGACCAATTACACCGCCTGCGGCTCGAAATCCACACCAAACGGTTATTTTTTTTATTATCACCTGGTGAACTTCGCTTACTTGTTAACACAGCCATTCATCCAAAAATGCGCCTCGTCACTAAAGATGATTTTTCACCCAAAATTGGGTTCCTCTTCCAAACGATTCAAAGCCCAGTCAGCGAACAGACGGCGGCGTTGTCTTTGGTCATAAACTTTGAGCTCCTGGGACAGTTGGAACTTGTATGGGTGTAGACCCAAGTCCCGACGCAAAATTCGCCAAGTTGAAGTCTGCGAAAGGCTGAGTTCTTCTGCACGGCGAGAAATAGACTGTCTCGAGTTCTGCTGTACACTTTCACGGACAGCGGCGATGATCTCGGTCGATCTTGCGTTCCTTGAACGTACGGGTGTTGGCTGATTGTTTATTGAGCCGGTCGTCTTAATTTTGGCCACCAAACGTTGAAGAGTCGACTGTGAAGGTCCATCACGTCTACCGTAAAATGGGCGCAATGCGCGCAAAGGTCGCGTTAACGAACACTCATTTTGATAACAAAGTTTTATCATTCGAAGGTTCTGTTCAATTGTTTAACTTGCCATGATGATTTGGCTTAAACAACTGAATAATAAACAAAAGATTTGATAGATGTCACCAAAACAAAATGGCCGCAACTGGCGCCAAAATCTACCAGCGCCAATTGAAAAACCATTAAGTAATGGGATTCATGCAATTCGGACAGGTAGGCGAAGGTTCTTTCTTGAGTAGGTGTTGGTTTATTCCTACATGACTAGAAGTCCAAATCAGCTTGATTTTTTCCTTAGCTTTTGAGAGAGTATCCCGGATTTTGGCTATGGTATTTGTGGATTAACAATGGCCTTTAGTACTGACAGACTTTCTGAACATATGATCCATTTCCCTTTATTTAAGGTACATGTCTTTGAGGCTTCGAGGATAGCTTCAATTGTGAAGATGGGTATTTTTTTGGTAGGATGCCTTGCGTGCCGATTGAACCATCTTGGTCTTAGACTGCAAAGGCAATATTCTTATCCGTTTTAGAGCCTTCTGTGTAAATGAAATTCCAACCTTTATCCATCAAATAATTGTAGATTTCCAGGAATCGAGCTTTAAAAATGGTCTTGCAAGTCTTGCCCCTAAAAAAAAAAAGCAAAACAACCTACGTCGGAGGTTAAAATGCCAGAAACTCAGAAGTCATATGAATACAACAAACTAAAAGTTGTAAAGTTTCCATTTTGTGATTTTAACTTATTAAACAAATGTAAAGGGGTAATACGATTACGATGCTGAAATCGTTTGAAACTAGAAAAATCATCATTTCAACCTAAAAACTAACTAATTAAAAGGCTAGTATGTAGTAAAGGGTTTTAAAATAGGGACGGGTTGATTTTGACAGCTACTTTTATTTTCTGTCAAAATATCATCTTTTAATCAGTCACTAAAGACAAATCATTATGGGAAGTTATAGCGTCGAGAAACACGTGATAAATCTTTATTATCCAAAGTTGAAATTAACTATTAAAAGTTAAAGTTGATCCTAATTTTTGGCGAACAATCATGTTTAACGATGAGGCCTATTTTTAGATGAATGGGTACGTTAAAAAATTGTTCGAATTGGGACGACACTAATCCACGCGAGATTGCGAGATTCACGATATGCCACTGCATCCTAATAAAGTTACTGTTTAGTGTGGATTTTGGGCTTAAGGCGTCATCGGTGCGTAATTCTTTGAAAATAATGCTGGCCAGGACGTAACTGTCAACGGCGATCGTTATAGGTCCATGATCACGCAACTTCTTTCGGACTGAATTAGATTATATGGACAGCGAAGACATACATATATGTAGTTTCACTACATGCTACACAGGTCAAGAAACAATCGATATTCTGCGTGAACAGTTACATGGCATGGGTATCTCGCGCCGAAGCAATGTGAATTGGCCACCAAGACCTTATGGGGTTTTCTTAAGTCGCAGGTCTATGCGAATAAGCCGTAAACCACCGCGGCCCTCTTAGAGAACAGAATTGATGCCATCGGTAAAATTCAGCCTGTGCATGCGCCAACTGGACCTTTCGAACGCCCACCACCCATCGAAGCCTCGACACGGGCCCTCAAATATAGATAAAACATTATTGATAATATACAACTTATTTTATTTAAATTCATTGCAAAACAAGGTGAAGTCAAATTTGGTTCCACAACATGCCTTTACAATAGAGTACAGAGAAGAGTCCAGTGTTGTTTCAAGCTATTTTAATTTTCCATCTATTAAAGTATTGTTCAAAATGTCTATTTTTGTCTTTGATCCTATGTTTTTACTTTTAAAGTTTTCGTTTTTATGTTGCATCTTAGTATTTTTATGGGGTACCCCAAAGCAGTCACTTTGGTACTCTTATGTTAATTCTTGTTACTGACCATAAATTAATTAATCCAATATCTTCCTCTATTTCCATTATACGAAGGTTGTTCATTATATTTCTTACCTTACAATGATAAGTCGATAATATTTATTTCTTAATATTTCTATTGTTTTTTTTTTTTTAATTATTCTAATATAAACAATACATTTTTCAAAGCGTTTGAATCACTTTTCAAATCATTTTTGCCACACCGTGGAAGACTTCTAAAATATTTGTTTTTTAGGAATCAACAAAAAAAAAACTAGCCAGAGTGGCCACGCAGCTATTCTTACGAAATACGTAGACAACAATATCTGCACAGATTATATGAGCCCTTACTTAGATTTCAACAAATCTTTTAGTGCTAGGTTCCCCAATAGACAAGATTGGGAAAACAGTGAGCCCTACACCAACGACTCAACCATTACCATCTACACCGATAGCTCTAAAATGGATAATAGAGTAGGTGCAGGCTTTTACTCTGAAAGCCTCAACCTTGCCAAAGCATTCAGGCTCCCCGACTATAGCAGCGTCTTCCAAGCTGAGATCTTGGCAGTGAAAAACGCTGCTAAACATATATCCATGATGGCGATATCACACACGGACATCACTTTTTTCATTGATAGCCAAGCAGCAATAAAAGCTATCTCTGCCACCCAAATCAAGTCAAAGCTTGTATCTTGCTGTCGCGAAGAGCTAAAGGTTCTTGGCACACAGCATAACGTAAGACTCTGCTGGGTTCCTGGCCACAGTGATGTACCAGGCAACGAAAAGGCGGATGAACTTGCTAGGGAGGGATCCACACTGAAACCCTCTCTGATAGACCATCATATAGGGATACCGTTATGTGAATTGAAACATAACGTCAGTAAAACCATCACTCAAAAATCCAATGACAGATGGAATCTCCTAGAAACCTGTGTTAACACCAGGAAGATATGGCCTAGATACGATAAGAAAAGATCCGACTGGATCTTAACTCTTAATAAACCCTCCCTAAGATCCCTTATCGGCATTATTACAGGTCATAACCTACTCGGCTACCATAAGAAGAAGATGGGGCTCAGTACTGATGACCTTTGTAGAGGCTGTGGTGATGAAAACGAGCATGAAGACACTGCTCACTTTCTCTGCCACTGTCCTTCACTCTGTCTTGCTAGGAAGAAAACTCTAGGCAACTTCTTCTTAAATGAAATAGAGGAACTATCAGAACTGCCAGGCAAAAGCTTACTAAACTTTGTCAATACCTCTAAATGGTTAAACGAACCAAATGATTATAGGTTATTATATCTTTTCAGGAAGTTACAACACTTCGGGGTACCACAATGGATCTACATTGATCTAAGTGTTATGGTAACAACATCAACTGTCAGCCCGCTCAACCTAACCTAACCTAGGAATCAACAAATTTTTCTTTCGTTTTCACGCAATTTTGTGTTGATGTTTTGAAGCAAGAATAAGTCGTCCTGTGCCAAATTAGAGCTCTAAAGTCCACGGCGGCGGATGGCTCATCTAATGTTTTGGACTTTCAAAAACTCACTTTTTTTAAGAGATATGTGAAAGCCTGCATTATAATTGTACATAGTTTGAAAATAATAATACGAGTATGTAATCATTTAATGTGAAATTTTAACATTGAATGTAAAAGATGCGAAATTATTAACAAAAGAAACCCCAACATTTAAGTTTGTTTTTTCGTTGGTTCTTAAGTGAAAACTGTCCCACTGTATTCTGGGGCTGCAAGAAGGGTAAAGTTTTTCTTTTTCTATTCACTTCCTCTCGTGTCGCAAAAACTATATTGATAATAATAATTTTGCTTATATACTATATTATATATATGTATATGCATATAGTTTATATACTCATATGTACATATGTACATATATGTACTATACACAAACATATGTAGGTATAGTGCAATTGAGATTCTCTCATTTGTATTGTTGTTAATAAAATGGTTTTATTTATTTTGTTTTCTACACAATAAGTCCTAAGAGGAGGATGCATATATGTAAATGATGTGCTTCTACTTCAGAAGGAAAAATAAATTTGAAGAATGGGTGCTTTATCCAGAACTTTTATTTATAACTAGACATAAATGTGAAAACTATATTTTGTTTTAAATCATTTTCCAATTCAATATGTTATTCTTATTAATATAGACACTAATTGACGACTTGAATGTAAAGTGCCTACTCTTTAAAAACTAAGTGTTGATTAAAAATATTATGTTTGTATATAATGTACGTATGCATATATGTAAATACAATCATTTTCAAAAAAAAAAAAAAACAAAATAATTAATTTAAATTTTCGATTAGAATTCAAATATGTATGTACATACATATATAAATAAAATAGGTGAAGCCAAAATCTAAATAATAAATTACACAAATCAAATTGAAATTCGGTCTCGAAATTTAATTTGTATTCATTCAGCATTTTTGTGGCATACCAACCGCATAAATACGCTTCATTCTATACCTATAAAAATAATAACCAACATACCTACCCCTACCGAATGTGGTCACATCACAAATAAATACAATTTAACAACAAAATATATGTATTTAAATATAAATATTTATACAAATGTATTTTGTAAAGTGAAGTCTCTCTTAGGTGGATACATTATCCACCTAAGAAAGACGAACAAATTTGATTATTTTTAAATTACTGTTCAACAATGAATACAATGAATGCTTTTAACTGTCAAACTAAAGTGACATTTGCCTAAATTTTGTATAAATGACAAAAGAAACCAACCCAATTGATCTGTGTAAGTTGATAATCCAAAGTTATAGCTAAAAAGGTGTTACACTAGAATTTTGATAGTCATATCACCACGAAGAGTGTCAAATGTTAAAATATGACAGTTCTAAAAGTGACAGCTGCTCAAACAGTGAGCTATTAAAAATGGAACCTCTTCTTAGAAAACCCTATAGATTAAAAATTAATTTGAATGATATGATTTGATTTTTTTAAATTATTGTTAAACAGTGAATAAATGTTGCTCTTAACTATCAAACTAAAGTGAAATATGCTTAAGTAAATTTTGTATAAATGACAAAATAAATCAACCAAATTGATCTGTGTAAGGTGATAGTCTAAAGTTATTGCTTAAAAGGTGTCAAAACAGAATTTTAATAGTCATATCACCACGAACAGTGTCAAATGTTAAAATATGACAGTTCTAAAAGTGACAGCGTCAAATGTCAAAATATGACAGTTCTAAAAGTGACAGCTGCTCAAACAGTGAGCTATTAAAAATGGAACCTCTTCTTAGAAAACCCTATAGATTAAAAATTAATTTGAGTGATATGATTTTATTATTTTTAAATTATTGTTCAACAGTGAATACATGTTGCTCTTAACTGTCAAACTAAAGTGACATCTGCTTAACTAAATTTTGTATAAATGACAAAATAAATCAACCAAATTGATCTGTGTAAAGTGATAGTCCAAAGTTATTGCTAAAATGGTGTCAAAACAGAATTTTAATAGTCATATCACCACGAACAGTGTCAAATGTTAAAATATGACAGTTCTTAAAGTGACAGCTGCTCAAATAGCGAGCTATTAAAAATGGAACCTCTTCTTAGAAAACCCTATAGATTAAAAATTAATTTGAATGATATGATTTGATTTTTTTAAATTATTGTTAAACAGTGAATAAATGTTGCTCTTAACTATCAAACTAAAGTGACATATGCTTAAGTAAATTTTGTATAAATGACAAAATAAATCAACCAAATTGATCTGTGTAAGGTGATAGTCTAAAGTTATTGCTTAAAAGGTGTCAAAACAGAATTTTAATAGTCATATCACCACGAACAGTGTCAAATGTTAAAATATGACAGTTCTAAAAGTGACAGCGTCAAATGTCAAAATATGACAGTTCTAAAAGTGACAGCTGCTCAAACAGTGAGCTATTAAAAATGGAACCTCTTCTTAGATAACCCTATAGATTAAAAATTAATTTGAGTGATATGATTTTATTATTTTTAAATTATTGTTCAACAGTGAATACATGTTGCTCTTAACTGTCAAACTAAAGTGACATCTGCTTAACTAAATTTTGTATAAATGACAAAATAAATCAACCAAATTGATCTGTGTAAAGTGTAAAGAATTTTAATAGTCATATCACCACGAACAGTGTCAAATGTTAAAATATGACAGTTCTAAAAGTGACAGCTGCTCAAATAGCGAGCTATTAAAAATGGAACCTCTTCTTAGAAAACCCTATAGATTAAAAATTAATTTGAATGATATGATTTGATTTTTTTAAATTATTGTTAAACAGTGAATAAATGTTGCTCTTAACTGTCAAACTAAAGTGACATATGCTTAAGTAAATTTTGTATAAATGACATAAATCAACCAAATAGATCCGTGTAAGTTGATAATCCAAAGTGATTGTTAAAAAGGTGTCAAAACAGAATTTTAATAGTCATATCACCACGAACAGTGTCAAATGTTAAAATATGACAGTTCTAAAAGTGACAGCGTCAAATGTCAAAATATGACAGTTCTAAAAGTGACAGCTGCTCAAACAGTGAGGTATTAAAAATGGAACCTCTTCTTAGATAACCCTATAGATTAAAAATTAATTTGAGTGATATGATTTTATTATTTTTAAATTATTGTTCAACAGTGAATACATGTTGCTCTTAACTGTCAAACTAAAGTGACATCTGCTTAACTAAATTTTGTATAAATGACAAAATAAATCAACCAAATTGATCTGTGTAAAGTGATAGTCCAAAGTTATTGCTAAAATGGTGTCAAAACAGAATTTTAATAGTCATATCACCACGAACAGTGTCAAATGTTAAAATATGACAGTTCTAAAAGTGACAGCTGCTCAAATAGCGAGCTATTAAAAATGGAACCTCTTCTTAGAAAACCCTATAGATTAAAAATTAATTTGAATGATATGATTTGATTTTTTTAAATTATTGTTAAACAGTGAATAAATGTTGCTCTTAACTGTCAAACTAAAGTGACATATGCTTAAGTAAATTTTGTATAAATGACATAAATCAACCAAATAGATCCGTGTAAGTTGATAATCCAAAGTGATTGTTAAAAAGGTGTCAAAACAGAATTTTAATAGTCATATCACCACGAACAGTGTCAAATGTTAAATTATGACAGTTCTAAAAGTGACAGCGTCAAATGTCAAAATATGACAGTTCTAAAAGTGACAGCTGCTCAAACAGTGAGGTATTAAAAATGGAACCTCTTCTTAGATAACCCTATAGATTAAAAATTAATTTGAGTGATATGATTTTATTATTTTTAAATTATTGTTCAACAGTGAATACATGTTGCTCTTAACTGTCAAACTAAAGTGACATCTGCTTAACTAAATTTTGTATAAATGACAAAATAAATCAACCAAATTGATCTGTGTAAAGTGATAGTCCAAAGTTATTGCTAAAATGGTGTCAAAACAGAATTTTAATAGTCATATCACCACGAACAGTGTCAAATGTTAAAATATGACAGTTCTAAAAGTGACAACTGCTCTAACAGCAATCTATGGAACACCTTTTTGGAAACCCCTATAAATTAAAAATAAGTTTGAGTTACATGTCCTTTACTGACTACAAGCACAAAATTATACAAAAAAAAGTTAAGTATAATTTTAAAATCGCGTTTTCCATTAAAATGCAAATGACTGGTGTGTCCTTAAATAGAGATTTTACTGTACTTTACTCGTTATCGAAAATGTAAGTTGTTTTGTTTTTTTTTTCTTTTTATCGTATTATTAAACGAATCTAGGAGCATAAGAAGAGAGAAAGGCGAAACAAATTAAAATAGAACTTTTGTGCAATATTCACTTTTGTTATATGGGACATTGGCAAACCACCACCAATAACAAACGAGGGAAAAAAAACGACAGGTGGCGCTGATTGTTATGAAGCAAGTTTACTTAACTAGGTGTATACAAACATACAAACTATATACAAATATACAATACATAAAAGAATACATATGCGTACATTTTTATATCAAAAAGAAACGAACTCAGTTCAGGTTTAATTTATTTGTTTTTACTTTTGCTTGTGTTTTTTGTTTTTACTTTTTCTTGAAAGTACATTCAACTTTTTTCTTATAAAATATTTTATTTAGGAAGCTTGCTGCACGTTAAGTTGGGTCAAGGTAGAATAATGAAAACAGATAAATATAAAAGAAAAAAATAAACAAGAAAAAGTAGGTACATATCTCATAATCGGTGCACATACAATAAAAATCCTTGTTTTGTTTTTTTCTTTTATACGAGTAGTATTTATTTTAACTTTTGTTTGGTTTTATTTTTTGGATTCTTTTTTTATTTCTAGGTTTAATTTTAGTATTTTGTATTTTCAATAATTAATTAATTATTTTGTATAAAAATTAAATAACCATCAGGGTTAGTAGGCGATTTTTGGTGTATGCGGTGTATGGAACGTTGTTTAATAATAGTATTGTGATATTTTAAACAGATACTTAGTATCAAAATTCAAGTTATATTTTAGATGGTTTTCTAGGGAGATATCCTATTGAAATCGTTATAACCTTTCTTATTCAAAGGAGCTATTCTTCATTACATTACATTACAATAAAAATACCAACCGATAAAATTTGTGTTATTTTTGAAGAGTTATGAAAATGAAAATGGTTTTGGTTCAAATGCGGTTAGAATGGATTACTCGTCTCGTCCAATCCGAAAAGAATTATTTTCTGAAAGTGGGAGTTATGACCTCAACTAAAGTCGACAATTGTCGGTAAATTATTAAGTTTCGTCTCGGTCCTCTCGCTTGGACCACGACTTTTCTTGTCTCGCGGTCAGCACTAGTACCAGAACGGCGTTGCATGTTTATTGTTGAAAACCATGGTTGCTAAAGAGTTTTTTAGATTCACTTACAAATTCTCAATCGGGCTGATCTCCTTATCTCAACCCGACTGAGATGGTCACGGTACCATAAAGATCCGATTATCGCGAAGCCAAAAACTCACCTATTTTGAAGGGGTCGTTATCTTGCTAAAAATGCCATATAGACTTCGTGTCACATGGATAGGGACAAGATTTTTTGTTTTTTATTTGACGCTATTTTTCAAACCCAAATGTAGAATGAGTGAGGTACGAGTATGTATTAAATTTGCATTGCAAAAAAATGTTTGGATTAAATTGACAAATACAAATTTTATAGCGGTTTTTCCGAAGAAAATCATAAAAAGTACCTATTTTTTTGTTTCACATGGATAGGGACAAGATCGTAATTTACCTATTAGCGTGTTTTTAATCAGATAAAAGGATACTTTGTTTGTTTGGGAGCTTAGTAGGAGTATTAATTTGATAGAATCAAGAAGTATGGGTAGGGGTAAGGGTAAGGGTCTAACCCAGGATGAAATAGGCCAAATTCGAGCTTATCTAGATCTCGACAAAACCATGCGTTTTATATAGCCAGCAAAATAAGAAAAAGTTCAAGTGTTGTACACAACTACTTTAAGGACCCAGAAAATTATGAAAAAAACCACAAAGGAAGAGTCAAGAAAGCCACATCATTTCAGGAAAGCCAGGCGATAGTGAGAGCTGCTTTAAATTCTTTGTATAAGTGAATTGAAACTTTTTTACTTTAGGAAGAATATAATTAACTTCCCATAGGAAGCTATTGTAATGTATCCGATTTGTCAAATTGAAAATTTTGACATTTCTCGACGTTTCAAGGTCCCTCGAGTCGAAATAAAAGATTTTTGGAAAGATGTCTGTGCGTGCGTGTGTACGTACGTCCGTATGTCCGTACGTCCGTACGTTCGCGACGTTTTTTTCGTCGTCCATAGCTCAAGAACCAGAAGAGATATCGACTTAAATAAATTTTGTTATACAGATAATAAAGGGAAAGGGCTCTCAAGAAAATTGCGTGGGTGGGTTTTTTACCATAGCAGTTTAAAAAAAGGTGAACATTTTGGTTAAACCTAAATATCTCATGAACCAATAACGCTAGAGACTTGAATTAAATTTTATATTATATATTGTAACATAATACAAAACAAGTATATTTTTGGAAAAAAAATCCAACTAACGGTTTTTTTATAAATCAAAAAAACTGAAAAAAAAATTTGTCACCTCGAAAATTTTACAACTAAAATATGATTTCATCTCTAAAACAATTTTGTGCAACGAAGAATAATGTTTTTGACATGTGATATAATTTTGAGAAAAATCTAATGGACAGTTTTTTTTATAAAAAATAAAAACCTAAGAAAAAATTACTCAAAGTTGGTAAAAATTGAATTTCGACTCAAATATCTTTTCAAAAATTTGAGATAACGACTTCTAACTAATTTTAACTTATATAAAATATTGTTTTCAACATTAGAACAAATTTTGAGAAAAATCGAATTGACAGTTTTTCTTACAAAAAATAAAAACCAAAAAAAAAAAACAATACTAAAACTTGGTAAAAATTTACTTTCGACTCAAATAGCTTTTCAAAAATTAAAAATATTGGCTTCAAACTTATTTTATTTCACAGATATTATTATTTGTTTTCGATATTCAGTAATTTTTTTATAAAAATCCAACAATCCGTTTTTTCATAAAAAAATAAAACCTACAAAAAATAGTACGCAAATTTGGTAAAAATTGATACATATAGACAAACTTTTAAGCAAGATAAATCGACAGACGGGATGGGAAGTTATCAGTGTGGGTCGCATCCCAGCCTCTTTTTTTCCGCAGTCAGACCCAAACAGATTTATTTTTGTTGCATCATTCTTAAGAATGTTGCGAAATATCGTTTGTACGTTTGTCTTGTAAAAGTATGCATATCACTATTATTTTAATCACCTGTGTATATTTTTGACAGTTATTAGTTGTATAGTCTGTAGAATTATCGGGACCGTTAAATAATTTCAACATTTGAATGTACATTTCGTAACCGGCAATATTAGTAAAATTGATTTTCTTTAAAAAGGTATACGAGGTGTGTTCAAAAAGTACCCGGAATTTTTAAATTCCGCGGGTCTGGAGAGTCCGAAGGTCAATTTTTTTTTTATTCTGTTGATATACATGCCCCTAAAGTATGATGCATTTTTAGCTATATTCACTGTTTACTTTGTCTGTGGTAGTTGCTAAGGTTCCACGTATTTTTATGAGCTCGGTGATTTTGCTGAAACTGCTGAATTTTGACTAAAAAAAATCGCATGAACTTCGCTCAAGAGCTATTAAATGACGTCAACAACAATCCAAGTTTGCTTGAAAGGGTCATTACTGTTTATGAAACATGAAAGTACGGTTATGATGTCGAAACCAAAGCAAATGTGAAGGTTTTGCTTACTGTTTTTTTCGATTATAATGGCATAGTGCATCAAGAGTTCTTACCACAAGGTCAAACGATTAATAAGGAGTATTACCTTAAAGTTATGCGACGCGACGTTTGCGTGAAGCAATCCGAAAAAAACGTTCAGATTTATGGAAAAACAATTCATGGCTTTTGCACCACGATAACGCACCTGCTCACGCGTCGTTGCTTGTGCTTGTTGGCCAAAAAAAATACCGTAGTCATGACCCAACCTCCATATTCACCAGATATAGCTCCGTGTGACTTTTTCCTGTTTTCAAAGTTGAAGAGATCCATGAAAGGACGGCGTTTTTGTTCGATTGAAGAAATAAAGGCCGAATCGCTGAGAATGTTCAAGGACATATTGAAAAGTGAATATCAAGAGTGCTTCGAAGATTGGAAAAAACCCTGGCATAAGTGTATTATATCTGGGGGGGACTAGTTTGAAGGGGACCACATTGATGTAAACGAAAAAATAAATATTTTTTTTAAAAAACGAAAATTCCCGGTACTTTTTGAACACACCTCGTACATGGCGTATGGACACAATACATATTATTGCAACAGTTTTTCTGACATTTTTCTAATAAATAATAAGTAGGCTGCTCTTTATATTTTCAGACTTGGTAAAATTAACATGTTAGTGTGATGTTTTTCTTTTGCCGTTGAAATTTTTTTTATTTTTGTGATTCTTTTGAAATTCGAAAATTATGCGTTCATAAAATGAAGAGAATTAAGCAGGTAAATTTTCGTGGAAGGATTTTTTACTATTTTCGACGTGGATTGTCAAAAATACACTAATAAGCTTACATGGGAAGTTTTTGTTAATAAGCGTAAAAGAAAAACTAGACATCAAATCATTCTTAATTATGAAAACCCAAAACTTTTCAAATCCGTTAAAACAACTAAATTTTTTAAGACACAAAACATTGATTTTAATTTTACCGTACAGCTCTTATTTGTTGCCTTAAATCGAAAATAATTACGTAGACAACGATTAAAGCCCTATAATTGCATTTGGATTATTAACTCAGAAATATAAACAGCACATTTTGCAACATTTTTGAATTGTTTAAAATAAAAAGTTATACCGGGCGTATGAATGTTTTTTTTTTCGATTGCAAGTTTCAAGACAATTCATATTATTTAAACATGTTTGTCTGACAGTTCGTCCTAGTTTGACAATTTGTCCTACTTCACACAGGACTGTAGCGCCACCTTAAGTAAGTTTGTCTTGACATTTTAGAAATAATACGTAGCTGCTCTTTATATTTCCAGCCCTTAAATGAATTTTGTTTTTGATTTTTAACGTGGATTATCACGTTTGTTGTTGAAACTCTATCCTGTTCAATCGTGGACGTCCTTTGCTCAGTAACTAAGTTCTTAATGGTCACCCCAATTTAGATGTTGTGCCAGAAACAATGGATATTGTGTAAAATCAGACAATGAAAGGTAGCCAAATAACAAACCGAGAGATAGGGACTACCTTCAACATCTGTATGACTTGCATTATATGTTTATGTAATAACCCACATATTTTGACAAGGCTCGAAAAAAAACTAGTGTCTAATGGTGTAAGAAAATGCCCAAGAAATTAAAAACAAACGCTGTTCTTGTTCTTCGTTATAATCGGCAATGTGGCCAATGTTCCACTTGACGAATGTATAACACATATATTTTGTTCAAGGTTTTTGATAAAATACATAAAACAAAAAAAAAACATTCTTCATCATGAAAACGCAAACCCTTACTTATCAGTTACAATTACATTTTTAAAGACACAAAACAATGATATGAAGGAACCGTATAGCTCTGATTTGTTGCCTTAAAAAGAATTACGTAGACAACAATTTAGGTCAGGTAAGAAGCCTTAAAATGCATTGAAAATCGTGTTTTAGAGGTATCAAGTGGAGGGTGAAAAATATTTAGAAACCCGCATCATGATTATTAGGTCAGAAATATAAACAGCAACTCTCGTAAAGACATTGCATTTTAAACAAAAGTTATACATAGCGTATGATTACTTTTTTTTTTTAAAGAACGTCCTATTTGGTGGAAGTCCGATGTTATTTCTTACAAACGAGTGCTCAAAAACTGACGATTTTGATCAGACGAGTATAAAAAAAAGAGGCTGGGATTCGACCCACACTGATAAATTCCCATCCCGTCTATCCATTTGTCTTGCTTAAAAGTTTGTCTATTTGTATCAATTCCTACCAAATTTGTGTATTATTTTTTTTTAGATTTTATTTTTGTATGAAAAAACGGACTGTTGGATTTTTATAAAAAAATTACTGAAAATCGAAAACAATATTTTCTGTAAAATAAAATAAGTTTGAAGCCAATATTTGTAATTTTTGAAAAGCTATTTGACTCGAAAGTAAATTTTTACCAAGTTATAGTATTGTGTTTTTTTTGAGGTTTTTATTTTTTGTAAAATAAAATTGTGAATTAGATTTTTCTCAAAATGTTTCCTAATGTTAAAAACAATATTTCTTATAAGTTAAAATTAGTTGGAAGCCATAATCTTAAATTTTTGAAAAGATATTTGAGTCGAAAATCAATTTTTACCAACTTTTGTTAATTTTTTGTAGGTTTTTATTTTTTTTGTAAAAAACTGTCAATTCGATGTTTTTTTTTAATTTAACTTTTTAATTTAATTTTTTAACTGAATGTTGACAACAATATTTTTTGAAATAAAAAAATAGTTTAAAGCCAATATCTCAAAGTTTTAAAAAGATATTTAAGTCGAAAATCTATTTTTACCAACTTTTACTATTTTTTTTTTTAGGTTTTTATTTTTTTATAAAAAAAACTGTTAATTCGATTTTTCTCAAAATTTTATCGAATATTGAAAACAAAATTTCTTATAAGTTAAAATTAGTTGGAAGCCAATTGTCTCAAAGTTTTGAAAAGATATTTACGTCGAAAAACAATTTTTACCAACTTTTGTTACATTTTTTTTTAGGTTTTTAATTTTTTGTAAAAAACTGTCAATTCGATTTTTGTCAAAATGTTACTGAATGTTGACAACAATATTTTTGAAAGATAAAAGTAGTTTAAAGCTTATATCTCAAAGTTTTGATGAAAAGATATTTGAGTTGAAAGTCTATTTTTACCAAGTTTTATTAATTTTTTTAGGTTTTTATTTTTTGTAAAAATTTTGTAAAAAAAAACTGTAAATTCGAATTTTATCAAAATTTTACCGAATGTTGACAACAATATTTTTTATAAGATAATATAAGTTTGAAGCCTTAATCTCAAGTTTTTGAAAAGATATTTGAGTCGAATTTCAATTTTTACCAACTTTCAGTAATGTTTTTTTTTTGGTTTTTATTTTTTATAAAAAAGTGTCAATTCGATTTTTCTTAAAATTTTATCAGACGTCAAAAACATTATTCTTTTTTGCACAAAATTGTTTTGGAGATTAAATCATATTTTAGTCGTAAAATTTTCGAGGTGACAATTTTTTTTAAGTTATTTGTGCAAAGTTTTCTTTCAAATAAAGTGACTCAAGCTTTTAACATTTAAAAGAAAAATAATACCTTTCTTTCTTTTTCTAATTCACTAGATCTTTATGTTCTGATTTCACTGCTCTACAATTACTTACATAGGTCTTTGGTCACATTTTTTTTTGTCTATCTGTCTGTAGTTTTTAAGCTTTTAAGTAAATTTCATAAGTGAATGACTATATACTACTTGTATACTTTCCAGTTCGTTAGTTTTCCAAAAATAACAAGTACATAAATGATTAATAAAATAGATACAATCTATGACTTCATGTACATTGCTAGCTTTTACCATCACAACGAACATGACCTCATAATAATTTTGTTTATTCAATTTAATTAATTTAATTTATTAAGCAAAAATAAAAAGGTCACAGCTTAAAAAAAAAATTGAATTTGCATAATCTTGTATGTATATTTATTTAACTATGGATATGAAAACATTACATTATTGTTCAAACATTTTGATGTATCTCGCCTATTCGTTAGAATTTTAGTTCTTAATTGATCTAAATATAAGGTTATTTAACTCGCTATTTAAACAGCTGTCACTTTTGAAGCTGTCATCTTTTAACATTTGACAAGTAAAAATTCCATCATTACTAAGAATTGATTAATACTCGCTTCATATTTAAGAAACCTGGGTAACTGGGCCAAGCATCTCTCCAAGCGATGCTGACATTCAGTGACTGCGTCACATTTTTACACATCAAAAAATAAACTGTACATTTTTTTTAGCAAAATAGGTTCAGTAGTTTTGACATTTAATTCAACACAAAGACGCAAATATTCGATAATTTGTGTTTATATAAATAAAACAAAAGTGCATGAGAATCTTTATTCACCCCCGTTCATGTCAAATGCTTATAAACGTGTAGTTTAAGCTCTATTTTCGTTTTCGCTTAGTTAAGCGCTTAGATGTTTACTAAGCGAATGCATTTTATGCACATGTATGTACTTATATTATTTTTAAAAATAATATGAGTCCACAAAAAGAGCGGCTTATCATTTCAATGAGTTTTATTTAAATTTTAAATTAAAACAAAACAAAAAAAAAAACATTAACATCCGCAGCTTTTTTTGATGCGGATTTCAAAAGTTAAATAAACCCCTCGAGTGTAATTTCCATTTATGTATGTACATATGTATGTACTGTGCAAAATTAGACCCTAGTTGCTTTTATTTCTGAGGGACTTATTGCTCTACGTCATGATTATGCTAAATCTATTTTATATAGAGCTTAATTTAGAGAGACAAATGTTTTTTGTTTGTTCGATTTTTATATAAAATAAATTGTATTCAAATGAAGAAATCAATAACCAACATTGAAATATAAATATTTGCATGCGCGCAAATTGAATAAATGTATTTGCATTTCAAATGCAAAGTATTCGCCCGACCCCGCCCCATTTTTTTAACAAACAAATAAAATCACAATAAATTCAATATGGTTTTCCAATAAGGGGTTTCAATTTGGAATTTATATAAAAGACGAGCATTTTTAAAGGAAATTCAACCCATATTTTTTCCCTTGTAAGGAGAAAGGTGTGTCATATCAGAAAATGGCAATGGTTGCAGTAACAGATCTTTTTCATGAAATTTTAAATGACATCTTGCCGCTGTAAAATCACAATGTTATTACCTCTTGGAGAAATTGCATGGTCAGGAAGCTTTTCTTGCAAATTTTTTTTTATTTATTTATTTACATGAATAAGAGTTAACAATATACTCAAATAGACTAATATATAACACAAGTTTAATTTAAAATATTATGTTAGATACTAAGTACGGAAACTTAAAAAGAATAGTTAAAGTTAAAACTCCTACGAGAACCGTTTGGCAATGTGAGAAAGCCAACTGGTACGGTCTCAATGAATTCTTCAGGAACTTTAACTGGTCACTATGCTTTATCGATAGTGACGAGGATTTCAGTGCAGATATGACTACAAACTAAATTCTTTGTGGAATGAGACATTTTATCCCGAATAAAGTAAAACCTATCAAACCCTAAGAAAAATCATTGCTTGATTCGAGCTGTAAAGAGGTTATTAGGATCAAAAATATAAGTTTCCGGAATTACAAATCCAACCCAACTGAGAAAAACCGAAATAAGTTCAAACAATCTAGAAACACCTGTAACGGGCATTTACGACGCATTAAATTTCTGCATGACCAGAAATTACGGCAAAAAATACTACAATGTCCCAATGGTAGTCAAAATTTCTGGTAATTTATAAAAAAAAATGTGCGTAATACTTCGTCTTCGTCGGTTTCGACGCTCGTTTCCAATGACACTCTCTATGTTAGCTCAATTTGCTTGCAGAACAATTTGCTGTTAGATCGATGCTGCCAATGAGTAACATGACTCCGCCTGTACATGAAAGTGTAAATGATTCTATTAGACGAATCTTCTTTAGCATTCGTTCAGTTACTAAAGTATTTAAAGATCTTGACATTCACTGGCCCGGATCGGATAGTATCCCCGCTTTTGTTCCGAAGAACTGTTCTTCAACGCTGGCAAAACCACTGCGTAAGCTTTGCCATTTGTCCTATTCTACAGGTCTCTTTCCGAGTGGAAGGGAAACTGCATTTGTTCAGCCTGTACCTAAAAAAGGCGAATCCTCCTCACCATCTTACTATTGTCCAATTGCACTTACGTCCCTTCTTTCTAGGGTCATGGAAACGCTGACCTATTTTCAGCTTAAGAAATATAAAAATATATATATATCAACATCTCTTGTCGAAAATGCGTGCGGTATTGATGAATGTCTTCTTCTTTAGTTTAGAAATTACCGTTCAATACAAGTTGTATTGGATAATTTTAAATCTGAAATTCATAAAATAAACGCTGTTCCCCAGGACTGCGTTTTTCTCCGACTCTCTTCCTTATCTTCATAAACGATTTTTTGTCTGTCACTTCTAATCCATGAAACTGTTTCGCTGACGACATTTCATTTTTGGATCCACTTCCTTGTCCTTCGGATGCGGAACTTCAACGGTAGTGTATGATAAGCTCATTAAATTCCTATTTCGACAGCATTGTCCAATGGGGAATTATAAACCGTGTACAATTAAACGCTTCAAAAACTCAATGCTGTCTACTGTCGCAAAAGCGTAACCCTCCCCCAATGCCACTATCCATTAGTGGTACTTGCATCGAGGAGACTGAACAGCTTTCAGTTTCTAGGTAATGTGCATCACAAACTACTCTTGTGGGCTGATCACATATGTATGTATATGAAGTCGCCAAAAATGCTGCTAAGTGTTAAGGTTTTCTCCGTGTCGATGTAAGAAGTTTATGATCCCTTCTGATCTGGCTATAATTTCTAAAGCCTATATTCGTTTGAAACTCGAACACAATTCCCATACCTTGGCAAGTGCTACAATAACAAACTTGAGTCTCTTGGACAGAATTCAAAAAAGATACGTGACCGTTGTTTAACTGAAACTTTTTTATCTCTTGAGCATTACCGTAAGGTTTCATGTCTGTCATTATTCCATCGCTACTTTCATAAGCAATGCTCTAATGAAATAGCCAGTTGCATTCCTCACCTTAAAGAATTCAACCGTAATACCCGTTCTTCTAGAAATGCTCATCAGCTTAGCCTTGAGCCCAATTTCGGGCGTACTGTAAAGTACAGAGATTCTTTCTTTAGTCGCACTACACGAATGTGGAATGTTTTACCAGACTCAATATTTCCCACTCATTACAATGTGCAGGCATTCAAAATCAATGTGCATCGTTATCTCCTTTTAAAGTCTATGTGGTAAGATAAGATGTCATGAATAAAATTTATCGCATGCATCTTCCTTCGGTTCTCCAGTAACTAAATACCAATAAGTTGCTATCTAACATTGTAAGAGGGCATTTCAATGTTCCAACATAATTTATAGGGTTTTTAAATTGACGCGGATAGATTTTGGCGCCCCTTGGCGGCCATTTTGTTTTAGTGACATTTGTCAAATCTTTTGTTTATTATTCTGTTGTTTATGCCAAATCAACCTTCGAATGATAAAACTTTGTTATCAAAATGAGTGTTCGTTAACGCAAACGTTGCGCGCATTGCGACCATTTTACGGTAGACGTGGTGGCCCTTCACAGTCGACTCTTCAACGTCTGATGGCCAAATTTGGGACGGCCGGTTCCGTAAACAATCAGCCAACACCCGTACGTTGAAGAAACGCAAGATCGGCCGAGAACATCGCCGCGGTCAGTGAAGGTCTACAACAGAATCCGAGGCAGTATATTCCTCGCCGTGCACAAGAACTCGGCCTTTCGCAGACTTCAACTTGGCGAATTTTGCGTCAGAACTTGGGCGTACATCCGTACAAGATCCAACTGACCCAGGAGTTCAAACTTTATGACCATAGACAACTCCGTTTATTCGCTGGCTGGGCTTCGAATGGTTTGGAAGAGGACCTTAACTTTGGCCGGCACCGAGCGTTACCACACGGAAAAAATTCTTAGATCAGATCAAGAAAAAATAAGCTACAAATCACGAAAAGGAATCCAGTTTTGGACCTTGGCTTCGAAATAAGTAAATTGCTACTTTTTGTTTACAATGTCATAAAATGACCAAAATGAAGATATTGACATTCAAAAATCATATTTCACTACATTTGAGTAGCAATAAATCGACCGAGGAAATCAAATATTTCAAACAGCGAATTGCAATTTGATATCAATTTGTATCAATTTAATGTTTGTTTTTATCGTGAATTTCAGCAGGAGTTTGTAGATTGAAATTGTTTTCTTGTAGATTATGATTCGTTTTTTTTTAAATACCTACACACACAAGTGGCAAATTTCAACCCTTATTTTCTTAGACTGCGACAATATATACATTAGTTTGCAAATTGCAAATGACAACTAATGTTTGCTACTTCTTTTTTTTAAATTGCAACTTTTGAGTCGTAATTTGAAACAGGTTATTCTGCAGTTTGCAAATGACAGTCACAGTTTTGATACTTAATTGAGTTGATTTATTGACCAATTTGTGTACTTATTTTGATTATTGGAATTATAGTTTTCCGTCGGCTTTTTGGTCACTATAGTTTTTGCAATGAAACAACTATAATTCCAATAATCAAAAAAAAAAAAAAAGTTTTGATACTTAGTTATCTTTAAATTGCAACTTTTGAGTCGTAATTTGAAACAGTTTCTGCAGTAATTTGTAGCTTTTAAAGATTAATTTACTTTCCATTTTCAAGCAATAATGTAGAGATTCAAGAACAATTTTTTGCAAAATCAACAATCTTCATTAGTGATTTACAACATAAACTTATTCTAATAAATATAATTTAAAATCATGAAAAATATAAACCAGTGTTTATATATGCGTTTCGCCCCGATGCAATGGTTGGGCTCATCAGAAGATGACCATTACACCTTGTCTTGACGCATACTTTCCCGAATAAATCGAGACTCCATATAATCCGAGCTGCATAGAGCAACTGCGAATTATACATTTCGCAAAACAAGATTAATGAGTAGTCAAATTAAATTATTCCCTTAAAGTAGTAGATTGCGACTCAAAAGTTGCAATTTACCATATAAATATTTTTAATTTATTACCTGAAAATAGTAGATTAAGACTAAAGGAATTGTAATTTACTGTTTAGCTTTTTTCTTAAATCAGCAAATAGGTATTTCGTAAATTACAATGTTGCAGCTTGAATATTTATATTGTGATTATATTTTATTGATTTGAGAATTGAGAATGCTTAAATCACCGCATTCATTTCGCAAAACAAGATTAATGAGTAGTCAAATTAAATTATTCCCCTAAAATAGTAGATTGCGACTTGCAATTTACTTTCATTTCAACAAGCTCGAATTATAACCTTTGATAATAATCACAAAATTATAAAATATTGTATTTTACGAAGATTTGAATGCTGAATTACAACTTTCTCATTCATTTTATAATAAAATCGTCTTGATTTGCTAAAAAAAAAAAGGGTTTTTGTAAATTGCAACCTAAAATTTAGCAATTAGTGATTTTTTTAAGAATTAAAATGTACCTGCAAAAAAGTGTGTTTTTAAAAATGTAAATGCCATTTGATTTCTCAAAAAAGCATTAATTTTTTTTTTAAATTTGTATTTGAAAATCGTTTTTGAATTTTAGTTTAAAAATGTTTTTGGTATATAGTTTTGAACTTATTATTAGACGTCTTGTATTTCAATTTTGTAAAAAATGATGATCAGTTTTCAAGATATCAAATTTCGAAAAAAAAATAATATTTGTTTTTAGATTAAAAATAAAAACAATGACATTTTTGGTCATCAAATATTATTGAGTCAGTATAAGAGCTTTTGCAGAAAAAAAAATAGTTTAGTTCTTAAAAAAACTTAAAAACAAAATAACGGTACTATGGAGGTTACCCTTCTGGAGCAATAAAAACATATTTTTTTTTATTGAAAGAAGCCAAAATAAGAACACAAATTTTAGCAAAAATTAAAAAAAAAATTGTTTTTGAGAAAATTCGATTTATCGATTTTTGACCGTACAAATTTGTATTGGGACTGCTGTTATTTTTAGTTTAAAAAAAAAAACAGGAAAGACATACAGACAAACCGACAAAATCGAAGGAACCACTTTTTTCGACTTCTCTAACATCGTAATGTCATGTTTGATTAAAATCTCGAATTCGAATTTGTTTACGAATGCAAAACTTGCCATACAGATCCTATAGTATATTTCGCAAGTAAAAATGACAAAAGGGTTAAACCAGAGAGAAAAAACTAAATGAGAGAACCAAATTTCCTCGTCTCCGTCTCTTCGAAACCTCTTACTCTCATTTTTTATAGCGTGTTGAATTCGTATCGGTGTATACATGTTTTCACCTCGGAGAAGAGTACACAAAAAAACATCATTTCCGGGAAATGCGACATTTTTCATTTTTGTTTATTGATAGCCAAGAAGGCTATGTTTTTTAAAGTCTCATTATAACATTTGTAATTCTCATGAATTTTTTTTTTAATTTTGCTAACATCTTGTCGTTTTTATATCTACAAAAATACTCCTATAATTCAAATTAATTCTAGCAAAACATTTTTGTTTGTCAATAAATAACGGAAGAAGTTATACCGGTAGTTCGTGGTGAATTTGTTTTTCCCTTCTTTTTCTCTAAGTTACATATAGATGGCAGTAACAACCAAAACAAGAAAGGATGTGTGCAGAAAGTGTTGAACAAGGTTAAGGCTTTTTAGATTAGACTTTACTTGTATATATGAACGATAACATGTTTTTTATAAATGAATGTTATGTTTATTTCAATAGTAATACCTTAACTATTAACTTAACTACTGTATTATCTAAAATATACTGCATTGAATTATTTTACATTGAATTATAAAAGGCGGAAATAATAAAGTTCTATAGTTTACCGGGAATATTTATATAAAATATCCATATCTTCTGCAATTGCGGTATCAATCGATATTTTCTAGAACTTAGTGTTAACGTAACATTTATTTGTCATGAATTACTTTTTCAACTTTTTTATACACCATAAAAATCAATTATAAAATTTGGCTGTGATAATAACTACTTGAACACAGCATTTTCTATGTTTATAGTTATTCACGTTTAGCCCTTAACTTTGATTTGCATTTATTTATGAATATCCTAAAAAGTTTAGCAAACATCTATGAATAAGCCACAATGCACTTTCAGAAAAACTGTAGTTAGAACTTTCCCTGGCAGATTTTTCCTTGTCGCTTTATAACTGAAAGATAAGATTTAAATAGTTAGAACTGGAAAACTTATAAAAATGATGCATGAGACTTAAATTTTGGTTGAAGAACAAATTTGTATATTCTTTTCACAAAACCACTGAACTGGCGAGAATACAAATATTTTTACTTTTGTACAAAAGTACTTTTCGGCTTATATAGTTAAGCCTTTAAAAGCAACACACTACCTTAGGGGAAAGCAGTAAGAATAGCTTATCACCTATTCACAAATCTTATGCAATGAAAATTGGCAACAGAAGTAACAAGTTGACGGTCTTTTTATTTAGTGTCTACTTAAATCACTTATTTTCAGCATTTTGGAAATGTCGTGAGTAATGTAATAAACAACGAGTACACAAAAATAAAATAGGAATGGAAAAAAGAGATGAGTATATAAAAATGTTTTCAATGTTCCATGTTTACATTCTGTAACTCTCGTTTTCAATCTTCCTGCAACTCTCGCATCGACAAAATGAAGTCGATAAACTCTGAAAATTGAAACAAATCTCAGTTTTTTTTTGCATCTTTCAACGGTCTGAGCGAAGATTTAACGCATAAACGCAGCTAATAATACAAATAATAGTTGTATTGCTTTCAGAGTTTTATGTTTCTAGGTCCTAATTCTCATTGGACTGTTGCACCACATAATTTATTTTACTTACTTAATGATTAAAACTGGCTTCAAATAACTAACTAATATTTATCTAAATGTGTAATTTAGAATTGTTTCTAAATCTTCATTGTTCTGGCACCTAACAAGAGTAATTAATTTCACTTCATATTCGAATGATATTACTCTCAAACGAACACAATGAGAGTACCAAAAAGTTGTTCATCCACAATTTTGAATTTTCTTTGAACACCTCTGAACAGCTGACTACATCCGCCATTTTTCAAAGGTGGTCGCCATTTTTCAAAGGTGGTGAGCAGAGAGAAAAGAGAGAAAACTTTTTTCTCTCTCGTGGTGAGTATGTGCACAAACTTGCATAAGTATGTGTTCCCCACATTTTTTTTATATGGAGTTAATACATATGTTAATACCTATGGTGGCCAAATCACAGCTTGTAGGCAAAAAAAGAGCAACCGTCGAAGTTGGTTCTCTCTATTAGTTCTTTCTCGATGGGTTAAACTAGAATGCATTAGATAAAACGGAACCTCACTGCTAATGCAAACACTAGAGCGATTTTTAATTCTCTAGAAAATTGAGAGTACATACAAGAGTGATAAGAGCAAAAAAGGAGTAGATTCAGTCTATTTTTATTAAAATTGAAGTAGGTAGAAACACGGATTTTAAAAATGAAGTAGATTTTAATATTTTGATGATGGTGCGAAATAGGAAGTAGATTTTCAATTTATTTGAAAAAAAAAAAAGAAGTAGATCTACTTCAAAAAGTGGTAACGCTTTTTTTAATTACTTTTATTCTACGGTTATGATGTTATTTATAAAGGATTCCAAATGATGTTGCAGTATTCTAGAACTAGCCTTATATAACTAATAAAAATACTCTTCAACGTATACGGATTATGTACGAGTAAGTCAACCAAGCATAGAATTTGCTTTGTTAACCAAAAACTCGATATTTTTGTTAAATTTCAATTTATGGTCAAATATTAACTCCAAGATCTTTTTTTTCAGAAACTTTTTTCAAGTGAACGATTTTCAATGTTATAATTGTAGTCAATCTATAATTGGTGGCAAGTAAAAGAAAGTGATAGACATTTAGGAATGTTCAGATTTAATTGATTTATCTTACACCAGTCACAAAGTCTGTTGATTTCATTTTGCAAAAGATCACAAACGCTTGTTCTTTGTATGCGTCTAAAAAATTTCAGATCATCTGCAAACAGGAGAAACATTTAGTTTTTGAAGTACATTATCAAAATCTGTGTGACCTTTCTCCATTTCATTCACTACATAATTAGTGAAAATTGTTAAGTTCGAAGAAGTGGATTTACCTGATACGGAACCGTGTATTTCTTTGAGTAAAAATTTTAGTTTTCTGCAAACTATTTTTTTTTTTTTTTTTTTTTTTTCAAATAACTTCGGTATTACACATAAATTACTCAGAGGCTGATAGTTACAAACGTCTTGTTTGGAACCATTTTTATGAATTGGTATTATATAGGACGTTTTCCATTTAAGAAGAAATAACCAAATTTTTGCATGATCAGAAATTAAGGCAAAAAATATTACAATGTCCCAAAGGTAGTAAAAATTTCTGGTCATTTGTAAAAAACGTACGAAACACCACGTCAATTTGCTTGCAGCACAGTTTGCTGTTAATTCGACGCTACCGGAAAGTGTCATGAGTCCTCCTGTTCTTGAGAGCGTAAATGATTCCATGGGACGAATCTTCTTTCGCACTCGTGCAGTTGCAAGAGTACTGAAAAATCTTGACATACACAAATCCGCTGGCCCGGATAGTATCTCCCCAATTGTTCTGAAAAGGTGTTCTTCAACGCTGGCAAAACCACTGCCTAAACTTTTCCATCTTTCCTACTCTACAGGTCTCTTTCCGAGCGGATGGAAAATAGCATTTGTTCAGCCTGTCCCTAAAAAAGGCAAATCCTCCTCCCCCTCCAACTATTGTCCAATAGCACTAACGTCCCTTCTTTCCAAGGTCATGGAAACGCTGATTAATTATCAGCTTAAGAAATATCTTGAAGAACGGAAGCTTCTTAATGACCGACAGTATGGCTTTCGTAGCAATAGGTCCACTGGTGATCTCATGGTTTATCTCACCGAACAGTGGAACAAATCTTTACATCGTTTTGGAGAAAGTAAGATTATTGCACTTGATATTTCAAAAGCATTTGATAGAGTTTGGCATCAAGCTCTCTTATCGAAAATGCGTGCTTTTGGTATTGATGAATCTCTTCTTCGTTGGATTAGAAATTACATTTCTAACCGTTCAATACAAGTTGTATTGGATGGTTTCAAGTCTGAAATTCACAAAATAAATGCTGGTGTTCCCCAAGGTTCCGTTTTGTCTCCGACTCTCTTTCTTATATTCATAAATGATCTTCTGTCTGCCACTTCTAATCCATTAAACTGTTTCGCCGACGACAGTACTCTCAGCTTTTCATATTCGTTTCTAGATTCACATCCTTTCGGATGTGGAACTTCAACGGCAGCGTATGTTAAGCTCATTAAATTCTGATCTTGACAGCATTGTTCAATAGGGAATCAAAAATCGTGTGGAATTTAATACTTCGAAAACTCAATGCTGTCTCCTGTCGTTAAAGCGTATCTCACACCCGATGCCGCTTTCTATGAGTGGCACTTGCATCCAGGAAATTAATCAACTGTCAGTACTTGGTATGTGTATCACAGATCACCTTTTATGAAATGATCACATATTTGACATTGCCAAAAATGCTGCCAGGTGCTTAGGATTTCTCCGACGGTGCAAGAAATTTTTCACCCCTTCTGATCTGGCTGTAATTTACAAAGCCTTCATCCGTCCAAAGCTTGAATATAATTCGCATATCTGGGCAGGTGCCCCTAAAACAAGTTTAAATCTCTTGGATAGAATTCAAAAAAGAGCTTTAAAAATGATAGGCCATAGAACTATAATGGAATCATTTACATCGCTAGAACACCGATGCAATGTTTCATGCCTTTCGTTATCGTTTCGTTTCGTTTTATCGATATTTTTTGTTCTGTCGAATTAGCCAGTTGCATTCCACCCCTTAAACTATTCAGCCGTAATACTCGCACTTCCAGGAATGCTCATCAGTTTACCCTTGAGCTCAATTTCGGGCGTACTGTCAAGTATAGAGAGTCTTTCTTAAATCGCACATCGAGAATGTGGAATGCTTTGGCCAACTCTGTTTTTCCCTCCCATTTTGATGTTCAGAACTTTAAGCCAATGTGCACCGGTATCTCCTCTTAAATCCTACCCTATTTTCCTAACGCTCGCACTGTGTTTAAATATAAACATATAAAGGGTACTAATAACCCCTGTAAATTATAAAAAAAAAAAAATGATGAAGTGAGTTATTAAAAAAGATGAATAATATTTTGCAACAAGAGGAAGCACACTTTTTTTAAAAGAATGCCAGCATTTTTCTCTTGACATTCAATGGTGTCTAGTGGCAACGAAAGATTGTTAATATAATTCAAACATTTATTGAAATCAGTTTTCGAAAAATTGTATTTAATTCGATTTTGATTCGGTTTAAAAAAGTTAAAAACATTAAATTCAGAAGTAAAAGCTACATGGTGAATGGAATTTGAAAAAATAGGAAAAATACTATTTTTGACTTTGATACACAAAGTTCTTTATCTACAAATAACAACTCAAATGTTCTTTCAAGACTATTTTTGTATTTTTTAATTTCAACTAAATCAAAAGAGGTCAAAGATTCATTTTCAAGGCTTATATTATTTGGAATAAGATTAAGATCATCTGAATTATAAATCCAACAAAGATTTAGCAGATTGAAATCACCAAGAATTATAACATATTGATCGTTTTTTAGTTTACAGAGATAAAAAATACAATTATTTATGTGTGCCTCATATGATTCTCTATAGAGTTTTAGGTGGAATGTAGCTTAAAAATATAAAAACCTCCTTCCAAAAATTAAATGATAATTTATTATAATACTAATACTAATATTATAAAGAGGCAAGATTTGTATTTTTGTATGTAACGAATAAACTCAAAAAGTACTGGACCGATTTTATTAATTCTTTTTTCATTAGAAAGCTACATTATCACTGAGTAACATACATAGGCTATATTTAGTACTAGATTACTATATAGAAATCTTTAGAAATTCCTATTAAAACCAACCGAAGGTGTAAAAAAAATTAGCCATAAAATGTCTTTCATCGCATACGCTGCGTGATTCATGATCGTTTTAATTAGCATGCTTATAACTTACTTATCTGTATCTATTTATGTCTACCCGTGCGAAGCCGGGACGGTCAGCTAGTTATAATATAATTTGGTCCACATCAAACGAATGTGATGAAAAATTCGATTGTGTCATTGCTTTTGTGGCATCTAGCGCCACAAACGCACGTACATAGTTCTTACTTGTCAAATATCATAACATGACAGCTACACGAATAGCGTACTCTTTTTTTTTTATTAAAACCCATTTATTGAAAAACCCTATATAATATAATCTCGTTTAATTTTTAAATCAGAAATTATGACTTTAATTAAAAATATAAAATATAGGCAACACTCCTACGTCATAAACAAAATCAAAAGTCACAAAATGTTATGCAATATTTTCGTTACTAAAATCAACAACAAAAATGGAAAAATTGCAATCCCACCATATGCTCTGTTCATTGCTCATTTATTAAATATTTACGTATATACAGTTCTCTTTCTTTCTCTCTTTGTCTCTCTATCGCATAGATATCAAAATTTATATATATGTACATACATCATTCATGATAATAATTAAAATGTCATTGGAGCATGTGGTAATACTCAATCGTGTATTTTTCTTTTTATTTTTTCAAATTAAATTTACTTCCTCTGAATAAATTTCTCTTGCACTTGATTCAAACTAGCTCTCGAGCATTAATACTTTATTTATGTACAGCTATGGGCAAAATAATAGGAACATTTCATGGCAAAAGATTAAACATAAATCTTCTTAAAAAAAAGAAATGTGGAAAATATCAAAAAGCTTCGGCAAGGCGAAAATTTCAGTGTATGTTTGTTTTCGAATGAAAGACTGGAAGGCAGTTTCTGATGCGGACACTGAATGCATCAAAGATATCAAAAGCAAAATCCGACTTAATTTTATGAGTAGATTTGTCCCCATATTCAACAATGTAGAATTGCGCTTCCCGTGGCGGGATAGTTAGTTCGTTGGACTGTCATGCCAGAGGTCTTGGGCTCACTCCCAACCTGTGCCATCTTAAGCTTTTTTTTCACGGGTAATGCCTCTTGCAATTAATTGAAAAATCCTCCAAGTGTAATATTTCTTGTCATTAAAAGTGCTTTCTTAAAATAGCCGTTCGGTTTTGGCTTAAAACTGTAGGTCTCCTGCATACCTGTCAACATTACTCGCACACAGGAATGGTTGAGGGTTGAAGTGACTAGGTCAACAGTCAACGGACTGTTACGCCACCTTATTTATTTTTTAGAAGTGCGAAGGAAATTTGAAACTCCCTACAAGATATTTTTGAAGATTCTGATCTTGTGAGAAGAGTTGAAAATTTTAGTAAATTTGAACGATTTTTTCAACTGTAAACGAATACGTGAATGATACATAGTGCAAGCTAAGGTCTAAGTCATAATGTTGATGAAGAATGGACAGGCTGAATGCTTCTAGTTGAACTCTTCGAAAAAGCCAATGATAATGGGAATTTAATGTTCTGGTATCCATATAATTGATAAGTACGTTTTCAGTGAAGACACTTCTTATTTTGATTCTGAAGCATCAGCTTTTATGTGTTCAAATAGTGCATATTTTTTTTTCAAGATGAAAGCTACGTCTTAAGTTCTCGTTGCTTATAATTCTAAAATGAAAGTCAAAAATATTGGAAATGTGGACATGAAAGTCTCAATAGGCAAATCAAAAGAAAATAAGGTTGAATTTCTAAGCGTTCTTCTTGTTCCAAATACGTGCATTAACCTTTTATATGTGTCCAAATTGGTACAAATAGGTTTTTCAATGGCTTTTAGCCAAAATGGATGTCTTGTGACAAACAATAAAGGTGAAATTGTTGGAACTGCAGACTTAGTTAAAGATATGTTTCGTCCCAATAGAATACCATAAAAATGAGCTATTGCTACACAAAATATAGAAAACAGACTTGAATTGTGGCACAAGCAAAAGTATTACCAGTTTTGATTTAAATCTCTAACTTAAGTGCATAACATGTCTCAAAGGAAAAATGGCGCCCCAGCAGCCGTTTAAAGTAATCGATACTAAAGCTGACTCTGTTTAAGAAATGGTCAACACTAATCTTTGTAGTCCAATGAACTGTTAGCGTATTGGAGGTTCTTTGCATGTGCTTCTTTTTGTCGACGATTTTTAATGAAAAGTCTTTTGTCATTTAAAAAAAAACCAAGACTGAAGTTTAAAAACATCTTGGATAATCAAACTGGCCAAAGAATAAAAGCATTACGAAGTGATGGAGAAAATTCTCAGGAAATGGAGGATTTTAGCATCGAATGACTGTAACACATTTTTAACTACAGAAACGAAATATATCGCTTTGGCTTTAATATTTCAAGAAGAAATTTGTCTTCAATCTTTATTGAAGGAACAATTACGAATTGGTAGAAAGAATTAATTTTGAGATGTGATAACTAAAGCGGGATAAATCTTTTTTAAAAACAATATGTACCATGCCCGATCTAAACAAATCGATATTAGACATCATTTCAATCAACAAATTAAAGGTCTAATATCTGAAAAGAAGACATGCCTGCATATGTATATAATGACCAAGTGACTTTCAACAACAGAACATATCCACTATATTCTTTTTTGTAGTGTAAATCAAGTCTTCGTATTTTTTTGGCCAGCCTTTTTTGAAGCCTGCAGAAAATGCATAACTTATAATAATAATCACAAATAAAAAAAATGTTAATACAAAATATTTATCATTTAAATAAAATGGTTAAATTTAATATTTGTATAGCCTTGGACAGTTTTTAAAAACATATTTACAAAAAAATTTAGTTGTGTTCCTATTATTTTGGCTATAGCTGTATGTACGTAGGTATTGATTGCCATTTAAAAGCACATTTTTATGTTCATTTATCTCTTGAATGTGCGGTTGACATTTTCTTTTATTTTTGAATACGAACATTTTATATGCATAGAACGTAAAATAACATTTAAATAGATTTTCCGAATATGTAGATACATATGTACTCGTATTTCGTGAGTATTAAGGCAGATGATGTTATAGCGTATAAAGAGTCTCGAAAGAAGAGAAAGGGAAGAGTTCAAAGGGAAAGGATTGCCCAATGTTATATAAATTTTAAACTGACATGAAAAAAGAGTTGTGGATTTAAAATGAGAATTTATGTTCATATTTAAAATATTATTACCTTGAAATTTGTAAATATGTACATTCATCTTTATATAAAATAGATGTTATACATACATATCTATAAAAAATGATACAAATTTATACATAGGTTTGTAAAACACATGTACATACCTTTAGTGAAATTTTCTACATTAAGGATTTTATTTAATTTTAAAAAGGCATTAAATTTTGTATGAGCCTTAGAGGTATGTATTATGGTTTTTGCGCAAGGGAATTTCAATCTATATGTTAAATTATGTACACTACTATACGAACATGTGTTTCTAAGAGGGGGAGGGAAGGGTTTTGACTGAAATAATATATAGGTAAGCCAGGAATAGTTAATTATATTATGGGATATAGGTTTTAATTGAGGTTGTTCAATGTAAGTTGTCAAAGAGCTAAGTTATGAGGTGAGCCCTCTATGCTACATCATCAAAATTATAATAATTACAGAGTACAGCGATACTTAAATTTGCATGAGATAGAAACTTATGTAGTCACAAAAAGAATTATTTGAAAAATATCATTGACTGAGCACTAATTTCAAAATGCCAAAATATTAAAAAAACAAAAGTCATGAAGGAGTGTTAGTTGTTTTGACATTTGTTAAGAGCAGCCGATTATATTGATGTATAATAATTTATGTATGTACATATACTCCCAGCCTTTGTAAAATCAAATGTCTAAAACAATAAATGCTTTGCAAAAATCTTAATCTTAATCTTGCTTAAAAAAAATTAACACTTACCTGAGAAAAATAAATGTTAACGTTGGAATTCACATATTTTAACAATCGCCCAAAAAAAAAGACTAATTAGTGTAATAAAACGATAAAGAAATTCAAAAATGTTGAACCGTGTACAATATTTTTACAAGTATAATTTATTAATGTCTAGAAGCCCAAAACTAAGAACTTAATGGCTGAAACACAAACACGCTTCAGCTTCGGCTTCGCCTGACGTTTACGAGTTCAGCCATAGAAATTCAATGCATGCTATCACAATGAAGCTTTGACTTCACGTTTCGTTTGACAATCGTAAGGAAAAGAAAATAATGTTACGTAATGTGACCCCAAACGGAAGCTCTAGTTCAAATTTGCTGAACATTTGCTTTGTCTGACAGCTCAACAGCTGTACAAAAAAGTCAACAAACAAAATACATTTGCTTTTGGAGGGATTCCTATTGGTTATTATAGGCTGTGTAAGCTACTTCCGCGATAAATTTAATTTTTGTTCGATTTCAAAACTCATATTATTTACTGCACGAAAAATCAAAATAAACTTTTGAGGAAAAATAACAGCTGCTAATAACAGAAGTGCCATTTTAGAAATGTCATATTGGTAATGTCATTCAAAGCAACCTCGAAGCAGGTCCATCCTAACGCAGACGAAGCCGAAACTGAAGCGTGTTTATGTTTCAGCCATTAAGTTTCTAATGGGTGATTTTTTGGAGGTTAGGATTTTCATGCATTAGTATTTGACAGATCACGCGGGATTTCAGACATGGTGTCAAAGAGAAAGATGCTCAGTATGCTTTGACATTTCATCATGAATAGACTTACTAACGAGCAACGCTTGCAAATCATTGAATTTTATTACCAAAATCAGTGTTCGGTTCGAAATGTGTTTCGCGCTTTTTTATCGACAAATTTTGTTCAGCGATGAGGCTCATTTCTGGTTGAATGGCTACGTAAATAAGCAAAATTGCCGCATTTGGAGTGAAGAGCAACCAGAAGCCGTTCAAGAACTGCCCATGCATCCCGAAAAATGCACTGTTTGGTGTGGTTTGTACGCTGGTGGAATCATTGGACCGTATTTTTTCAAAGATGCTGTTGGACGCAACGTTACGGTGAATGGCGATCGCTATCGTTCAATGCTAACAAACTTTTTGTTGCCAAAAATGGAAGAACTGAACTTGGTTGACATGTGGTTTCAACAAGATGGCGCTACATGCCACACAGCTCGCGATTCTATGGCCATTTTGAGGGAAAACTTCGGAGAACAATTCATCTCAAGGAATGGACCGGTAAGTTGGCCACCAAGATCATGCGATTTGACGCCTTTAGACTATTTTTTGTGGGGCTACGTCAAGTCTAAAGTCTACACAAATAAGCCAGCAACTATTCCAGCTTTGGAAGACAACATTTCCAAAGAAATTCGGGCTATTCCGGCCGAAATGCTCGAAAAAGTTACCCAAAATTGGACTTTCCGAATGGACCACCTAAGACGCAGCCGCGGTCAACATTTAAATGAAATTATCTTAAAAAAGTAAATGTCATTGACCAATCTAACGTTTCAAATAAAGAATCGATGAGATTTTGCAAATTTTATGCGTTTTTTTTTTTTTTAAAAAGTTCTCAAGCTCTTAAAAAATCACCCGATAGATGAAGCAATTGCATCAAAATTGTTTGTGCTCCAAATACTTCCCCAACAATTCTCACCTGTTTTTTTTGCCATAATCAAACCGTGGAAACCGTAACACTTGAGGAACTAAAAATTGTCAATTCGGATTGCTGTAAACAATGGCAAAAACACAAGATACATATATTGTCTATTACTTTAACCGTTAACCGAAATGTTGTTTTTAGACTCATTTTCGAAGAAAATCCCAATACTGTATTTGCTTCTGAACAATAACACCCAGGTTTTTCGGTCTTATCGGACTTATTCAATTGAATCGTATGTATATTCGATTCACCCATTGAATTTCCTCTCACAATGCCTTTTCATTCTGCAACAACTGTAAATAGCAGAATACTGATAAGTTAAAATTCTACAAAAATACTCATGAATAGAAGAATAAGTCTGTATGTTAACATCGCTGCAAAGATGGACGTCGGAAAAAAAACATTTTACGCCCAAAGTCGTAGTCTTATTTTTAAGCTGTGTAATTTAAGGCCAAACTGCAAAGCGATAACGAAAAGATAGTCGTGCGCCTTTAATTGTTGAGTCAATTGAACCTGAGATCTTCGTGGAGAATCCTCCTCAAGCTGCGTGAAAAAAGTTTGTTTTTTTTAAACCTATGTAAGTGCCAAACACTTTAAATAACGTTTTCCGTTTGCAGCCACCAAAACAGGTTCTTCTGCTTCACCCTATCTCTTCGGTCCCTATCCAACACAGTCCTGCTGAACCGAAGGAGCTTAACTCCGTCCAGTGCGAGGAATTCTCGCCTGTAAAGGAGTCGCCCATATACAGTTTTACGGCTGACGTGGTAGATTAGCGAAACCGCCTCTCTATCCTGTATCAGCCCTCGATTGTCTAAATAAAGGAAAGCATCGGCAACAAATTATCTATTCAGTGTATGTTGGCTCTGTTGTATAGAATCTGGTTGGAATAGTAGTGTTTGTATTTCGACTCTGGTGTTCTGTGTAATCCAAGGCAACGTCGAAGACATTGTATCTCAAACACCCCAATCTTTTCCAATTAAGATGGGGCAACATTAAACCATACCGGCAATCATCGGCCGGATGAGGGCCATGTAGCAAATCACCTTCATCCTGTTGTCAAGACGGCTGATAAAAAACAGCCGCTTTGTAGTACCCGTGGCGTGATGGTTAGTGCGTTGGATTGTCATGCCAGAGGTCTTGGGTTCAATCCTTGCCTGTGTCGTCTAAAGTTTTTTTCGCGGGTATTGCCTCTTGCTAGGAATTGACAAGTGTAATTCTTGTCATTAAAAGTGCTTCCTCAATAAGCCGTTCGGATTCGGCTTAAAACTGTGGCTCCTCTCCATCCCTGACAACAATACTCGCACACAGGAATGATTGAGAGTTGTAAGTCACTAGGCCCTAGTTCTCAACGGACTGTTTCGCCACCTAATTTATTTTTGTCAGAGCAAAAATTACCTTAGAACTGGCCAGAGCAGTACTCATATTAGATTAGATTAGATTAACAAATGTTTTATTTTCCTTTAAGTCTTATACAGATTATATATATATATAATAATAAACTAACATTTTTAGAGCATGACCTAAGCCGTCTGCCAGTTGACAATATAAACTTTAAAGTAGATTTTAAGTAATTCTTTTTGTATTTAAAAAAGTTCATCTGTAATATTTTTTTCTGTATGAAAGAGCAAGCTTGACAAATTGAAACAGGACTTTCCAATCAGCTCCATTGAGAATGGTTATCTTCACTCAGTAAACTCTTCCCAAAAACACTCCTCCGAGATTCCATTAAGATCGGGCATTTGCAAAGGAAGTGGTAGATGTTTTCCCTTTCTCCAGCACTCATATGTCTGTCTAAATACAAATACTGATCTAACCAGATTCCAAGGTACTTTACTACGCTTTTATTTACCAGTGGCTATGTTTTTCCAGTTTTTTCTAGTATCCCTTGAGGCTCCTCCATGGAGTCCTGAACAAAATAAATTTCGCATTTCTGAAAGTAGATTTTTAACTTCCAGTCATCGCAATATTGCTGAATCTTGTCGAAGTCACGCTGCAAAAGTGTCATGATAACCTCAATTTTTGGGACCGTTCTGTACGCAATTAGGTCGTCAGCGTACGCAATTGTCTGAATTAGGCTGCCCCTCAGATCGCTAGTGTAAATGCTGAACAAGATCGACGAGTTAACCGCTCCCTGCTGAAGACCATTTTTATATCAAAGATTTTGGTAGAAGTTACATTGCCACTTTTGACAACAAACCGCCTGCCACTAAGCATGTCATGAAGCATATACAACAGTGATTTACTTCTGCCAAGTCTTATAGTCAGCTTTATATACAGGCCCTCTGAAAAAAGGTTGTGCAAATAATCTCCACTCTTACAAACAACAACATTATCGTTCAAAAACGACAGGGAACATGACCTTTACTAGCATACCATTTTCGCGAACTTGTTTACAGAAGGTGGGGTAAGTTTTTCATTTCGACCAAAACGTTTTTACCAAAAACGCACTGTTTTGACTGCATAGCACTCACTCTTTAAATTAGTGATTAATTTTTCCCATCGTTGTTCAAGTCTAAAGTATGTACTTCGTTCCGCGGAGGCATGATTTTTTGTCAAGATTTTGAGTTGTCAGTGTCAAAATGATATATGGTTTAAGAAGGAACCACTAAATGGCCCACCCTGTAGATATTTTCTTTAGAAATGTATGTAACTTTAATTATGTAGGTATATTCAGACTTTACTCGGACTTTTTGTTTGTTCAAACTTAAAAATAAAAAAGGTTGTTCTCCCAAATTACCCGCAAATATTAGGACCTTTTAAGTAATGGAGGGCTTTTCCACCTTCCGTCTTTTCATTTTTGATTATTCATTAATTTTCTTTCATGCCACAAAGTGTTTATGTAGAATGTACAAGAACATCAAACGTAAAACTTTTAGGTTTATCTATCGACGCGACGCCTTCTCATCCCGAAATCATATACGTATACATATGTAGTTCTTATACTTTGAATCTTTTGGAATCTCATAGTGACATAAGCACAATGGTGCATGGGGTGATAGTCAATCAATTTGTATCGTCTATTCTTTGGACAGCCAGCCCGCAATACTCTCATTCCCTCATTCGCCTCATCTGGGCCTCTCATTCTCCTCTTGCGTGTCAATAATCCGGTAAATTGGAGAGACGAATGACCACATTGATTTGTCGTTTGTTGTTTGCTGTTAATTATTCTTAGGTGCTTTAGTTTGGCACGACAGTGTTCGTCGTCGTCGGTCGGTCGACGGTCGGTCATACTCACACATGAAACTTATTAAGAAATCGATATTGACATCGTGTCAAAAAGATTCCATGAGGTGGAGCAGGGGATTGGAAACAAAAATAAAATGTAGGTAGAAGTTAAGTATAGGGTAGGGAGCTTGATGAGATGATTTATTTCTTCGTTTTCATTTCCCTTCAGAATAGGGGATGTGTTGCTTTAGAAAACTTTATATGAGATTTAATTAATTATATACAAGTGATGCTTTAAAAGAAATTAAAAGGATGCATTTTTAAAACAGAAAACTTTAAAAATAAGTGTTCATCTACATTATTATTTCGAAATTTTAAGGTTATAGGTTTTAGGTTAGTGTCGATTTGTTTGGCATAATACGTAATTGGTTTAATTAAAGTTGTATGTTAAGATAAGCCGTGCTGTTTTACAAAATTTAGTGAAATTTAGCCCAGGCATGTCAATAAGTCCGTGACTTTTTGAATTTCTGACCTCTTTACTGAAACAGCAACACTGCTCCTGTCAACAGGCATCTGTCAGTTGACACCTGTCAAAATTTAAACTTGCTGCGTCAGTTAGTTTGTGTTTGACAGCTATTTTTATCAGACTACTCACTAATTTAAGGAGAAAATGGAAAAAAGTAAATTTCGTGTACTTATTAAGCATTATTTCTTGCGAAAAAAAACCATTACCGAGACCAAGGCTATAAGCTTGATAAATGCTATGGGGACTCTGCACCATCGATTTCAATGGTAAAAAGTGGTTTACTGAATTTCGTTGTGGCCGTACAAGCACTGATAAGATGCCGAACGTCCTGGACGCCCAGTTGAGGTCTCTACACCCGAAACAATCGAAAAAATTCACGATATGGTGTTGGCCGACCGAAGATTGAAAGTGCCGTGCGAGAGATTGTGGAAGCCGTAGGGATCTCGCATGGCTCAGTGGTTTCAATTTTGAATGATCACTTGGGCATGAGAAAGCTTTCCGCAAGATGGGTGCCGCGTTTGCTCACAATGCAAGGGTGCACACATGTGCAGTTGCCATGGCAAAAATCCATGAATTGGGCTATGAATTGCTCCCTCATCCACCCTATTCTCCAGATTTGGCTCCGAACGACTACTTCTTGTTCCCAAACCTGAAGAAATGGCTTGGTGGAAAAAGATTTGACTCCAATGATGAAGTCATTTCGCAAACAAGGCCTATTTTGAGGACCTCGACAAATCATTTTTTTGGAAGGGATAAAAAAATTGGAGAAGCGTTGGACAAAGTGTATAGAGATCAAGGGAGACTACGTTGAAAAATAAAATTATTTTTTTATCAAAAAATCTGTCAGCCCTATTATGGCTATCAACTATCAATTATTTGATAACTGATAACTTCTATCAATTTATTGATAATTTGGTATTATGAGTATCAAATGATAATTTTTCACCCATTGTGAATACTAATCAATATACGATTGTGAATAGGTTTTGTTTGGTGTTTGACGTTTGTCATTTGTGTTGAGTTCTTGTGTTTTCATCTATAAATAATTTCGGCGGAAAAATGTAAGCTATTCACAATAGATATTTATCAAAAATATTGATAATTGATCACCATAATACCGATTCATTAATTTTGTTGATAATTATTAACTATTATCAAATATCGTGTTGATATTTGATAACCATAATAGGGCTGTGTGTTTTATTCCAAAAGTCACAGACTTATTGAGCCGCCCTCGTACATACATATGTTAAGAAAATATTAAATTCCATTTTGTAAATTGAAGCAACAGATTGCGCTATATTTGTTTTCACTTTTACGATGAATAACACACTTAGGCCAGTTGTTGGCCAGTGTGGTACCACATGAATCTTAAGTCCTTCTTCTGACCTCAATGAAACCAATTGGAGATTCCTTTGAAACTTGAAAGACTAATTATATAGGGTTTTTAAATTGGCGCTAGTAGATTTTGGCGCCCCGTGGCAGCCATTTTGTTTTGGTGACATCTGTCAAATCTTTTGTTTATTATTCAGTTGTTTATGCCAAATCATCATGGCAAGTTACCCGATTGAACAGCACGTCCATTATTTATTATTTATTTATTTATATCAATTAAATTACATTTAATCTCTTAGACTATGATAAAAAGTACATATGTACATTTATTGTTGATGGGAACTATACGAATGTATATAATACATCTAATGTATAAAAATATATTATTCTATAGTCTTACATTAAATACCTAAGCATATATAATTACAATTAGAAAACATTCATTCAAATATTATTTAATACAATTGATTTAAAAATATCTCTTGAACAATTGGAAAAAATTAACCTTGTTACAAATTAAATTTGCCTCCCTGATGCAACGGAAAATGGGTTCATTCCGACAATGAAACTGTTCATAAATTAAAAATCGACAAAGTGTTGTTCTGGATGGAGCATTTCCTCCAGATAATAATGATAGTAGCGGAGGAAAAGTAATGATGTGATAAGTTATGATGTCTCTAATAAACATCACTGAAAAGTATACTCTACGATCTTGAAGGGATTTCATTCCAAACAGGGGTGGAATCGGCTAAGGTGATAGTTGACTATCAAATTTTTGATAGCCAAATTGACTATCACCGAGTTTTCCATCTGTGTAAGCTGATTCAATTCAATTCAATTCGATTGAACAATTTCAGAATATAATTGTCACAATTCATTGTTGCTATGGTGAAATTTTAAAATGATTTCTATAAAATATCTAAATAAAAGTATTAAATTGTCTGTGTTTTAATAACATTCTTACTTTTCTTATGCCTTTTCGAATGTCGTAAGCTTTGCCCGTCACAAGAATGTGTTTTTGTACCTAAAAAAGGTAACTGACAAAATTTTCCATTCGTTTTTTGTAAGCGTCTGGTAGCTCTACTCAGAAACGACATGTTTGTAGGAAAACGACTATCAAATTTTTCTAGCGACAGCTTTTTAGGTATCAATTTGACTATCACCTTACACAGATCAAATTCGATTATTTTGACTGTCAACAATCAACAATCACCTTAGCCGATTCCACCCCAGCAAACACCAAATACTATATAGGTCGGTCTTGGAATCCTCCATTTTAACTTGAAGAAGGCATACCTAGTGAAATTCTTTTGAACTCTCTCGATTCTATCACTTGAATTATTATAATAAGGATTCCAGACTACGCTGCAATACTCCAGAATCGACCTTACTTAAGAATTATATAGTGATTTTATGGTAAAGGGGTCTGAAAATTCTCTAGTATTTGTTTTGATAAATCCAAGCAATTGATTGGCTTTATTGACCATATAGTCATAGTGAGGTAAAAATGAAAAGTTGGTATCTAAGATAACTCCTAGATCTTTCTTTTTTTTTCTTACTCTTTCTAACTTCATATGATTGATACTATAATCAAACAAAATAGGGTTGTAGCTCCTGAAGCACAACAACACTTGACACTTTGAAACATTAAGAAGAAGGTGATTCCGTTTACACCAGTCATCCAATCTTGCTAGATCTTTCAAAAGCAGAAAACAATCAGATGCACAGCTTATTTTACGTTAAAGTTTGAGGTCATCCGCAAAAAGGAGAGAACTTGAATCATTGAAAATATTAGGAATGTCGTTTACAAACAACAAAATAAGTAATGGCCCTAAATGGCTTCTTTGTGGAACCCCTTATTAAACAATGATGTTGTACGAGAACGAGCGATCAATTTTAACTTTTTTCGATTCTACATAATTAAATATGATTTTAGCAACTTCAATAAAGAAGAGTGAATACCTAAGGAAGATAATTTATGGAGTAGTACTTTATGATTTATTCTATCGAATGCTTTCGCAAAGTCTGTGAAAATAACATCAGTTTGGCACATTTTTTTGATATTATGCCATGAGTAATCAGAGCTAAGTACCTGACATAAAACCATGTTGAAAAACTGATATGTGACTACGAAACAAATCTGAAAGTTATCTATATATATAAAAATCAATGCCACTTTTTGTTGTAATGTTATATTATAACTCTACAATGTCTTTAGCGATTTGGCTAATTTTGGTCTTGAATTATTCGTGGAAGTCCTGAAAAAGTGTAAAATCAACATCTTTCTATATCTATACTCCCATATTTTTTATTTGTACTAATACTTAAAATCTTGAAAAAGTGTAAAATCGACATCTTTCTATACTCCCATATACAAACAATTTGTACTAATAAAGGGTGTCCCAAAATTAACGCAAGATTTTAATTTGCCGCCATTTGTGCAGTGAAGTGTTGGCAACCCTGAAAAAAAAGCAATTTGACAGCTAACAGTATAGGGTTATTAAAAATGGAGCGTTACACGATAGAACAACGTGTCTTCATTATTAAAGAGTATTTCAAAAATAGTGAAAGCTTGGCGGCTGCAGTTCGAAAATTTCATACAAAATATGGTCGGAATAGTGTTTTAACTTCTTCAACTGTGAAGAGATTAATTGAAAAATTCATGGAGACTGGATCCCTTGGAGACGCCAAACACACTGGTCGTCCAAAAACAAGCCGTTCAAATGTGAATGTCGAAGCAGTGCGTGAGAGTGTTGCTGATATTCCAGGAACCTCAATTCGACGTCGTGGACAAGAATTGCAAATTTCAAGAACCTCTCTACAGCGTACTCACCAAAGATCTGTGTCTTCATGCTTACAAAATTCAATTAACACAACAATTGAAGCCTAATGACCATGACAACCACCCGTGCATTAAAGGAGGAGATTCAACGCTGCATCAACGCAATTCAGCCACATTTATGCAGAACGGTCATGGAAAATTTCAACAAAAGAGTGCGCATGTGCATGCAAAGCCGTGGAGGCCATTTGTCCGATGTGTTTTTCCATACATAACCCTATCCTATGTACTTTACGAGTCAATAAAAATATAACTATCAAAAGACTAAAAACGGCGTTTTCTATTTAATTCAAATCTTGCGTTAATTTTGGGACACCCTTTATTTAAAAGCCAATTTGAACCTTTGGCAAAACAATCGAAGACAAAAAAAAAGTGACGTTAGTTCTGTCAAACAAATTTAATGTCATCATATGTCATTTCATTTTATCAGCGATAATTATTGCTTTGTTGTGTTTATATTTTCCAAAATATTGTTGAGTTATTGCTTCCAAAATATTGTTGAGTTGTTGAGTGAAGGTAAAATGTCACGAGCAAGACGACCAAACATAGGCCGGCGAACGCATAATGCAAATCAAGTGGCATTATTAAGACGATCTCAGACTACAGATGAACGCGCACAGGCTAATGCATCGCAGCATGAACGTACTGCACAGAATAGATCTGTTGACCCTGTACCTGTACTTAATCTTGCACGACGGCGATCACGAATACGTCGTGCTGTTTTGAATGAAATGCTGCGTGCTGCTTTTAATTACAATAGTCAGATTGATTATAGTATGTACGGATACATTGGAATGATGGACGCAATATGTCCACATTGTGATGCGGCTAACTTTCCAAGTGAAATGCCCGGAATGTGTTGTGCTAATGGTAAAGTGAGATTGCCAACATTAGAAACTCCACCCGAACCATCATTTATTTTTGGAACATCTCAAACGTCGAAGCAGTTCTTGAGTAATATTCAACAATACAATTCGGCATTTGAAATGACTTCTTTTGGTGCTACTAAAATTATTAGAGATAATTTTATGCCGACTTTTAAGGTAAATACCTCAACAGGATTGTCCCAAGTTATATATCAATCTGAATCATAAAGCCTTAAAAATTCTGATTCAACATATCCACCTAAAATTGCATACATGTTAAAAATTCAGGTCCAGATTTATCATCGACGCTGATCATCTAGGTATTTTTGCAAATTTATTTTATTGGTGATGAAAACCGTGAATTGAATCAACGTTGTGCAATTGTTTTAAATACAAGGACGAGAAATTATTCGTGAGCTACAAAGGTTTTTCCATCAGCATAACGCATTACTTCAATTTTGCTCTTGATCGTATGCCATCTGATAATCACAAAATTGTAATAGCACCAAATTGAATATTCAACAAAAACATGTATGTACATATACATATGACACAATCATGCAAGCCGTTTCCAATAATTTCTTGGATACACCTGGTGGTACAGACAAAACTTTCGTTGTATCATTGATTTTAGCGACTATTCGATCATAACAGAAAATTGCATTGGCACTTGCATCTTCGGGGATTTCTGCTACATTATTAGAAGGTGGTCGGACCACACACTCTGCATTAAAATTGCCATTGAATGTACAGGTGATTGAAACTCCAACTTGCAATATTTTGAGAAATTCTGCTAGGTATGGCAAAAGTTCTGCGATTAATGTCAATTATTTTATGGGATGAGTGCACAATGGCGAATAAAAAATCAATATAAGCATTTAATCGAACAATGCAAGATTTACGCGGTAATCAACAGATTTTTGGCGGTGCTCTAATATTGCTGTCAGGGGACTTTCGTCAAACATTGCCTGTCATTCATCGATCAACTCCTGCTGATGAAATAAACGCCTGTTTGAAGTCATCAGTTCTTTGGAGATATGTACGAAAATTGACACTGAACATTAATATGCGTATTCACATACATTTTTGAGTTTTCAAAACAATTGTTAGAAATTGGTGATGCCAAAATACCAATCGACAGTACCAACAGAAATCATGATTGGTTGAGAGAACGCGCCATTTTAGCACCGAAGAACATTCATATCAATGCCATATTAATAATAATTCATATCAATTTTCAAATTCAAGCGAAACTGTCAGGTGTAGTCACGACATATAAATCAATTGACAGTGTTATGAATAAAGATGAGGCAATGAATTATCCAATTGAATTTTTAAATTCATTGAAACCGGCTGGTATACCACCGCATTGCTTGAATCTAAAAATTGGTTCTTTGATTATATTATTGCGAAATACTCGTATTAATTCACCAATCCAATCCACCAGATTTGCAGTGAAAAAGTTATTGCCAAATTGTATTAAAGCTACAATCTTAACTGGTAAATCAAAAGGAGAAATGTGTTTGATACCGCGTATCCCTATGATTCCAACTAGTATGCCATTTGAATTAAAAAGATTACAATATCCTGTGCGTTTATCATTTGCGATGTCCATAAATAAGGCCCAAAGGCAAACACTTCAAGTTTGTGGTGTCAATTTGGAGGAATCATGTTTTCACATGACCAACTTGATGTTGCCTTTTCCAGAGTCGGTACCCCCAACTGTTTATTTATTCATGCTCAAAATGGAAAAACAAAAAATATTGTTTATCCAACTGTTTTAGACTAACCCATATAGGCCCACCATTAGTTTTTACTCTTTGCTGATAAATATAATATAAACAATATATCATTTGGGTCATTTGAACTTTTAAATAGCTAGCAATTTAAAATATTTTTTTTGTTTGAATAAATGAACTTAATAATCATTTTTTTATTACTATGCCTTATACATACGTAGCGAAGCACATACCGGGCCGCTAGTAATATACATATATAATTAGTGATTTCTTGCCTTGATCCCGATTTAAAAATTGGAGACAAAAATGAAATTTTCCAGGTTTCCAAAAATTTGCCCATGGCAAGGAAAGATTAAAAATTATCGAAAGTGGTTCAACTAACGAAATTGCAAAATTTTTTTTTAAACTAGCAGGAATTCCATTGGGTTCTTTAACTTTATTAGCATCTAATCCAGATAGAGCCTCTTCGATGATGTCGAGAACGTTTTTAATTCTTTCGCGTTTTCGCTTGCCATTAGTGCAACAAACAGTACAGTCTCACTCAAAAATGATAACTATTAAACAACAAACTTACTCTACTAACATGCCTTAGAGATACCCGAGAGTTATCAATTGTACCTACATTTACATTCAAGACTCGAGAAAACTTCAAAATTTTATCCGCATTTGGATATTCTTCTTCTACAGTAAAAAGTTGACATTTGTAATACGTGTAAAATCATACTTCAGTACGGATATTTTTGGCAAGAAAACGCTCCTATTGTCTAAAAATTTATTACTTAAAATCGATCAAACTTAATTAAAGAAACATTTATAAATTCTATGTACATGAAAATGCTTTAAGTAATTAAATTAAAAGTATTTCTTCGCTTTCTAGTTTAAGAAGATCAACGCAAGATTTAAAAGCCATTTGGGGCATAAGAGATGAATAAGTCATCATTGGGCGTTTTTCTTTTTTAGTTCAGAGCAGAGCTCGAATTGTCAAAAAAATAATTGTGTTTCTTTTTGAGCTCTGATCGCTCAGAGCTTCAAATTCGTGTTTCTTTTTTAGTTCTGAACATGTTCAGAGCGCGCTCCGTGAGCTCAGAATAAAATAACAGAGTAAACGGAGTAAAATGCTGAACACAAACAATTTGATGTTGAAAGCCGGGAAATTAAAAAAAAATCATCGTCAAAACAATAAAAATGGCGCAAGAGGCTGGTCGCTCTAGTGCAGAAGGAAAAATAATTTAGAAAAAACTAATTGCATATACCATTTTTATGAATCAAATTTATTTCAGGCGTCAAATAGACCAACGCTATGACTGTTTTTTTAATTTATTTGATTAAAGAAAATTTTTAAACGCCTTCAAACAGACGACATTTCAAATCATGACAGTTTAGTGCTCAAGTTGTTTCATAATTAAATCAGAGAGCTCTGAACATACTCTGCTCAGAACTCTACTCTACTCTACTCTGTTCGCTCAGAGTCTGCTCAGAGCTCAGCTCTGAACTAAAAAAGAAAAACGCCCATTAAAGAAGTGACTCACATTAAATGAAATCAAAGCAAACAATTAATTAAAATATTTTATAAGCGCATACAAAACATGCTACAGCTACATGCCCCCTTACTTGCTTGCGGTGCGGTGCGGTTGCTTATCATAAGGAGCGATTTATTTCCATCACCCGCGCACCTATCCCTTTGGTCGTTCGGTTCGCTCAATCTTATTTCCATTCCCGTAATCCCGTTCGGTTCCCTATCTCCCACCCATATACCATATTCCTCCTCGCACACATAGATTGTGCTGTTGTGCGGTTTTGTGTTTTAGATGGATTCATAAGCAACTTTATCGAAGCATGCTCTGGCTATGACTATGACTCTGGTTGAGGCTCCCTCTCAGCTCTGCACAGCTCAGCATGAGGCAAACATTTTAAGTGCCTTAGGAGAGTTTACCATGCGTTTCAATTCTATGACTAGGATGAATACGTCGACGACGACTTCGGCCTCGGCAACAGGAGTACCTATGTACATACATACATACATATATATCTATATAGCTTATATGCAAATGTGTCGTCGTCGCCATGTGATGGGATATAAGATGAGAAGCGAACGGAATAGAACGCCATCATCGGCATTCGGCAGCGGCAGCAGCAGCCATCGACCAAAGGCAAAGAGTTAAACGTGTTTCATATCTTTTCTTTTTGTTGGTTTCATTTCTGTTTCTGTTTTCGTTTTGTTTGTTTCTTTTTGTTTTCCATCATCAGAAGTCATATCATCTGGAATTTGAGAGAAAAAGAAGTCCTTTTGAAAATCAACTTCCTCTTCAATATAAGAATTTCAATTGGTTGAGGGAAGGGGAATGAGAGAAAATTAGAAAGCACACCAGTTGTCCTTTGCCTCGGAATAATTTTTTCTTTAGGCAGTGAAGTGAGCTGCCTCAGGGAAATGGTAGCCAATTTTTATGTCAAAATGACCCAGGGCAAAAAAATCATTTTTTGGAAAGACAGTCTCAGGAAAGTAAAGACTGACTTTCAAACTTTTTTTTTTTAAATTTCAAAAGAATTTTTTCACATAGGATACGATCAATTCGGATACGTGTGTAGAGGAAGAGGGAGAAGAGAATATTTTGTTTAATTGAAAGTTTTGACTGATAACCACTTTGTTTTGCGGGTCAACTAATGTAAATTGAAATATGTATTGTAAAAATAAAGAATCTTTCGAATTGAATTGAAATTAATCACTCCTATCGTTGTAACCGATCAGAGAAAATTACGATCGTACAAAATTTATGATCGCAAGATTTGTATCGCTCTTTCTAACCGAATTGGAAAATAAATATTGACTTATACCAAAGTACAATTTGACATTTTACAATTTGTAAAAGTTAAAAAAAAAACACATAAAATTCAGAAAAATGCATGATTAGATTAGATTAGATTAGATTCTTCCTTTATTCATTAGATAAATTACAATTTTTTTCTATTGGAAATACGGACATGACAATGCTGCCGTCTGCCGGAAATGACATTTCAGTAAAATAAATAAAATTATATAAAGAGAATCAATATCAAAAAGAGTTACAAGAAATTTGAAATAATAAATTACAAAAATAAATACTATGCAAAATATTAGACAAAAGTTTATATTAACATACGAGGAATAAATTTATATAAAATTTTAAATTTTAAGTATCTATTAAATATTAGATATTAAATTTTAAAATTTTAATGAAACATTTATTGAAACAATAAAGATTTGATTTAAAAGCAATAATTTGCAGCCCTTTAATTGAATAGAGACTTGTTGTAAGAACTAATTTATCAAAAAACTATTGCGATAAGTCATAGCATGATTGCAATATTTATACAAGGTGAGCCAACCACGAGCACCATTTAATATTTCGTAAAGACTATTTACGGACAGAAAACTTTCTTGGAAATGTAATCTTCGGATTTCTTGTAGAATTGGGCATACAGCAATGAAGTAGTAAATATTTTCGGACTCTCTCCTGTTACATAGATCACAAGTTTGCTGAAGATCGACTCTATGTGGCATGAAATTCAAATTTAATAATTCAACTCTGGCTCTGAATATGGTGCTTATAACTTTTGACAAAAATTTTGTGTTGAAGTAACTATCAATGGTTAACATTTGGTGGTTAAGGTTGCAGTAAATAAATCTGGAAGGTGATGAGGACGCTCTAGTTAAACACTGGGCGTATATTTTGTCATCTTCTTTAGCTATGACCCTTGCGAACATATTTTGCCATTCGCTAACGTTATTTTCCAATAAAGTTAAGTCGATATCATGAGATAACGCCAGCTGTTGCCAATTTCTGAACGGATAAGCATTTGTTTGCAATAGCCTAGTTAACACTGCCCTATGTAAACTACTTTCACTTCTCTTCATTACTTTTATTAAAAAACCAGAATGAGCTTTCAGATTTTGCAAATAAATGGGTGGCAAACCTGATTCTACATGAATGGCGTAGGTAGGAGTAGCGTTTGGTAGACGGAATAAACGCTTGAAAAAGTACCTCTGTACAATTTCGAAATCTTCAAAGGGGTCTACTCCAAATGCCTGCACCCCGTAGCACATACAAGTGTTGACTATGGCATTGAATACATTATATTTTGAGGACAGATCAATGTTTTGATTTGCGAAGAATTTTGGCCACATTATGTTAAGTGCCAGCTTTGCTTCTCTACTTTTTTCTTTCACATGATTTCGAAAGTTTAAGTTGCTAGACAACAGTACGCCAAGGTATTTGAACTCAGGAACTACTTCTATCGACTGGTTATTGAGTCGCCAAGTCTCCACCCGTCTACTCCTTCGGTTCTCGAAAACCATAACTTTTGTTTTCAAGACGTTGATATGTAGATCCCATGTCTCACAGAAAGCCTGAAGTTTGTTTATTTGCAGTTGTAGAGTTGAAGGATTCTCTGCTAGCAACACCAAGTCATCAGCATAAAGGAGTACCTTTATTTGCTGACCAGCGAAGCTAACGCCACCTGGAAGAATTTCAGAAATGGAGTCAATGTATAGTGCGAAGAGTATAGGGCTTAGAATGCACCCCTGAGGAACACCTGCAGAAGTTGGGAACCATTCAGACAGCTTGGATCCATCCCACACGGTTGCACTTGAGGAAGATAATAATTTCGCATATACTACCAAGAACTTTCTGGATACTCCAAGCGATGCCAGTTTGTAGATCAGAGCTTGCCTGTTGACTGTGTCAAATGCTGCTTTGAAGTCTACAAAACAAACATATAACTTTTTATGCATTTCAATATATTTTCTGGCTATGCTAGTTAGTGCGAAAATGTGGTCAATTGTTGAAAACCCGGAACGAAACCCTGCTTGAAAAATGCTGAGACGATTAAAATTTTCTATTCACGTAGAAAGCCTAACATAAAGAATTGTGGCAAAGATCTTTCTGAGAGAATTTAGAATAGAGATTCCCCTATAATTTTCTGCTTGGGAAGCATCGCCTTTTTTAAATATTGCAAAAATAAGCGATTTGTTAAAACCAGAAGGAACGCAAGCATTATTATATATCTTGTTGAAATAATCCACAATATAATTTTTCAGTTGTACTGTTCCGTTTTTAAAGAATTCGACTGGAATGCCATCACAACCCGGGGCCTTATTGTTTTTCATAACCAGCAAAACTGAATCAAGCTCTTCACAAGAAATCGTACAGTCTAATTCAGATACAACTTCATTTTGTAACGCAAAGCTAAAAGTATGAAGATTCTCCTCCGCTGACAATAGAGTTTTAAAATGAGCAGCTAAAGTCTCAGCTTCGAGAGAAATCTTCATACTTCTACTTTGCCCACCTAACTCTCTTACATTATTCCAAAATTCTTTGGAATTTTTGGAGTGCTGCAAGTTCATTGCAAGATTTTTTAGAAAAAGCCTTTTTTTCTGGTGACATAATTGTTTGAATTCTTTGTTTGCGTGTAAGTACATATTTTTAAACGCAACCGAGTTAGTTCTTCTAAAGAGTTTTAAGTACTTGAACGAGAGCTTACAAAGTTAAACACAGTCTTTATCGAACCATTTATTTTTAAAATTGAGCGTGTAGCTAATACTTGTAGATACAGCTGAAGCGTAAATTACTCTTGTAATGCTTTCCTCAATTTGTTCAACATTGCCCTCATCTTGAAGAGGGAGAAGATTGCAATGCTGATTCAAGAGAGATTTGTACCGAGAAGCTTTATTTTCAAACCATCTGAGCTTTCGAGGAATATCTACGTTCGTCTGCTGTATATTCTCGTGGAAGCATATTTTGACAAATAGTGGCAAGTGAGCTGAAAAACTAGACAAGTACACCTGGAAGTCTTCAACTGAGTTACACCACTCTCCAGAAATTGCACAATAGTCGATTACTGATTGCCCTTGACCGCTGATAAAAGTAAGTTCGTCATATTTGTCACCGCTTGTTACCCCATTTAATACAAAAAACCCAAAATCTTCTAGCAATTCCGTTATTAGTCTACCATTTCTGTTAAGGGTCTCATCCTTTGAATTTCTCACCTCATAAAAAATCTTAAAATCATGTAATGTATGAGCAGGAGAGTTCTGAAATGCACCAATTCGCGCGTTAAGATCACCGACAATCATTACATTTTCCAAGGAAGAATTGTTTAAGAAATTGCGTAGATTTTCAAAATCATTCAACCAACTATTGCAATTAAGGTACACCGGCAAAAAATTGCATGAAATCTTTATTTGAATCGATAGTACGGTCCATATAATTTGATGTTTGAAGATTATTTCATGCAAATGTTAACCTTGACTGCGACTCAAATGGTCTATCCGCTTAGTCCAATTTTGGCATACTCTTTCCAACATTTCGGCGGGTATCTCACGAATAAATGCTTCAATGTTGTCATCCAATGCGTCAAATGAAGCGCGCTTGTCTGTATAGACATGAGCTTTAACAAAGCCCCACAAAAAATAGTCTAAAGGCGTTAAATCGCTAGGCGGCCCGAACGTGAAATAAAATGGTCACCGAACTGGCACCGTCTTTTTGAAAACCACATGTCATGCCACACACACATGCCACCACATGTCATGCTCTTGCATTTTGGGCAAAAAAAAAGTTGGATATCATCTCACGGTAGCGCTCACCACTCACAGTTACGTTACGATTCGCATCATCTTTGAAGAAGTACGGTCCAATGATGCCACCAGCCCATAAACCGCACCAAACTGTGACTTTTTATGGATGCATTGTGTAGTATATCCGTAATCCGTCCACGAGGTGCCTCGGTCCAGTAATGAATAATAAGTGGCATGTTCAATGTCTCTATGTCAAACTTCTGGATCAATGAGTGCGTTCAGCAACACAACCGATGATCAATTTACACGTATACCATTCAGGCCTAGTTTACACGGACAAATATGTTAATGTTCTAGTTCTAAATAGTAAGATATCATTGTGTGAATTTCACACAATATAGTCAATCATTTATAGGATCTATACACTACACATTGGTAGCTCTTGCAATGCTTCTGGCTGATATTCATTCCAAAATCGACAATTCTGCTTATTTACGTACCCATTGAGCCAAAAATTGGCTTCGTCGCTGAACACAACAAGCGCGCGATGAAATTTCTTAACAGAGCACGCATTTTGATAATAATAATAAAATTCAATAATTTGCAAGCGTTGTTCGTTTGTAAGACGAAACGTGCGTCAGCTGTTTAAACCAGTGTTGCCAAAAAGATAATAGCTAAAAAATCACCCTTTGTTTATCAAATTGCCTTTGAGTTGTCTCTCTGAATTTCTTTTTCCTTAAAAAGTAATCTCAAATAAGGTCACAAAATAACAAAATTATTACAAAACCAAAATTACAAATCTTTTCCTTTCAACACTTGCAATTACCATCCATATTTGGAAACCTTGCATCGCATGAGTTTGACTTTTTCAACGCACATCAAACTTTGTTTCCGAGATTTCTCCGATTTGTTTATCCGAAGGGTTACGATAATACAAAATGTATACATTTCGGACGAATCAGAGAAAATTTCTCTACGATCAGTTACCTTGATAGGGGTGAATATTACGAAACAATGATAAGGTTCAGAAATTTTATTCACTATAGCCCCGTATGATAGTTCATTCAAGAAAACAAAACACACTCACAAGGCAGATAGAAATAAAGGTTTTTCCAATATGTGGTTTCATTTTGAAATTGGAATTAACCGCTATGAAAGCAGCTGTCATCTTTTGATATTTAACACCTAAAACTAAAACGTAACAAAAAATAGAGATACACCCCTCGAAAACGCTTTGAAATTGTTAAAATAAATACACAATTGATGAACATTTCGCAGTCACAGTTCACAAAATGTGAACAATATTGAAAGTTGTGTGAAGAATCCAATCGATCACCAGCAATATCGTTTATTCCCTGATTGAGTCATTGAAATACGTACATACAAAAACGCAGATTTTTCACATTTGGTGCTCGAAAAATCCAAGAATGATTGTTGGAAAACTTCTTCAACTTCAAAATTTCATTGTTTGGTGCGGCTTTTTGACTGGGGCGGTGTCATTGGACCTTACTTATTTGAGAAATTGGTTAACTGTTGCTGTGAATGGATTGTACTACCAAGTTATGATTTAAAATTTTGTATTGTGAGAATTAGGGGTTTTTTTTCACTTTTGTTCAACTTGCCGGAAAATCCAAATTTGAACAACTCTCCGGAGTTGTTGGTGTTAGCTCGAAATTTTATCGTCAATTCGAAAATTGTTTTTTTTTTTTAGTATTTCAACTCTCATTTTAGAAGTTTAGATTCAAAAGTAGACCAACTTTTAGTTTCATAAATTTCCTTGAGATATTTGAAAAGATTACATGTCAGTCTCAACTTTCAATTTGACATTTTTGAATACTGTTATTCTTTTAATTATTTAAAGGAATAACCCAGCAAATGCATTCAATGTTGCAACTTCCATTCACTGTAATTATTTCGCATTGTAAAGTACCTTTTCTCGTCGAATGACAAAAAGTCTTTATCATAAACTCGATTACCATCATTATCGTCCACTTCGAGATACGAAAACGGTAGAGGAAGTCGCGATCATCCCATTTGGTAAGGTCAACACTTTGAAACATCTTGTATTGTCGTCTTTCGAGATGCAAATTTTCATCATCGTCGCTGCTCGAAAAGAATGGTCAATTCCTCCCAGATATAGTTAACACGAAAGATTTAGATACATTTTGTAATAATTCATCTTTTATATTTTTGACAACCAATTTCAAGAGTAAACAGTCAACAACTCGATTGAATAAACAAAAATCAAAGAAAATCCCAAGTTTGCTTCATTAACTTTTACTATTTCGGTCAGTCCGGAAGATCTAAATAGTTGACTCTAGAGTTTAAAATCGAAAGTTGAAAGTTTCAAAATTGACTTACTTACTTAGGTGATCAGACTTGTTAAGTCCGTTGGGGACCCCTTTTGAGGCATAGGGGCCTCTACCACACCTACTCGCCATCATGTGCGGTTTCTGGAGATATGTTTCAGCTTTCTCCAACTCTTGCCTAGTGACGCTGATTTCTCCTCGAATCTCCTGCGCCATGTGCTTCTCGGTCGTCTAGCTCTTTTTCCATCTTGTGTAAGTGGATTCCACTGCATTGCTTGGCCTGCAATGCAGTCGTTACCTTCGTATAGTAAAGTCTATAGGTTCCTGACCTGTCTTTCTATGCAGGACCTCATTGGATATTCGGTTTGGCCAGAAATTCCTTAGGATGTTGCGAAGACATCTATTCGCGAATTTTGTAGCTACCTTGTAATGGCTGAAGTAACCATCCAGGTGTTGCACCCATAAAGACGCACAGATTCGACATTTGTGCAAAACAGTCGTAGCTTTGTTCTTAAGCTGATAGAGTTATAACTCCATCGCTTATCACAATATTGGCAACAGAATACAGTTTTACTCCCCTACGGATTTCTAAATCATCCGACAACCTACCATCGTACTTAACGTGGCACTTGCATCCATCATATGTTGCTTTCATAATAGCCATTAGTTTTTCTGGAAAGCGTCTCCTCCGCAAACCTAACAAGATTTACTCCCTGTTGACGCTATCAAAGACCTTCTCGAAGTCGATGAACAGCAGGTGTAGTGATGCTCGATATTCAACGCACTGCTAAATAATGATCCGCAGGGTGTTGATGTGATCAATACAGAACTATCCAGCGCGGAATCCTGCTTGTTCGCCGTCGAGTGTGGCCTCAAGGTGTTCTCTGATGTGCTCCAATATGATTTTTGCTACTATTTTAGCAACAGCAGGTAGAACGCAAATTCCTCTCCAGTTTTCGCACTTTTTAAGATCTCCTTTTTTTGAGAGCTTGGCGATCATTCCTTGTCAAATTTGGGTGAGTAAAAACAAATTCACAAGTTGAGATAAAAATTCCTCAAGTTTGGTTAAACTTTTAGTGAACTAAATTACGCTTAGAATTTTGTTTTTAATTTTTAAAACGTTTATTTTCAACCAGACGGTTTATTTCTCGAAAGGACATTGTGCTGGAACCGTAGACGTAATGACTAATCCATTGTTAAAGGCATGCCTTTCTTGGTGCAATGAAATAATGTTAGATTGATTTCCCTTAAAAAATACTCGTTTTTTAATATCAAATTTATGAAGTATTTTTCTCTTGTTAGAATGTATTGTATTCCTAGTGTTGAAGTTTTATCTTGCACTCCACCGAACGCCACGGTACATGACCAATGGCTACACTTACGATTTCATTCCTAAACTATCCGCATCCTTGCGATTTCACATTTTTTATTTTTAAAGATAAATAATTTCTATTTAAAAAAGAGTTTTCTATTTCCTTTATTTTAACTAGGCACTTACTCTCCGTCGTGCAATGTCACTAAAGAGGATGTGTAGGCTTGAGTCGGTTAGTCTTTTTCTTAATGCCTAGCCATATAGAAAAGCTATAGTCATACAAAGTGTATACTCTGCTGTCCTGCGTCTCGTCTAGACTTTAGAAAAACTTTCGGCCGAGCCAAGAGCGGAAGAGTTAAATTTTTATATGTATACATTTTATCTCTAATTCCGCTGGAAAAAAAGAAAAGATAAATGAAACAAAACAAAAGAAAAAGAAAAATGAAAAATATGGAAGTTTGAAGTATAAAAATGATTTCTCTTTATATATTTTTTATATTTTTTCTTTTTGATGTAAGAATACGATGAAGTCATCCTTTTCTTTAAGGACACGAGAAGAGAACAATTGGATAAGGCAACAGAGTGTATAAAATAACGCCAAGACAAAGTTTAATCTTTGTTTTTCTATTTTTCTTTTTGTCCTGAAACTTCTCTATATATGAAGTCTTATAAGTCTAAGAGTAGCTAAGCTTATATGTTTTATAACAATAATTCAATTCTACTTCAATAATCTTGGAATGCACTGCTTAAAGAGGAAAAGTTTATAGCAAATTACTTTTGAACAGTATAATGGAAGACATCAGAATAGAAATACAAAGAGAAAATAATTCAACATTTTCGAACAATTTTTCTCTGATACTTATCTGTTATGTGCATATAATAGCGAACAAGAATAGAGGATGTGAATTTTATTTTTATTTTAAATGTTTGTCTTTAAAAATTTAATTGCATTCTTTATTGATAAGGGAGATTTTTTAAAATTAATTTAAGAAGAGGTATTATATTGTAAAGGGTTTTTCAATTGGCGCGTGTAGATTTTGGCGCCCTGTGGCGGCCATTTTGTTTTGGTGACATCTGTCAAATCTTTTGCTTATAATTTATGTAGTTGTTTATGCCAAATCATCATGGCAAGTTACACGATTGAACAGCACGTTCAAATGATAAACTTACATACGTTCAAGGAACGCAAGCTCGACCGAGAACATCGCCGCCGGCGCGGTCCGTGAAAGTGTACAGCAGAACCCGAGGCAGTCTATTCCTCGCCGTGCACAAGACAGACTTCAACTTGACGAATTTCGTGTCGGGACTTAAGCCAACACCCGTACAAGATCCAACTGACCCAGGAGCTCAAAATTCATGAATCATGACCATAGACAACGCCGTTTGTTCGCTTACTGGGCTTCGAATCGTTTGAAATAGGACCCAATTTTGGCCGAAAAATCATTTTTAGTGACGAGGCGCATTTTTGGATAAATGGCTGTGTTAACAAGCAAAATTACCAATTTCCGTATATGGGACGACACCAACCCACGGGAGGTTCACCTTTGGGCCGGCGTCGTCGGCGTAATTGGTCCGTACTTTATTGAAAACGACGTTAGTGAGGCGGTCACCGTCAACAGCGAGCGCTACATAACGCTGATAACTAATTTCTTATGTCCCAAATTGAACCATAGGGCCTAGACGACATGTGGTTGCAGCAGGGAGACGCTACATGTCACCCGCATCAAACGCCACGATTGACATTTTGCATAAACGATTTTAGGGTTAGGTTATCTCTCGCAGGGGTGATGTGAATTGGCCACCAAGGTCATGCAATTTGACCCCGCTAGACTTTTTCCTGTAGGATTTTTTCTAATACGCAGGTCTATGCAAATAAACCAAAATCGACCGATGCTCTAAAGGTGAACATAACACTGGCCATCGCTAGAATTCAGCCGGATCTATGCGGAAGAGCCATTGAAAATTGGACCACTCGGATCCGTGCCACCGTAAGAAGCCGAGGCGGGCATTTGAATGATGTCATATTCCACACTTCATGGCATTAATGCGCCTTTCAAATACAAAAATAATTTTGTTAATACCTCACACACAGCTTGTTTTACTCCATTTCTACATCTAAAATTAGGTGGCGCAACAGTCCATTGAGAACTGGGGCCTAGTGACTTACAACTCTAAACCATTCCTGTGTGCGAGTAAAGTTGTCAGGGATGGAGGGGACCTACAGTTTTAACTCGAATCCGAACGGCTAATTTGAGAAAGCACTTTTCTTGACAAGAATTATTTTTGGAGGATTTGCCAATTCCTCACAAGAGGCAGTACCCATGAAAACTTTTTTTTTTAACTAAGGTGGCACAGGCAGGGATTGAACCCAAGACCTCTGGCGTGACAGAGGTCCCGCCATTGATTGGAAAACCCTTTACATTTAAAAAGGTACTTACAGAGTTGTACCTTGGTGAAATGAAGTGTTTGAGGTGCTTTTTGACATTAGACCTGAAGTCTCTTCGTATAGCACTGCTAAATATTTCCCCTATTGACACATTTGGGGACATAACTTGACGAAAGTTGGTTTTAAGTGTTCAAGAGCTAAAGGTTTATCTGCATTAACACCGCCTTTCGCGTAGCCCCACAATTTACAGTCCGCAGAGGTGTCAAATCGCATGATCTTGGTGGCCAGTTGATATCACCACGACAAGAATTACGCGGCCAGGAAATGTCTCTTGCAATAAAGTCATATTCGCTTGTGTTGTGTGGCATGTGGCACCGTCCTGTTGAAACCATTTATTATCAAAGCCGTATTCTTCAATAGCAGGCAAAAAAAGTAGGTTATCATATGACCATAACGCACCGAATTGACGGTGACAGTCGTTGCATCGTGCGTCGTTTTCGAAGAAGTAAGGTCCAATCACAACTCCGGACCAAAGAGCGTACCAAACAGTGACTTTTTGTGGATGTAATGTTTTTGTTTATTAACATATCCAGCGAGTGAGAAATGTGCTTCGTCGCAGAAGAAAATTTCATCCAAAAAATTGCCGTATAGCGCCTGTTGTTCGAGCACCCATTCGACGTATCTACGGCGTTGTGAATGGTCAGCTGGCTTCAGTAATATATGTAGGTGTAGATCCAAATGCAAAATACGCCATAATGTGTCCTAATTCCTGAGAACGACGAGGAATCGACAGCAACTTAGTTTTTGACAGATGTCGAATTCCTGCCCTATACTTTTGTAACCGTATAATGGATAACCTGTTATATTTCTTAGGTACCCGATAGTTAACTTCATGAGGGTATTCAAATTTATTTCAATTGCAAATTGCAAATCTTGTGTTTTATCACAGCTTGTCCCAAATGATTCCATACACTTTCCATATGGTATTAACGTCTGGAGTTTTAAATTGTCGTGAAGCGTTATAGAGCAACTACTCAAAAGTTTTGAAGACAGCGTGCTTAGGATCATCATCTTGTTGAAAAATAAATAAATTCTTAAAACCAAACTGTCATTTAGTGTCAATGTACATGTTGGCAGTCATTTGACTTTCAATAAAAGTTAAATTGCTTACGCTATTTGGTGCCATACATTCCACAATAAAACGCTTCCTCCACTGTGTTTGACAGTGAACAGAACATTTTTACTGTTGAGCTCCGTATTTGGTTTTCGAAACAAATAATGTCTCCCATTGCTCCCAAAAACATTGTATTTCGACTCATTAGATAAAACAACCGATTCCTAAAACTTTCTTGGTTTGTTTTGGAGCGTCTTGGCAAATTCTAAACGTTTTTTCTGTTCACTTCCGAAGTGAATGGCTTTTTTCTCGCAGCTCTTCCGTAATACTTTGATTCGTGGAAAGCATTTCGAAAAGTATGTATACACTAAAATGTTAACCGATATGCCACTTCTTCGGCCAAGTTTAGACCACTTTTCTTTATACGAGGTCGGAATTTTCTTTTCTTGTTTTCCGTTTAACCAGTGTTTTCGAATTTATTTGATAACACTTCGAACCTTGAATAAGCTTATTTTGGGCTCTTTACCAATTACACTGTGCATTAAACCATTTTAATGCATAATAATATCATTATTTTCAACAGATTCTCAATTCACTCTTTGGATTTTTAAGACATTTGAGTATAATTTGTAATTTAAATAAATTTAATCTTCTCAAGTCTTATGGTACTTTAATAACTATAAAAGTTAAAAGATCAATGGTATTGCCAATACTTCTGTTTAACTGCCTTTAAGTATCTTTTCGTGTGCTTTTGGAATGGTATAAAAACGTTTATTTGCTGGTGAAATCTGTCTGAAATGTAGAGAACAATTAAAAGACGTCTGAAACAACTAAAATTTGAAGATACATACAATTTTTAATCAATTGAGATAAGCTGTTGAGACCTATAAATTATTGTTGGAAACGCATTTAAATATGTATGGAATTTCTTCAATTTTAATATATCGGGTGATTTTTTAAGAGCTTGAGAACTTTTTTAAAAAAAAAAACGCATACAATTTGCAAAATCTCATCGATTCTTTATTTGAAACGTTAGATTGGTCCATGACATTTACTTTTTGAAGATAATTTCATTAAAATGTTGACCGCGGCTGCGTCTTAGGTGGTCCATTCGGAAAGTCCAATTTTGGGTAACTTTTTCGAGCATTTCGGCCGGAATAGCCCGAATTTCTTCGGAAATGTTGTCTTCCAAAGCTGGAATAGTTGCTGGCTTATTTGTGTAGACTTTAGACTTGACGTAGCCCCACAAAAAATAGTCTAAAGGCGTCAAACCGCATGATCTTGGTGGCCAACTTAACGGTCCATTCCTTGAGATGAATTGTTCTCCGAAGTTTTCCCTCAAAATGGCCATAGAATCGCGAGCTGTGTGGCATGTAGCGCCATCTTGTTGAAACCACATGTCAACCAAGTTCAGTTCTTCCATTTTTGGTAACAAAAAGTTTGTTAGCATTGAACGATAGCGATCGCCATTCACCGTAACGTTGCGTCCAACAGCATCTTTGAAAAAATACGGTCCAATGATTCCACCAGCGTACAAACCACACCAAACAGTGCATTTTTCGGGATGCATGGGCAGTTCTTGAACGGCTTCTGGTTGCTCTTCACTCCAAATGCGGCAATTTTGCTTATTTACGTAGCCATTCAACCAGAAATGAGCCTCATCGCTGAACAAAATTTGTCGATAAAAAAGCGCGAAACACATTTCGAACCGAACACTGATTTTGGTAATAAAATTCAATGATTTGCAAGCGTTGCTCGTTAGTAAGTCTATTCATGATGAAATGTCAAAGCATACTGAGCATCTTTCTCTTTGACACCATGTCTGAAATCCCGCGTGATCTGTCAAATACTAATGCATGAAAATCCTAACCTCAAAAAAATCACCCATTAGAAGAACATAGGTTAGGTTAGGTTAGGTTATAGTGGCTGTCCAAGATGGAAACGGGCACAATTAGGGCAGTTTAATAGCCCATTGTGATACCACATGAACTTTAAGGTTTCTTCCTAAGCTCAATAGAACCAGTTTGAGTCTCTTACGAAACGTGAGAGGCTGATTATGCCGATATGATTTAGATCGTTTAGATCGTTAAAGAAGAATTCTCCTAGGTAATTCTTGCGTTTTCGAGCCAGAGCAGGGCATGTGCAGAAAAGATGAAGAACTGTTTCTTCCTCTTCCTCGTCCATGCAGCTTCTGCAAAAATCATTTGAGAATACGCCTAATCTCGTGGCGTGCTTTCCTATTAGACAGTGTCCGGTTATTACACCTATTATCGAGCTTATATGCGATCTGCTTAGAGAGAGCAAGCACCTTGAACGTTTTAAATCTAGTGTTGGCCAGATGTACAAGTACATTCTTTTGCGAACATTTATTTTTTGAAAAATGTCCTTTATATGTCGAATAGAAACAATGGATATTGGATAAGGACGGGTAAGTTTTGAAAGTGCATGAAGATGTACTCGTATACCGTTTTGCTACCCTTGTTCTCATCTTCTCTGAGTTTAGTGCAGATTTTCACACATCCAAACCCAACATTCTTATGTGATAGAATTGATGGGCGGATTATCTCATGCGGAAGTTAAGTGAATTGACCACCAAGATCTTACATTACATTACAGATTTCTTTATAAGGTAGTGGAAGAAGAAATCGACTGATCTACTCGCCACCTTGTGCATCTTTCACGTATGTATTGTGCTACTCTATTGACCCTAACAAATTTGAAAAATTGCATTTTTTCAAATTCATGTCCAAAATTGTTTGATCAAACGGCTTTTATGTTTAAGTCAGGGCTTAAATTTGTCGTAAAAATGGATTGACAGATTTCGCATAAGAATTCTATTACTGGTACCTTTGCCTGAGATAAAACGCTTGTTGGTTACATGAGGAACCTACTGCGTGTCAAATTGGTTGCCATTACTAAACTCATCTCATACATACATATATATAACAACTGCTCGACATTTCTTGATCCTTTTTATAAAATAACCCAAGCTTTAAAAAAAAAAAAACACTTTCTTTCTGCAATAATATCTGCATATCTGTGTTTCATTTTTCAAAACTATCTTTGTCGAAAAGTTTTTTCCCCGGAGCTAACTTCATATATGTAGTATAATATTGTTTACTCTTATTATGATATTGTTTTATGTTGTGTTAAAACTATATAGACCAACTTTTAACTTTAACTTTAGGGTGATGCGTTGTATGTTGCCTATCAACAATTCAACATGTCCTTTACAAAACTTGTACAGTACATATTTTTTATAGCTATAGTTTGTCTGTCGGTAAATTGTATGTGTACCTTTATAAGGAGTATATACATATATGTATATAAGATAGTTCTTATTCTACACGTTTTCGCACTTAATCTACCTTAATGCTTCAAGCGTTAAGTGGCTTAAAGGAAAAACAACACGACAAGGCACAAAACCAAAATTCCATGGAGAGACAACGAGACGATTCCAGAAAGTCGACTTTGAGACGACTCTTCTGTATCTAAACGATGACTACAATGACGATGACTATGACGACATATTGCTACAAGTTTACTTTTCATTTACAACAACGACATACGATGACGACGAAGACGAAGAAACAACTAAAATAAAATCGCGCAGAAAAAACAAAATGAAAGGAAATTAAACGAATGAGAAGGACGTTTTGAAAACCTAATTTACTACCATGCAAACCCAACTAAAGTGTACACTAGGACATTTGATACACAAAGTTGTCTGAAAATCAAATTTATTTAATTGCTGCTTTTTATCAATTTAATAGTTAGCAATTTGCTAAATATTTACCAATTTACTAAGGGAGTCCAAAAATTTAAACCTTTCTTTTCGTTTTGCTAACTAGTTAATTGCTAATTGGCTTTAATTGAAAAACGGACATCCAAACATGTCTGACAAGTGACTGCCTGTGAAAATAAACAAATACGCTCATGCCCTCATTATGAGTAGCGAAGCGAACGTTCGCTTAAGTTCAAATGTTAAAGCGAATTTCTTTATTTGATAGTATTATCGTTAGCGAGCTTAGCCATTCGCTTCAAATATCAATGGTGCCAACATTATTTCATTGAAAAAAAGAAAAAAAAAAAAACAAATGAAACGTCAAACAATGTCTTTGCATTAGTATTGTATTTATCAGATTTTGTTTTTATCTTCTGAATTATTTATTTAAAAAAAAAACACTGATAATGTTAAGCAACATTGATTTGTTTTTTGAAGATAAAGATACATCTCAAAGATCTGCCTGGGTCCGTGTCTGTGTTTGCAACAACTTAAATCGTTCAGATCCCCTTCACCAGTAGCTGTGGTATTTTTTTATTTTGAGCAATTTTTTGTTTGAATTTTACATTAGCCGCGTTTTATTATCACCATGATCTGATCCGGATCTTGAATTTAAATGCATTACAACAACAACACAAGATCCTGCTTTGTGTTTGGATCTCAATTTGAGATCCAAAATTTAATTCTTTTTTTCACAACAAGGAGCGCTTTATCATTGTTATTTCACATGTAAATGTTGGTATCATTGCAAACAATTTAAATAAAACCTGTATTGCCATATAAACATTTCCATTTGACTGAAATAAAATATTTTTTAAATAGAAAGCGAGAAGCTTTATATTTATTTATTTGGTATATAATCCATGAAATAATTAGATATTTTAACAAAACTAGATATTAATTGGTGAAATTAAAATAATTAAGTCCAAACAAATGTATATTTGACATAATTTATGGGTATTATTTTCCCCGAAAAAAAAGGAACAAAAAAAATCATTGAGCAAAATGTTCTTTGGGCAACCCTGCTTTAAATGTCGAAAAATATAAATAAAATCGAGAAAGCTGCAGCACAAATGGGAGAAAAGATGTTCAAATAAATTTTAAGTAATTTCTAAATTAAATTATTTAAGTTTCACATTTATTAAAAGGTCAAAAAGAATCTGGACTACATGTGAGACAAAAGCGTTCCTGGATGCTTTGAGTTTGAGAGTGCAATGGTGATTTGCAGAAACATTTTCAAAAGTTGTGGAGCTTCCATTTTCGGTATGTGTTTGTTTTTTCTTTGCTTCGTAATGTCACTTTTGAAAGAACGAATTTGACACTGCTACCAAACTTTAAATAAAAAAAATATGATGATCCAATGCTGTTTTATTATCATGATCTGAACCGGATCAGATCATGGTGATAATAAAACGCGGCTATTGTACTCCATTACCAAACCTATTTGCAAATAAAATCTTCTTTAATGGAAACTACAATTTTGTATCAACAAACCTCATGCCAACCTTTTCCTTCACGAAAGAGGTCCAAGTGTTTAGTTCTTCTGCAAAACTCTGCCAATAATCTTTTTACTTCCTTTTTGATGAATCTTAGATATATCCCTATGTCGCTAGCCATATCGGGTTTCGTTTCCATGAATTGCACTAGCCTAGCAAATTGACTTGCATTTGTCCTTAAAAATATAATTTTGTATTTTCTTTTTTTGTTATAGGTAATAATATAAAATTATTTGCAAATATCTTTTTCTTTTATAACTCATTTTTTCTGAATATTTTGGTTCGATAGAATTTGACGTTTTGAGCCTTTAAATTAGCGAACATTCGCTAATGATAATTTAGCGATAACCAAGTTCGATAATAATATTTTGACATTTGAAGCGAATCGATACTCATAACGCAAAGTTATCGAATTCGCAAGTTTTTAAGCTCGCTTCGCTACTCATGATGAGGGCCTTAAACGGACCTATTAATTGGAATTCCCAACTATTGACTGGAACATTCCATCCACTGCTCCTATAAAAAAAATTGTACATATGTCATATGGATTTAGCATATTGCTTAACCATTCGGTGATTTTAACTTTAGCAAATTGATAAGAGACAGTAAGATAATAAAATCGTTTAAAATTAAGTAAATCATCTTTTAACCCTACAGCGCACAGTGTTCCACATATGGCACATACCAATACAATGCCCCAATATAGAAAATGAGTACACACAGCGCCATCTACTATCTAGTAGCGGGACAAGAACCTATTGAAGTGCTTATAATAGTACAGTTATTTACAAAATGATGGTTCTGATGAAAAAAATGTTTCTTATTTCAAGTAAGTTTCCGGTTTGTTAAAAGTGAACGACGCACGGTCAGATAACTTATTTTAGAAAAGTGGTAAAATTTTAAATTTTAGCTTCGAAACAATTAGAGAAGGTAAGTTTATGTTTCTATTTGTTGTAAAAATTGTTTTCTCCTAGAAAAATTCATATATAGTACATGAATTCACCATATTTTTGTATGTGCCAGATATGGCACACTGTGCAATAAGTGTATCAAATTATACGGTTTATTTGCAGATGAAGCCTAAAAAACGTCTTTATTCTACAGTTATTGACCACAATCTTGAGGTGCCGTCTGGTAGCGAAGATGATTTGGAACTGTCCAATGGGGATAGCGATGACGACATGAACAAAATTCAGGATCTGGTGGTGGGAGAATTTGAAGTGCCTTCTGGAATACTGCAAAATGATCCAAACAGCATACCCAGTCGTCAGCCTAGTAATACCAGCTTTTCGTCACAGCCGAGTACTTCTGGTGTCGTAAACTCTCGATCCAGCCGGACATCATCACGAGCTCACCCACTACCCAATCCATCTTCAGTTCCACCAGCTCAACCGACCGTGAATGCAAGACGAATGAAACGGAGATATATATGGAAAAAGACGGAGTTTCAACCGCCCGTTACTACATTTACAGGCGACGACATACTGGAGGAACCGTATATGGGTTTCGAGACACCATTACAATATTTTTTGTATTTTTTCGATGATGATTTGTTGGAACACATTGCTAAGGAATCTACCAAATATAGCATTCAGAAGGATCCCTCAAAACCTGTTTTGGTCTCGAAGACAGATATCAAAAAGTTTTTAGGTATCTGTCTCCTATTAGGACTGGTCCCACAACCAAATATCCGTATGTTTTGGGATTCAGACTTAGGTTTACCTATTATCACTGAGACCATGACCTTGACTTATTTCGAGGAATTACGTAGTGTCATTCACTTCAATGACAACCAAAATTTTATACCCAGGGATCAACTTGGACATGACAGACTTTTCCGAATTCGACCCATATTGGAGACACTAAAAAAGAAATGCCAAGCTGTTCCCAAGAGAGAAACCCTTTCGGTCGATGAGCAAATGTGCGCCACAAAAGCTTGCAACTTTCTGCGCCAATACCTTCCCAACAAACCTCATAAATGGGGTTACAAGTTGTTGGTACTATGCGATGATAAAGGTTTTGCATATAACTTTGAAGTTTATTCCGGCACTGAAAACGCCGATCAATTTAGGCTTCCTGATGAACCTGATTTAGGTGCGAGTAGCAATATTGTTGTACGTTTGTGTCGTTGTGTTCCCAGGAATAAGAATTACAAATTATTCTTTGACAACTACTATACTTCACCTGAATTGATATCCTACTTGGCTAAGATTGGAATTCATTCCTTAGGCACCGTCAAAAAAGGCCGTTTAGGAAGTAATTTGCAACTGCCATCTCAAAAACAGTTATCGGATGCCAATAAGACCCGTGGATACTCAGAAGAATGGGTCACTACTGTAGACGGGGTACCAGTGACGACAGTTATGTGGCTAGATAGCAAACCTGTGGTTTTATTATCTTCTTTCGTCGGTGACCAGCCTAAAGACAAAGTAAGACGTTTTGATAAAAAACGTAAACAGTACATAGATGTCGATGCCCCAAACGTAATTCCACATTACAACCGACATATGGGTGGAGTGGATTTATTGGACTCCTTTATCGGAAAACATAAAATAAAAATGCGTACAAGAAAGTGGTATATGCGAATCTTCTACCACTTAATTGATGTGATGCTAATAAACAGCTGGCTTTTGTATAAAAGAGTAGAGTCGCAGAGACAAGACACTAAACTGATGAAGCTTCGGGAATTTCGACTGGAGGTAGCTAAATCACTGTGCTTATCTGGAGCATCTATGACAAGAAAAAGAGGACGACCATCATCATACATATCAGATATGCTTGGCGAAAGAAAGAAAAAGAAGCCAAAAGCCAACATACCACCTAAAGATGTTAGGATCGACGGAATTGACCATTTTCCTTGCTGGTCAAATGATAGACAGCGGTGTAAGTTACCAGCTTGTAAAGGTAAATCCTTTGTTTCCTGTCAAAAATGCAAGGTTGCACTTTGTCTGAATAAGGCCAAGAACTGTTTTTTAGCATTCCACAAATAAAGTTCTTTTTTTTTTCTAATATAAAAACTGGTTGATTATATGTTTCTAATATACAGACTCAGTATAGACTTTGAAACATTCATTTTCCTTAATAAATTATCCGCAATTACTACGTTGTTTTATTACTAAATATATATCCTACTAAGTAAATATCGGTAAGGTAATGCATGGTGTGACACATGTGGGACATACTTAAAAAAAAAAATTTTAAGTTTATGTTGAGTTGTGATTTTTTAAATTATTTTTCCTAAAAATAAAAACACATTTACTACCACATATATTTTTTTGGGGGGAAAACAAAAAATCATGCACTGTAGGGTTAAGCTTAGTAAATTGCCAAAAATGGGTTTTACATTTTACTAAATCGTTTGAAATTTTGCGCCAATGTAACTAATTTAAAACAAATTCAGCATCTTTCTAGTTGTTTAAATTTGAATAAAGTTGAACTCGCCAAATGGCTTCTTTGAGTTATAGTAATTTGGTAAATTAATGAGTTTCTGAAGTGATTCTGATTGTTTTGACATACTTGAATAAAAGTAACATTTTATAATTGCAAAATACGCAATATTTTAAAAATTACAAATAATAATATGCAAAGTTCTTTACTTCTTTTATTTTTCCAAATTCTCCAAACTTGTTTATTTAATCTATAAATTCTTAATGTTTCTAATAATATTTTGGCATATTCTGTTATTTATTGTTTTATACAATATCAAACAATCAAGTTCTTTAAAACAAGATAAGATTTGGATAAGACTAAAAAGCAGATAACAATGAAAGTTTGTTTCGAATGTCTGGAAAATTTAAAGAGTTCGAAATATTGAGCCAGGGACTGTTGAGGGATCTTGGGAAAAATCCCTTTTTGTGGGAATTACGACCCTAGAAGGGACAAAGGGGAAAACCGCCTGGTTTTATGGGAATTTCTATCTAAGCCAAAAGAGTACATTTTCGACAAGTTCTAATTAGTTTCGATGATAAAAGTGTGAACATGTAACATCCCTGTTCCTATTTGCTTTAACTCATTGTATTTGAGGCTTACGTTTTTCTTCTACAGATAAATTTAGAAAACTAATGGCTGAAACACAAAAACGCTTCAACTTCGGCTTCGCCTGACGTTTACGAGTTCAGCCATAGGAATTCAATGCATGCTATCACAATGAGGCTTTGACCTCACGTTTCATTTGACAAACGTAAGGAAATAACGTAAAGTTACGTAATGTGACTCCAAACGGAAGCTCTAGTTCAAATTTGCTGAACATTTGCTTTGTCTGACAGCTCAACAGCTGTAAAAAAGTCAACAAACAATATCCAATTGCTTTTGGAGGGATTCTCATTGGTTATTAGAGGCTGTGTAAGCTACTTCCACGATAAATGTCATATTGGAAGTGTCATTCAAAGCAACCTCGAAGCAGGCCCAACGTAACGCAGACGAAGCCGAAGCCGAAGCTGAAGCGTGTTTGTGTTTAAGCCATGATGGTTTCAATTGGTCAACATTTCATAATTGCTGACAAGTTAGACAAAATAAGATCAATTTAATATCAATGACTATATCTTACCTATTGAAGATACATATATATTTTGGGCCAAAATGTTTTGAATTATTTGAAGACAATTCTATTGACAAAACAATTTTTGTTGAAGTGAAAAATAATTACAAACATTTTTATGTAACTACTTTGAATGACATGAAAAAAAGGTTTCCTATTAAAAATGAATTTTTAAATCCTAACATGGCCCTGAACCTAACAGAAAGAATAAATTGTACAAATTTAACAACTTTAAACAAAATTCTTGATTTGGAAACTTCTAAGACAATATTTGAAAGGCGATCACTTCCGCCCTACTTCAATGAGGCTCAAAAACAAAAGCTTCTCTCACTTTCCATTGAAGAGTTTCGGACAAAAATTTTAAATTTGAAAGACATAGATGGAGATTTGGTCTATCCAAATTTAAAAAAAAATTATAAGGTTTGCATTAGCTTTGCCCCATTCTAACGCAGAGTCTGAAAGAATTTTCAGCATTGTCACAGATGTTGAGACAAAAAAAAAACGAAACTGTATGAATAATAGTACACTTAACTCAAGAAGCGTCTTTAGATCTAAAAATCTAACATGCATAGATTATGAAGTACATAAGTGACCGCCACTACAAATTATTTTATGACGATATAATTAAACAAATGTTTTAACGATTATTTTATTAACGAGAACCTTTGTAAATTTATGTAAATTTGTTAATAAAAAGGCTGTGCATAAATTGTTATTTAACTTTTTTTTTAGTTTTTTATCTGTGGGAAATAAAAAGGGAAAAATGAAATGATGTGTGGGAAAAAAGGGAATTTGGAGACTGGGTAAAGGGATTTCGGAAAAAATGCCCCCAAGCTTTGGAGCCAGGTTAAGCATTCTTGATTCGTAAACTAAAGAGCGTTCCTAAAAGCGCGGTTATAATAGATGGATTTTTTGAAGGGTACAGCAATGCAACTGGCTAAAGCATTAATTAATGAAAACACCAATAAAATAATAACAGGCATGAATCATAACTTCGGTGTTTGAGAAGTGCAAATATTTCAGTAAGGAAACTGTCCAAGAAACTAAAGTGAGTTAATGGGGCATCTGCGCTATTGAATTTTACTAAAGTTTCGGGCGAATGTGGACTTTATAAAGACTGCACCCAAATCAGAAGAAGTTAAAAACTTCTTTAATCGATATAATGGGTGATTTTTTTGAGGTTAGGATTTTCATGCATTAGTATTTGACAGATCACGCGGGATTTCAGACATGGTGTCAAAGAGAAAGATGCTCAGTATGCTTTGACATTTCATCATGAATAGACTTACTAACGAGCAACGCTTGCAAATCATTGAATTTTATTACCAAAATCAGTGTTCGGTTCGAAATGTGTTTCGCGCTTTTTTATCGACAAATTTTGTTCAGCGATGAGGCTCATTTCTGGTTGAATGGCTACGTAAATAAGCAAAATTGCCGCATTTGGAGTGAAGAGCAACCAGAAGCCGTTCAAGAACTGCCCATGCATCCCGAAAAATGCACTGTTTGGTGTGGTTTGTACGCTGGTGGAATCATTGGACCGTATTTTTTCAAAGATGCTGTTGGACGCAACGTTACGGTGAATGGCGATCGCTATCGTTCAATGCTAACAAACTTTTTGTTACCAAAAATGGAAGAACTGAACTTGGTTGACATGTGGTTTCAACAAGATGGCGCTACATGCCACACAGCTCGCGATTCTATGGCCATTTTGAGGGAAAACTTCGGAGAACAATTCATCTCAAGGAATGGACCGTTAAGTTGGCCACCAAGATCATGCGGTTTGACGCCTTTAGACTATTTTTTGTGGGGCTACGTCAAGTCTAAAGTCTACACAAATAAGCCAGCAACTATTCCAGCTTTGGAAGACAACATTTCCGAAGAAATTCGGGCTATTCCGGCCGAAATGCTCGAAAAAGTTACCCAAAATTGGACTTTCCGAATGGACCACCTAAGACGCAGCCGCGGTCAACATTTAAATGAAATTATCTTCAAAAAGTAAATGTCATGGACCAATCTAACGTTGCAAATAAAGAATCGATGAGATTTTGCAAATTTTATGCGTTTTTTTTTTTTAAAAAGTTCTCAAGCTCTTAAAAAATCACCCGATATAAAAAACATGAACACTTAGCAGCAATTTTGGAGATGTCAAATATTTGATGACTTCTATGAAGATTGTCTTCTGTATTCCATTTTACAACGCTGTCAAGGTCAGAACTCGATGATATTATGATACGCTGCTGTTAGTGGTCACATCCGAGGGACAAGGATGTGAATTTAATAACGAATATGAAAAGAGCTTCAAGATAGATGAATTAAGTTTCAGACAAAATATCATGTATAAAAATAAGGAAAGGCACATCAGGTTATTAGTTCAAGTTAATTTTTTTTGTCGTGGTTTAAAAACTTAAACTTTTTCTATGATATCTCAATTGCCTTTATTTTATTTCGTTTGAAACATAATGCTAATAACTATTATTTGTAATGAATGATCTATTTAAACAAAAAAAGAGGCTAGTATCGTAAGTACTTTAACAAGCCAATTTCCAGTCTATTGTACCCCACTGTTGAACGTTTAAAATGGTATACGCATCTTACACAGGCACTATGTGGAAAGTGCCTATGCAATATGTTGATAGTATCTATGTTAAGTGTGTATCTATATATTTTGTATCTCTATAAGGCTCCATAGAGTAAAATTTCATAATTGATGTTATGCGCATTCGTTTTAGCATCAATTAAGGTAACTCTTCGAGATGACCAACAAGGGCGAAATCAGCCATACAACAACTGGTATAGATACTGTTTTATAGCCAATTTACCTGATGAAAATCCGATTGTAATTAGATCGGACGTGGTTTGCTTTTATTTGGCCATTAGGGATGCCCGAAACATCTCGTCTTTTTGCCTCACATTTGCCAGTGGTGCATATACCCTATACGTCCGTACAAGTACAAGTATATTCTAAAAGACCGTTTCTATGGATTCGTGAAAATACCCTTTGGTGACTGTGCTAGTGCTTGTACTTTTGCTTCTGCCTGTGCGATGCAAATAATATAGAAAATATCTTTTCAACTTTTCCTTTACTCTGGTTGTTTTTTTTTTATTTTTGTTTGTTTTGTTTTGTTGGTAAATACGAGTATCATGCCTTGAAAAGTGGAATATTAAACCCTTCCTGGCGGGTGGTATGTGTGGGTAGTATCAGGGAGGTCTGGAGACCTGGGCTGGGCAGTAGGAATAGCAAACAAACATTTACGTTTTAACATTGAGATGATTTCCTTAACGAGAAAACTTTGTTGGTACTATTAATACTCTGATTCTGCTACTTTCACTCACTGGCTCTGAATATAGATGTACCTAGATGGTACTTTTGCTGCTACTTCTGATGCCGAAGCGAAGCGAAGCCATGAACTGCAGGCAGAGGGTTGAAAAATTTCAAAAAGTTTTCAAAAAGAGGTTGGTTGGCTGGTTGGATGGTTTTATAGGTTGCATGTTGTGTCTGTGATGAGAAAATAGGGTTGTGGTGGTTTCATACATACACTACACTATATACACAGTTTAAAAAAGGAATACCTATCAGGAAGTCAACAAATATTAAACATCGCCGCGCAGCAGCCCCACACAATATATTATAATTTAGTTCAATTTATTTTCAAAATAAAAGTACCTAATAAAAAAATGTTGATTTCCATTTGAGGTTTATTAATAATAATTATGATAACGATAATATGAACCGATTTTGTGTGAATTTGACATACGACTCCAAATAAACATATCCTTGCAAACAAATTTGTATTTTTAAAAAGGCAATAAAAGAACTAACCGAACACTGTCTTGACAAGTTACAGAAAGCCCTAAACTGTCGATCATTCATTATTCACCTTTGTTGAGTGTCGAGCTATAAAGGTATTCCAGGAAGTAGAAAAGCTGACAGTTCCTCAATTACAGCCGAAATAAATAGTCGATTTCCTTTGAACAAGTAACGACTTAAAATTTTAGGTTAACTACCAACACGGCGAGTGATTGGAACCATAAAGTTCTTCATTTATCTTTCTGATAGTTAAACTTTGATCTCCAATACATTAAATGGGTTAAACCAAAAACTACACAGGTAAATCTTAGCCAGTTATAATGCTCAAAAAAGATGGTACACAATGCTTTAAAAGTTTACACAATATGGGCTATCATTGGCACAATTATTTCCTTCAGAACTCTGCCCATTTTAGAAATTTGACAATTTTAATCACACTTGTTTTGAGTTTCGGAACATTTATTAACTAACATTTAAATAATAATGAGTTGAACAAAATTTCAGTTCGAAATAAAAAATAAGATTTCGAACAGCCTAAAATCATCAAAAAACGTTTTGTTTTAGTATTGAAGTTATTTATGGAGAAATTAAAAATAAGTCTGAATTGAGTGAAATGAAAGCCAAATACCAATAATTGTGTTCAATTTAACCCCCTTTAAGCTAGTTATAAAGATTGAAACAATATGTTACTTTAAAACAAATAAAAATCAATTATATATTTTAGCCAGATTCTACTAAAAAGTTGTTCTGAATATATGGAATTGACGAATTTAAAAAACAATTTTGTTCAAGTAAATTTTGGGAAACTGAACTCGAAGCTTCTGCGAAAGAGACTCAATGCAACATTATAAATTCCGTTGAAAATTCCTAGTTCATCATTGTATTCCATTTAAAATGTAATTACATAAAGCGCACTGTAGATATTTCAATGGATAGGTACATTATGTACATACATATGTATGTATAGTATACATATGCTTGCTATAGAATTCATTTAAGATATATTTTATGTACAATGTTGGCCAAAACAAAAGTAACTTTAATTGCCGCGAGTATTAAATAATTAAAAAAACAACTTTAGGATTCAATTATTGTATATTTTTTGTTTTTTAAAATTTAAACAAATATTTACAGTTTCTAATGGAAAATAAAATAAAGTGGTTTTTGTAATAGTTCATTAAATATAGCACAATAAGTAAAATTAGTTCAATATTAGGCTGGTCAAAACAAAAGCAACTTTTAAAAAATATATTTATTTTTTTTTTAAGTTTTACTGAAATATTGCTAGTATTTGGTAGCAAACCCCTTGTTTTAAATCACTTTAGCATATCTTAGAGGCATGCAGTCAATTAAATTGCTTATAATGCTGTTTGCCAATTTAACTTGATCAAGCAAATCATTTTTATTTTTGCGATTAATCCATACAATTCATCAATCTACAATTTACCATAGATTTTCTATGGGGTTGAGATCTGAGGACTGTGCTGACCATTGTAAAACTTCAATCCGATTTTCTTGAAACCACGGTTTCCTGCAGAAATATCCATTTCAGAGGCAACTGATCCTCAGCGTGTGGCAGCATTACATTTTGCAAAATGTCACGGTACATAAAACGATCCATTGTACCATTTATTTGGTGAATGGGTCTCAGTACATGCCCTGAAAAACATCCTCCCACCATTACGTTACTGCTCCGTGTTTCCAACTAGCTTTGGTGTAACGTGGATTTAGTGCCTTTTTGGCTGGTCTGCGAACACGACGGAAACCGTCGAAACCCTTGAGATTCAATTTGGACTCGTCCGAAAAGAGTACGTTCCTCCATTTTCTAACGGTCCAGTTTTGTTTTTGGTTGAAAAAAAGGCTTTTTTACAGCTTTGAAAAATTTTAGTAAACCATCAACAGCTCGTCTCCGAATAAAAGTGAATTTCAGGACTCCAATTTATGTTTTGAATCGATTTTAATTTCAATTAGAGTGAAAGTGAAATGTAGAACATAGCTGTTAATTAATGTTTATCATGCACTGAGTTTACTTTATAAATCTTACTAAAAATCTAGACATTTAAAAAAATATGATCATTTCTTTTCTTGTAAAACTTTTCCTGAATAATAAAGAGTGAATCAATACATTTTCTTCACTTTATAAATTCTATCGTATAGGGAAAGTCCAAAGTCAAACTGCAATTTTTAAGAAAAAAGGCCACCCCACCAAGTACTGACATCTTGAAGTTACCGATTTCCTCACTTTTCTTAAAAATTCGAATTTTGACTGATTTTTTGCCCTTATCCTAAGGAAAATCTGATTCACTCTTTTTGGCCAAGAAAAAAACACCTACATACATAAAAGTGGTTTTATCTACAGTACTGTGCAAAACATTTGCAACTAGAACCTCCATCATTAAAAAAAAAATATTGTTTAGAAAATCAAACAGGCAAATTCTTTCTTTAGTTTTCTAAACTTTTTTGATATTACGTTATAATCGTTGGAAAAAAATTAACACTTCTCACTTTAACAAAAAATAAATCACTAAATACTTTAATAGTTGGTAAAATTGCTGTGCAAAACATTTGCAACTTAGACCTCACATCTAAATCTCAAAATATTTTCTTACTTCAAGACAAGGAAATGTTAGTATTTAAATGCGTACTCTTTATTTTTTATAACGGCTGAATATCTTTTGGGCATCGAAGCTATAAAGTTATTAATAACCGTTTTTGGAATGTCATTCCACTGCCTCTGAATTCCAGCGAATAATTCACTTTTGTACTTAAAAATGTTGCTCCCAATTCTTCTTTTCACAATTTCCCACAGGTTCTCCATTGGGTTTAGGTCTGGGGATTGGGCTGGCCATGGTAAAACCTCAATCTTTTTTTCTGTAATCCACTTTGTGGCCAACTTCGACTTGTGTTTGGTATCATTGTCGTGTTGGAACGTCCATTTCCCAATGGGCATAAGGCAGCAAAGATGTCTACATAGTCTTCAGAGTTTATTATGCCCTACACTTGTCGAATTTGCCCGAATCCTTGGCCAGAGAAGCAGCCCAAGACCAAAATTGAACCACCTCCATGTTTGACCGTCCCTTTAGTGTAGTTTTGATTTATTCTCTCACTTCCTGGCCTCCTGATATGTTGTTTTCCACCCGATCCGTGAATATTGAACTTTGATTCGTCAAAAAACAATACCGTTTCCCATTTTTGGGGACTTTAATTGAGATGAGTTTTTGCAAAAGCCAAACAAGCTTTCACATTTTTTTTAAATAAATGGCTCTTTTCCTATCTGAAAAGCACGCAATCCGGCCTGCAGTTCGCGGCGTCTGATCTTTGGCGTTCAATCTTTGCTTCCCTGGATGATGCCGTGGGGTTTCTTTGGAAGAAATTTGTTTATTTTTCAATCATCTTTTGCTGTGGTGCTGCTTCGAGACCTTTCTCCTCTATGATGGCATAAAACCTTTCCACTTTTGATCATTCTACAAATAGTTGATTTGTGAATTGTGAATGGAATATTTCTTTGAAATTTCTTTTTGTGATGCTACTTTTTTGAAATCACTCAAAATTCTGGATTTTACATCCGATGAATATTTATTTCCCGTCATTTTTAAAACAAAATCTTTTTTTTTTTCAATTTAAAAAGAATTTATTTTAAACAAAACCGTTTTATCTATCAAAGTCCCGGCAAAAACTAACTAAACAAATCAAGCTACACGTATAAACTTACCAATCTCAAAATAAATCAAATTAACCGTTATCAAAATGAGACGAAAAGAGAAATGGCCACTTAATGCAAATGTTTTGCACAGCTGAAATCATTATTGTTTTTGTAAAAGCAGTGTATTTGTAGAATTTGCCTGTGGATCAGTGCTTTAAGATTATGAACAGTAAGCTGACACATACAAAAGTCTAAAGCAATACAAATAATTGCATTGGAACAACAACGTTTATATGTGCATACATACGAATGTTCGTATGTGACAGTTGCACATGTTATGCACAGTACTGTATATTTTGGGTTATAAACTTCTTTTTTTTTATTAAATTTCACATAAGCAATTGGACATTTTTTCAAAAAATAAAGACTTTTGTGATAAAATTGTAGTAACATAAATTCACTCTTATTATTTTGGCCATCACTGTATGTTCTCAACTTTCGACTTCAATCCCTCGACCTCGAATAAATACCCTTAATTTAACAATGTTGCTGTCCTAATGACATGAATTAAATAAACATATCATATCATGTTAGTACATAGATAGATACCAGTTTAATTTTATGCCTCTTAATTTTTTTAAAAAAGCTATTTCATTAATATGGGTAGTGTCATAACGAAAAATACAAAACAAGACAAATAATGATAATTTATTTCACCCAAAGAAAACTAAATAAACAGTTCACAAATACACTGCGTCACTTCACACCCCGCATACAAAAAGTAACAAACAAACATTTCTCTTCTCTTTTATTATATTAAAACTCAATAAACTGATGTTTATTTCATCCTATATCCACATCCACAGCTACGGCTACGGCTACCTACCTACCTGCGTGCCCATAGATAGATATACTTAGATACCCCCACCAGGCTCCATAAAACCTCTCTCTATATTCCTCTCACTGTCGCATCGTCGTCGGTCGCTGCCACCATCCGTCGTCGTCATCGCTATCGCTCTCAGTCTTCAATTTATTTTCCCTTTTTGAATATTTTGTTCATCTAGTCAAGAATTTTCGTGTGCTCTAGAGACATTTTCTCACTCGGTCGTATTTTATCTTTATAAGCGATTTAAAAACTCGACTCGACGCATTCAAAAATTGTTGAAACATATTTTTGCTTCCCAATCCCAGTGTTACTATACCATACCACGAAAACCACCCTCTTGGCCTCTTCGTCTTCTATCGAAATATGCTCTCTTCTCTCTCTCTCTTCATAGTTATACATGCGCTTCTAAGTTGGTGCAACTCTCCTGGTCGTTGTCGCTGTAGTCGGTTTTCTTGTTCATATTCGTCATTAATCTCTGACTTACGTTGACGTTCGGTCAGGTAAGAGCAATCGTTGCCGCTCGTGTGCCTGCCTGTGCAATATATGTAGGTGACGTTTATGGGAGCATGTTCTCCCTTTTGTAGTCCTATTTTATCTTTCACCAACTTCGTAATAATATTATACACAAAAATGAAGCCATTCTAACTTTATTATTCTTATCTTTACAGACTCGAAGGAAGGAAGACACAAATCAAAAGCTTAAAACCCTCCTGGAAGACGAATATCATCGAGGATTGGTGTGAAAAGGAATATCTCATCTTTTATTATTTTGAAAATCAATTAATGTGGTGGTGTTGGCTTTAAATGGCCGACACTGGACAATCTGTGATAAATCCTGGCGATTGTCAACGATCTATGATAATGGAAGTTGCAGCAGATACAACAACTTCGCAGCCATCGACAGTATCTCCGGTGCGTGCATTATCAGAGCCAGCGGAACAATGTGAAGTGTCATCGACCACAGATGTTCCCAATTCGAGTGGTGGGAGTGTGACTAGTGGCGGGGGAGGAGGGAATGGCAATAAAAAACAACAGCCAGCAGCACGTGCCGGTGGCGGTAGCGGTAGTGGTAGCGGTAGCGGTGGTGGTGGTGGAGGAGTAAGTAAATTTCATCAATTCCGTGCCCCTCAGCAATGTGTGCAGCAGAAGAAGAAAATGTGGAACAAACGACAAAACAAGTGCCATCACCTAAAGAACCACCACGTTCAGCAATTACAACACCAACATCAACAGCAGCAGCAGTCCGCAGTAAGCAAAGCAGACTTGGAGAACATCCAAAACATTAAAAACCAGATTAGCCACCACAGACTGTCCCAGATTGGGGTGTGTGCGGCGTGTGGTGTCGAAGCTGCAAATAATAACAGCCAACAGACCAAGAATCCAAAACAGCAAGTCTATAACAAGAAGATGCTTGCACATCGAGCATGCAACGGCGGAGGAGGAGGCTGTAGTGCATGCAATGGTGTGGGCAATGGTGGAAACGGTGCCCCAACACTACCTCATCATCCTAATTTTTGCTCGCGGACCAAGTTCTTTCTGTCAGACAAGATACCACGCAAAGAAGTCATCATCCCGCCGACGAAATTCCTTCTCGGCGGCAACATCTCTGACCCACTGAATTTGAATAGCCTTCAGAATGAGGCTAATTCGTCGAATAACAACACACCGGCAACGACCCCACGTCAATCGCCAATAACTACACCGCCAAAGGTCGAGGTTATCATTCCGCCAAATATACATGACCCACTGCACTTGCTCGACCCCGTCGATACGATGGAATACGAGAAGCAACTAACCTCACCAATGAAGCGGAAGTCGAAATCATCAAAATCAAAGCACCGCAATCGAAAGAAGAAAACAAAACGTAAGCGTTTGGAGTCAATAAACTCGACAATAGACGATGGCGACGTAGAACGATACACTGCCATCAACAGCACATTGGCGACTGAATCATTGACAAGTAGCTTCTCCGATGGAGTACCTACGGCTGGGGTTGCGGCTGCGACTGCGACCGGTGCTCCTAAACAACTACAACAGCACAATTCATCGGCTGAATTTGATGACGAAGTAGGGGAGAGCATCATCACTGTTGGCACAGCTGAAATGAGTCGCTCTCGGGAGAGTATGAGCGGCAGCGGCGCCGCCGTCGAAACAGCTTTCGATGGTGTTGCTATTGCTGTTGGCCAACATTCACTCATTTCTGTTGATGGTGCAAAAGTGTTGCCATCTACACTGCTGCCAACTTCTGTCATTGGGACCATTAACACCGAGGAGGCATGCAACAACACCACCAACAGTAGCAGCACCAGCACCACAAATGCACCTGCAACTGGTGACCGCGAAAGTGTAAAAAAGGATTTGCGACTGGATTTGAGCGGAGTGGCTGAGTTGCAACAGCAGCATTTTTTCAACCACCATCATCACAACAATAGTTCGTCAATATGCAGCAGCAGCGGTGGTGGAAGCGTTGGGAGTTGTGGAGGTCGCAAACGTAAGGTCAGCGAGGGAGCTTGCTCTGCCAAGAACAAGGTGATTAATTTTGTTTATAATCATATATGTATGTACATACATATATTGCTAGTAATTTAATTTGATTTTGATATGAACATAATGGGCAGAATTATAATGTCCAGCCTGTGGCAATAGAAACAAGATAGAAAGAAAATTTCTAATTCAATTTGTGCAAAATTGTTAATTAAATAGGGAAACAGTCAGTGGACTGACTCACAGATCCTCTAATAAAAAGGTGGAGGCCCTGAATTGCGACGGATGCTTTTCCTAATTGAATAATAAAAACCTTCTGTTCGAGGGGAGTTATTAAAATGAATCTAATTTAATCTGGGGTATTATATTTCTATTAGGTTTTTATTTCTCTTCAGGCAAATGCTAATTAAAAAAGGATACTACTACCCAACCTACGCCACAGTTTATTAAGACTAGATTCTTTAAGTTTTGTTTATGTTCTTCTTTTGATATAAATTCTTTTTTTGGATCAAAATGTATAAAATGGTTTATCTTAAATTAGACCTTTGACTTCCTCCAATAGTAGAAACAATTTATAAATCGGTTTTAATAAATTTATCCTGTGAAGTGACTACTTCTACATAGTCTTTATTTTTATTTGCTCTAAGCATACGTACCCTTGACAATGCGATTGTTCCACCAAGTACTAATATCGTAAACTTAAGAGAATATTGAAAATACCAGGGGTTGAGTTGACGTTTGTCGGATCTTTCGATAAAGAAAACACTTAATTCTCAAAAGTAATCTCAAACATTTTTTATTTCAATAAAAAATGGCCAATACGGCCATTGGATTCTACACATTTTGACCATCTTTGAAGGAAATCATGGATATCATTCCAAAAATAATTCCCTTTGAAACAAGCCATTTTTCGACTTCTTTAAAATTGGCAAAACTCTATCCTATCGATGCGAAAAGGTGATAGTCGGACGCGGTGATGTCTAGAAATTATGCCGGGTACGGTATGAGACAGTGCGTTGTCATGTTGTAGGATAATTTTTCCATGTCTTCAGGCCCATTCCAACTTAATCGATCAACGCATGATTCAAATTGATAATTTGTTGTGGGTATCAATCCGTATTCACCGTCTAACCAGGTTTTAATAACTCTGATCCCACCAATCACAGAGATTTGGCCTTGGAGTCGATGGGCCAGCCTCATCAGTTGAATAAAGCATGTTCTCATCACTGGAGCATGTACCCCCAGCAATCGATGAGCTTCAGCTACAGGCAACTAGTTAGTTTTCCTAGTGCCATACATTTTAAACTGGAAACCTTACTTAACTAACCTCTACCTTCAGTTGATCGTGCAAAGACTACCAAGAATATTCTACAAAATACTCCTTAGACAAGCTTCAAGTCCACGACTTGTATTTTTAATTTTGAAGGAATTTTAGCTCTATTCCTTTTCCAATTTGACAAGAAAGCCTTTAACACAAAACATTAAAATAAATTGGGCAGAAATTAAATAAATCATAGTGTAATAAAGTTCAACTGTCATGTTGACATAAATAGACTTGACTTAATAGTAAGGAAAATTTTTCTTGACTAACTTTTCAATTAAGTTATGTACCTTATTTGGAAGGCCTTATTTTGTGGCACTAGAAACTTGCCTTACTTTCAATATGCCCAATGGGCAGGTTCAGGCAACATAAGGGACTTATGCAGTCAACTTCATTCTTTGAACATAAATTTTGACCAAGGCAACTAGTTAGTTTTTCAAGTGTCATGAATTTTAAATTCAGAACTTTACTTCTCAAACCTCTACTTTAATTTCATAGTACGAAAAGTACCAACAAATTATTGTCTACAAAACACTCTCAGGCAAGTTACAAGTCCACCACGATTTGTATTTTGTATTGTAAATAAATATAACTTATTTCTTTTCCAAATTTACAAGAAACCTTTTTACAGAAAGCATTAAATGAAGTGCAGAAATAAAAAATCATAGTCATGAAGTTCAGCTTTCCGTTGAATAAAGAAACATGATCAATTGTCATTTTGACATAAGTTGACTTCGCTTGATAGTTAAGGGCCGGTTATAGCTATCAGTAAAATCCATCAGTAAAATGTTTGTTTTTAGTTTTTGAACATGATACCTACAGATTTATTTTTAGCAAAAGATTGATGCAATAAGATGAATCCTATATTCAAGTATTTTTTTCAAAACGAAACAATACATTTAAAGTTTAATTTAATTTAATTTATAAATCCATTTTAATTTTTTTAATGATGAAATTTCATTTTACTGAGCAGCTGACTGCCAAAAGCCAAAAAAAAATTCCATTTCGTTTTACTGTTGGTGTTCCAATTTTTTACTGTTCCGATCACATCATTTAAAATTTTACTGATGAAAGCAACAGTAAGGCGCCAGTTATAGCTAAAATTGGTTTTCATCATTGAAAACAAACATTGGAATTTTTTTGTCAGGAAATTTCTGTCATTGAAAAAAATTTCCTGATTGAAAGCCACCGAAAAACTTTTACTGACAGAAATCTGTCATTGGAATTGTGTGAAAATGGATCACAAATCAGTGGAACGATTCGTTTCACTTTTGAACATAAAAGTATCAGCTGTTCAGGAAAATGAATTTCCGTCCGGAAAATATAAAAATACATTTTTAGAGAAAAATAAATGCGTAATTACACTTTTTTTTCTCAAAAAAAAAATTCCTTGTGTGATTTCCGATCGATCAGTATATAATTTTCATTTCTAATCAAAGGGAAACACCGTCAAATATCGATTCAAAAATTTTTCCGGATCGATTTCAATGATAGCTATAACTGGCGCCTTAAAAACAAACTCTTTAAATAGAAACTTCAAAGTGACATTTAATATAATGACATTTACTGATTGCTATAAACACTCATCAGTAAAACATTTCAGATTCCTCCTGTTTCAAATTTTACTGATAGCTAAAGTCGGCCCATTAATTGGATGGCAATTTTTTGCCAGCTGACCAATCATGTGCTTAAAACTTGCCTTACTTTCATGTCCCTTATGTCGTCTGAATATGTCCAATTTCAATAGAAAAATATGACATAATGTAGAAGCTAAATCGTAGAAATGTAAACTAGAGAAATTTTGATAATACCAGCAAATTTGAACTAGTACCCCTTCGATTAATTTGTTATGTTTTCTTAAACTGAAAATTAGGAAGTTTCTCTCATAAACTATAAATTAGTTATTTTTCATGTACATATGTAAGTTCTAATCACTATATTTTGACTACATCTTTAGTTAAATATAAGAGTCAAGTCAAATTTCAGGCACAATTTCCACCAAAGGATCAATGAGGAATCCTTTTAGTCTTCCTTCTAGCTAATATTCTTTGTATTCCATTAAAACTCAAATATTTAAATTATTTTAATTTTCTTCTATATATGCAAATTCTTAGTTTCGTCGTTTGGATTCAATGGACAAAATAGTGAGTCCGGTTGTTCCTCAGCCTGGTGCATGGAAACGACCACCTAGATTGGTGCCGACTGGAGCCAGAAAAACTTCAAGACATCGGTCAACTTCTGTGAGTGAAACAGAACTTCTCAGTCCCATAGATGATTCAAAAACAATAACTGATAGTAAGTTAAAAATAAATTAAATATAAATAAACGTTTTGCTAATAAAAATCATTTATTTTACAGCCGATAGCATTCGTGCAGATACACCTGAAATAGATTCAGTATCAAGGCATATGGACACTGCCTCCATAGGTAGCCCTCAAAGCTCAGTGTCCGCCAACACCAACAATCTCGACAACTCATCGGTCATTGATAAATCCTCTACTGTCCCTAAACAAGAAGCTAAATCATCACATAACAACAATAAATTGCCAAAACTCCGACCAGATACAGCAAAATACCAATATGGCAACTATGATCGCTACTCAGGCTATCGTCATCTCAACGAATTCATGGATGTTCGCCTGCAAGTGTTCCAGCGTAATGCTGAACTCTTCCGGGGGAAGGACATCCTGGATATTGGTTGTAATGTGGGTCACATGACTATTACTGTAGCAAGAAATTTAGCACCAAAATCAATTTTAGGAATTGATATCGATAAGAATCTAATTGCCAGGGCAAGAAAGAACCTTTCGATGTTTGTGAGAATACCATTAGTAAAAGAGGAAAAATCCAAAAAGCTCCTTCAAGAAGAAGACGAACAAAAAGAAGCCCCAAAAAAAGAGGACGAACAAGAGGAAGATTCTCAAAAGACCACCACTACCAAGCAACAAAGCAAAAGACGAAAAAATAATCAAAATCGTAATCTGCAACAACAACACAATCATCATCATCGCCACTACCATCACCATCATCATGGTCATCATCATTTTCATCATGGTTTTCCCATGCATCATCCTCATCTTCAAAATGTTGAACCGCAGAATTTATTCCCAGTTTCATTTCCCTTAACCTATGGAGGTATTCCAGAAGTCAACAGACAATTCCACGAGATTGAATCGTCTTCATCATCAAGCTCGACATTCACGGAATTCCCAAAGAATGTCTTCTTCCGGCAAACAAATTACGTGCTCAAAGAGGAGGCATTGCTTAACAATGACACTCAGCAGTATGATTTGATAGTGTGCCTATCCGTCACTAAATGGATTCATTTAAATTTCGGTGATAATGGTCTGAAAATAGCCTTCAAAAGAATGTTCAATCAACTGCGTCCCGGAGGAAAACTTATATTAGAAGCTCAAAATTGGGCCAGCTATAAAAAGAAAAAAGATTTAACGGTAAGTTAATATGGTTTTTTGTTTTCTTTATCAATTTAAAATTTAATTTGTTTTTTGAAGGAAACTATTTATAACAACTACCAGAACATCGAGTTCTTCCCCAATAAATTCCATGAGTATTTGCTTAGTAATGAAGTCGGATTTAGTCATAGCTATACGCTGGGTGTTCCAAGACACATGAGCAAGGGTTTTTGTCGACCAATTCAGGTAAGTCACAATAAAAACAAGAATTTTTAAATTTTCACAAGCAACTAATTTTATTTTGTGCAGCTTTATGCCAAAGGGGATTTCACTCCCAATCATGTACGCTGGAGTGATGCCTACAACCCACAAACGCCGTATGAAGCATATCGTGGCATTTATGCTACAATGCCACGTCAGCCACATCCCATGCCAAGCGCCTATGACACGCCATCTTGTGGTGGAAATTCGGGTTCATATAGTTGCCGACAAACGCCAATGCATCAGCCGACCTCTCAGTACTATAACCCATTGGAAACAGATAGCTATCTGCCAAGCTATGACATTGAAGTGCTAAATCAACTCTACGTATTCGCATCACCTCTGTATCAAACAGTGTGGTCGCCTCCGGCCAGCATGCGGAATTCTTCTTCGCATACTCCGCTCTTCGGCAGCGTGCGTGAAATTGAAAACGAAGAAGGAGGCGGCGGTTCCAGCTTCCACCGTCACGTTTACCCACCAAACGATGAGACCTCATCACCAAACGCCAACGGCGCCTTCAATAGCATACGTGACGCGGACACCGATGATTCTCAAACAAATTCTGCCGTACAACATGTTTATGCCAACTGTGAAAGCTCTTCGTCTCCGCATGTAAACGATTCGGAGACCCAGGACGGTCTGGAAGAAGTAGCTGCTCCCCCCAATAGGCCCACATATGAACCAAACGGCGGCTGCTGTGACTCTAACGAGTCTTAAATTGTTTTCTATACCTAAGTGTATATTTATTTTAATGAAACGTGTTATATATTTTAAAAAATAATAATTTTATTATTTTATTGAATAGAAACAAGGAAACTTATATACACGCGTAAAATACAATTTTAAATATACATATATAAGCAAATGAGAAAAATGAAATAACTTATAAGAAACTAAATTTATATTAAAAAACAATTTTTTTAAATTAAATCTGTGATTTGAATTTATGAAACATTAAAAACGGAAAAAAATAAACAAAAAATTGTAAAAAGTAAAAAGAATTAATATAAAAATAATTATAGTATGCAAAAAGTTGAATAAAATACAACACATTTTTATTTAAAATAAAAAAGAACATGGATTATTAAAAAAATGGTTTTTATTATTATTATTATTATTATTAATTTTATTAAATGGTAAATAAATTACAAATTTAATAATTACTTAAACTAGAAATTAGCTGCCAGGGCTATCTACTAGGGAAGTTAAGTTTTTAATTGTAAAAGATAAGAGATATATACATACATAGGTAGTTATTATTGTTATTATTATTATTTTTTTTTTGTTTTAAATAGAGTTTTCAATTTTTAAAGTCGTCATTATATTGTATACCAAATTTATGTTGTCAAAATTGATATTTTTCAAAAGATGGTGTAAGTTTTCCTTTGATAGTTTTGCGCAGGTTGAAGAGACTTTTGGACAGGAAAGAAGGTGGGTCATTGTAAGAGTAGAGTTATCCTCGCAGAGATGGCAGAGTGGAGGTGCTTCTTTATTGAACAGGTGTTTGTGTGTAATGTATGAGTGGCCCAGTCTGAGCCGGATGTATAGCTTTAGTTTTTTTAAAGATATGTTGCTGGGATAGATTGCTCTGTCCCCGTTTGGATTTAGATTTTTGTATGAGTGGTTGTAGTTTGTCCAAGATTCTTTTCTTTTGAACTTCCAGTTTTCTAGAAGTAAATTGGTAGTATCTTTTTTATTGTGTTGAAAAAAGGCTTTTAATGGTTCTTTTTTCGCTGATTTGGCTTCTGCGTCAGCTGCTTCGTTGCCATTGATCCCAACGTGGCCGGGAATCCAGATGATTTTTAAAGTTTCGGGATTTAGAATGAGATGGTGTCTTATGGTCTCTACTATTTCAATCGAGTTCGAAATGTTTTCTATAGCCTTTATAGTTGAAAGGCTATCCGAAAATATGATCGTTTTTCTTTTCTGGGAGTGTGTTATGGCTTGGTATATAGCAAACGCTTCGGCAGTAAAAGTGGATGTGTGAGAGGATAGTAGCCCTTTGGAGACAACGGAACCGTTTTCGCCAACAACAGCAAACGAGGTGTACGTGTCCCCTTTGGATGCGTCTGTAAATAGTAGTTTCCATCCAAGAGATTTGTAGTTTTCTGCGATGTCTTGAAAAAGTGTTTTGTATATATCATCAGAGGTTGAATTTTTTGGATAGTTGGAAAGTTCGGTGTTTATGGTGTTACTTGGTAGGTTCCAAGGTGGTTGGCTATTCTTTGCGTAGTTTTGAATAGAGATCGGAACATCAAAGTTCTTTGCCAACGTGAGTGCCCTACATAGAGTTGATTGGATTCTTTGATGTCTCTTTCGATTCAAAATTTTTTTGACTTCTGGATGGATGGATGTTCTGTATGAAGAGTTTATTTTTGTAATTATTTTGGCCGTGAGAAAGTCAATTCTGTCCGTTAAATGAGGAAGCCCAGCTTCAGTTAATATGTTAATGATGGGTGTTGAGCGTATGGCTCTCATGCAGCATCTGGTGGCGGAGTGGTAAGGTGTTGTGATAAGACCCAGAGATGATTTGGAGCATTTTCCGTAGATTGGTAAACAATAATCAATTTTTGATAACACTATGGATTTGGTTAAATTTATAAGAGTATTAATGTTCGCGAAGCTATTTTTTGATGACAAATATTTAATTATATTAACCCTGGCAGTTAAGCTTTTCCTTATATAAATACAATGGTTCTTAAAATTAAATTTAGAATCAAATATAATGCCAAGAAATTTCAAAGAATCAACGTTTTTTATACAGCTATTGTTTAAATTGACTTCAACAAATTTTGTACAGTTGTGTTTTTTACATATGTGAAACAATTCGGATTTTGAACATGAAATTATTGAGCCCGAGTAATTACACCATTGAATAATAGCATTTATAATAGAAGTAAACATATTTCCCAATTCGTGGAGGTCTTTAATTTTAGAAAAAATGATTAAATCATCGGCATAGAGTGAGTGTTCGACTTTATGAAAGCTGTCTATTATATTGCTTACTTCATTAAAAGCTATGATGAATAGAACCACTGATAGTGGAGATCCTTGGGGAATGCCGTTCTTAAGTTGGTGTAGATTTGAGTAGATGTTGCAATATTTTATTCGGAAATTCCTGTTAGAAAGAAATGATTGTATATATTTGTATGTTTTTGGTCCTATTTTCCATTTTAACAGTTGATTAAGAACAACATGTGCTCCGATCCTATCAAAGGCTTTTTGGAAATCTAGACTGAGAATGGTGGCGTGGTTTCGTTCAGACAATGATGTGGAGACAAAATGGTCAATATGGAGAAGGGCGTCTAGCGTAGACTTCCCTTTTTTAAATGCGACTTGTCGGTTGTCAACCAGTTTGTCTTTTTCAAGGAACCAAAATAGACGTTTGGCTATTATTTTTTCGAAAAGGAGGGATATAGGGCGATACCCTGAAATTAATGTGCGGTCCCCGGTGGGTTTAGGCAGTGGTATGATATTGGCAGTTTTCCAGGCATGTGGGATTATTCCTGTGTCGAAAATGTTGTTGTATAGTGCCAGTAGACGATTTTTCAAAGTCAGAGGTGAGTTTTTTAACATGACATATGAAATGCGGTCAAAACCCGGGGTTTTGCCTTTTGCTGTGTGTACGCAGGAAATAAGTTCAGACATGTTTATTTGCGATTCAATAGAGATAGCTGAAGTGCAGGGGTGGAAAGATATATTTGCGTTGTTCAGGCTTTTTTCTTTTTCGCTGATGAAAGTATAGTCGAAATTAGAATCGTCTGAAGATTGTTCCCATGTTTGGGCAAAGTTTTCAACGATTTTTAAAGGGCAAGTCAACGTTGTTGAGTCTGTTTTTATTGTTTCTATTGTGTATGGATTATATGTGCCTGTTAACGTTTTTAAATCGGCCCAAAGTTTTTGAGGTGTTGAATTTGGATTTATATTAGCAGTAAATTTTTCAAAACAGTTCTTTTTTTCGGTTTTTACTGTTTTGCGAAATTTGGCATTAAGTTTACGATAGAGAACGAGATTGCAATCAGTAGGGGATTTTTTAAAGTTGTACCATGCTTTTTGTTTTTGCATACGCAGAGAACTTATTTCCTTATTCCACCAAAAGACGGTTTTCTTGTGGGTCTTGTCGTTAGTTTGAGGAATGGATAAGTTTGCTGCAGTGCGTATTGATTTATGAATCAAAGCGGATTCTCTGTTGATGTTCAAGGAATCTTTTCTCAGGAGCAACTCCCTAGATACAGTGGCTCGGAATAAATCCCAGTTTGCTTTGTCTAGAAGGAATTTTTTGGTTTTTTTAACCTGTTGGTTATATTGTCCGGTAGTGAGGGTAATGAAAATGGGAAAATGATCGCTCCCAGAGAGGTCATCCGATATGTCCCAGGTAGTTTTATTTAGAAGAGAAGGTGTGATGAGTGATAGATCCACGTGTGAAAGCGTACTATGGGTGGAAAAATGGGTTGGTCGACCGTCATTAAGTAAAGCTAACCCGGAGTTAGCGATAAAATGTTCGACTGTTTTGCCGCGTTTATTTAGTTTTTCAGAGCCCCAGGATGGACTCCATGAATTAAAGTCCCCTGTTATTAAGACAGGGTTGCTAATTCCGTTGATAATATCTTCAAGGTCTTGTGTTGAAAATTGTTGATCAGGGTGGATATAGAGAGAAATAATTGTAAATTGAATATTTAACTTGATTTCAACTCCTATTGCTAATATATTTGAGTTAATCGGAATAACTGAATGGGGGATTGAGTTATGGACGAGGATGCCAACACCTTGTTTGGAAGTCGTTATAGAGTCAATATTATGGAAGTATGTGGTATATTGTTTGGGAGAAAATGGATGGCGATCGGAAATTACATGGGTTTCTTGCAAGCAAATGACCTTTGGTTGTATGTCTTTTATTAGTAGTTGCAATTCGTGTAAGTTATTCAGGTACCCATTAATGTTCCATTGTAGGATGGTGAATTGTTGGTGAAGTGAAGGTAAAGTATTGTTTTTGCCGGTGTAAAGAGAATTTTGTTGTGGAGAATTGAATGCGGTGTTATAATTGTGGTGTTCATTATGACTCCGCGGCATTGATACAGAAGCGGGAGGGCTTTGTAAAAAGCCCTGTCGATTCGGTATCCCCACCGCGGAGTCGTTGTTTTGGTTAAGAAGTTTAGTTTTAGGTTGAATCATCATCTTGTTCCATATGATTATTAGGTTGGTAGTATAGGTTTTGTGAGAGAAGTGTGTTTGTTAGATTTGTTAGAGGAGATGGGAAGCTAGAAGGTGTAAGAGACTGAGTAGTCTCGACAGAGTGTGTGTGTGAGAGAGAGTTAGTATGAGTGTATTTGTTGTTTTTATTAAAAGTTGGTGTGGGTGTGGAGTCAGTTATCGTATTTGGAGGAGAAATAGTAGAAGTAGATTTTTGTATGGTGCGGGCAGGTATTATTGGCACGGGTGGGGAAGTATGAGGAAGTTGTTTATTGTTTTTTTGTTTAATAGTTTTTTCGCTATTATTTGTTTGTGGGGGTGAATCAATTATTGTGGTAGATTGGTTGTAAAGATTTTGCTTAGATGTGTTGTTTGCTGAAGTAGAAATAGTAGCTTGATCGGAAGAAGAATTGCTGGGAAGCAACTGGGGTGGAGGGGTTGAACCCGTGGTGGTGTTTTGTTTACTTGACGTTGATGAGTTTTGTAAAATTGAGGAGTAGGTTGTTGAAAAGAATTGAATCGGATTTTTTTCTTTGTATATTTTTTTAGCATCGGCCATTGAACATTTGTTGATTGTTTTAATTTTGAGAATTTCTTTGGCCTTGATGTATTCTTTGCACAATTTGGAAGATGATGGGTGTTCTTCGGCACAGTTAGCGCATGAAGTGCGTGTGCAATTTTCTGGTTGATGGGGGGCAAGGTTACAGTTTTGGCAAATTTCTGAAGAAGAACATCTTTTGGTGGTGTGGCCGAGGAGTTGACATTTGCGACAGCGCATGGGGTTAGGGAAATATTCCTCTATTTTTGCTTTGTGCCAGCCAATATCAACGGTGGAGGGAGGGCGGAAGCGATCAAAAGTAAATAGAATTAGACCGGTAGCCTCTTGTTTATTGTCAGGTGTTGTTTTTTTAAATTTGTATACCTCGGTTACGCCTTGACATTTCATTTCAGTAATTATCTCTTCTTCGGGCACATTGATTAGGCATTTGGCGTATGCTGTACCTTTGCAAGAATTAAGGTTGGATTGTAGTTTAACGGAGATTGGACAAAGGTTAGCCAGGTGTTTTTTGGACAGGAAAAGATTAGCTATTTTGGCGGATTTTGCAAGGAGAAGAAGGCTACCGTCACGTAGTTCCGTTATACTTTCGTACGCGGTACTAATACCATCAATGGCTTTTTTAAGTAGAAATACACTTATAGAAGATAGAGGTTTTTTTTCATCACTAGAAGAAATGACTATGAATTTTGGGTCGGGAAGGGTTGAATTTATTTGCACTGTTTTGTCGAGTTCTATGTAGGTAGGGTTATGGTTTTTATTTCATATAAAGTGAACATTCTTTTGGAAGCAGGTGCTCTATTAGGGTCTTAATTCAAAGGTAAGCTGTTTCAGAAGGAAATCAGGTATTGATTTCACGTGTAGTATACTTATTTGAGTACCACTCGTATCTTTCAATGTGTATGGTCATCAATGGGGCCTATCATACGAGTATCATAAGTAAACATCAAGAATTAAGTTTCTTGGCTCTCATTTAAATGTGTAAAGTTAAAGTCTGCAAGGAAAAGTGGAAGATTACGGGCATTTAAAAAAAATCGACGTGAAAAATTCCAAGGGAAATTTTATTCCCAAAACCGATTGGACCCAATTTTTTTTTTAAAAAACTATGTTAAATTTAAGATGGATACAACTCGGCGAAGCTATGCACCATTTTTGATAATTTTATTAAAATTTTTCCAAGCAAAAATTTGAACGACCAATAGCCTAGAAATTTGCTCGAATTTGCTTTGGGGAAGATTTAAGACGCTATTTTGAAGCTTTTGGTTGATGTATGAAAATGTTTTATATATCAAAATGACCGGTTATTTGTCAAGAATGTAATGAAATTTGAGTTTTGAAAATTGATTAGAAAATGAAAATGATATGATCGATTTTGTAAAAAAAACTTATTTTTTTAATATTTTTCCGTTTAATTCTGTTAATATACGTGATCAAATTATTGGTTCTAATTATAATTGTTCGTAACGAATTAAGCTTTCGAAAGATATCTCATTTATGAAAATCGCTTCAGTATATTTCAAGTTATAACGGTCTTAGTTCTGTTTGAAATATTATTTTTAAAACTTCCTTACATTAACCTATAAAATATTTAGCAAAATTCATAAAATTTAAATGGCTTTTTAAAGCGCGTGTAAATGTGAATATATACTTTAATTATAACGTTGTTTCTTTAAAATTATTTCACTGAAGTTATAGACCTTAAAAACCGTAGTTTTAAGAGATCTTAGTTGAAATACATTTGTATGCAAAGCTTTAGGAAATATCGTTTTAACATCGTCTTAGTTTGATATATATTGAAACAACCATTGACATGTTTTTAGAAAACAAAAGTAGCTAAAAAACGGCATCATTAAATTTTCAAAAGTACTTTTTCAAACTGCATTTTTAATGATAAAATTTAAATTGAGGATCCAATCAATTAACTAGTCCTAGCAATCTACAATCCAAAATGAAGGATAAACGAGATGTTTACATTGGCGGGCGATCGATGGCTAAAGTAGGGAATGCTATTTTATCGATTTTAAAACTTTTTTAGTTCCATTTTTACTTATCCAAATATGACAGTTCCAAAAGTGACAATTGTCCAAAAAGGCGACTACTTATAAACCCTCTTATACTTTTTTCTAAAATTTCTCAAATATCAATATTCTTTTATTATTAGCTGTAATCTCTTGAAAAAGTGTCTAGACTTGAAATATTGTTAACTTTTGTTTTTACTTTCCTTATGGGTGTACTGTTTCGATTGAAAACTTATTAAACAAGTATTTCCAAGCGATCCCTTAAAGTCTTGTTTTCTTATATCAAAAGCATAAACATCTATAAGTTCCTATGAAAATTATATAAATTCTTGAATATCATCTCCGTGTTGTCATTCTTTTAACCATACAAAACAATAAAAAACATATGAATACCGATGTAATGGTAGTTTATTTATTTAATTCTTTTTCAATCAATAATTTTTTGTAAGTTTAGATCAACAAAATAAAATATGTATTATCCTATTATAAGTCGAATTTTACAATCTTCTTATTTTAAGTTCCACCAGAACTTCCTAGACGCTCTTGCTCAAATTATATCTGCAAAAAGAGAAAAGTTATAACTTTAAATTTGTTTGTTTATTCATTTTAAAATAAATCATTATTATAAAATGTTTTATCAGTAGGACCTATTGGATAGTTGTTGCGGTATGTATCATTCTACATTCTCAATATCCTCTTTCTCATCATTTTATAACAGAAATGTTTTAGCAAATAACTTGATATGTTTGAGTTTTGTCCTTACAAGTTCAGAAGAAGTTCGAAAAATTAAGATTTTATGTCCAAATAATGAATTATCAAGTTATCCGCCGCTTCAACATTCAAATAAAACTTTAAAATATACTTACAATAATTTATAATAGGATCACAAGCCACGTGGCAGTTGTTGGTGTCAAGAAGCTTGAAAGTTGACTCATTTCATCTTTTCACCCCAGTTGTTACGCAGAACGTATTTGAAAACCATTCAACCAAAACTATCAAAAATTAACATTTTTGAACTAGATAATTGGCAAATATGTTTTATTTTCATCTGAACCCTAAAAATAACGAAAAAATACTTTAAAATCTCACATCATACAAATATTATTAATAGTTAGTTATTGTATAAATTTTCAGAAGGACCTATTGGATAGTTGTTGCGTTATGTAATCATGCTACATTCTCAATATCCTAGTTCTCATCATATGAAGAAACATTTAAAAAACAAACATATGTATTTGTTTCAATATCTTACCTTATAGGTATCATAGTTTCCTTTTCATCAAAACATTAAGACGTTTTTCAAGTTCTAGAATTAAAAAAAAGAATACAAAATTACACATTTAAACTGGTAAATATGTACATATATGTTTTATCAGTTTGTGTCTTAAATAAATCAGTAGGACCTATTGGATAGTTGTTGCGTTATGTAATCATGCTACATTCTCAATATCCTGGTTCTCATCATATTAAAAAACATTTAAAACAGAAACATATACACTCCACTTCAACTAAATACAAACACACATTTTTGAAGATACTTTGTTTATTTTTACCCAAATATTGTGTATGTTTGTGCCATCTGGTGATGCTACTAATACTCCCCTTAAGGTGTTAAGAAAAAAATTATCCAGCTTAAAGATGAGCAATTTTAAGGTGTGCATCAGAGTCTAATGATTCTGTGAAAATAAAACTAAAAGCTATCGTAAACGGAAGTTGATCAAAATTCGAGCTCTCTTTAACGAGTTAATACTGAAGAACAACGGTAAGTTATGCGATTAGAGTTTTTCAAAACACCAATTAGCTTGAAAAAGAAGGATATCACGTTTTTTTTTTTTTTGTCAGATGAAAGGAAGCTAAATTTCTTTTAATTTCCCGAAATTTGAGAAAACGAAAAGGTTTATAACAAGATTTATTATTCTGAGGGAGCAGTCATTTATTATGCAACTGCTGCAAATATTACTGAAGCTGGGTAAAAGGGAATCTTAAAAAGAAATGTTCCTGAAATTGTGACTCAAAAGAGAATTTAATTTTTCTTACAAGAAAGCTTTGCATGTGGACGAAAGAAAAACTACTGCTTTTCTTTGGTAATTCTTTTCTTAATATGTACATATCTTTAGGAAGCACTTAAAATCAATATTTCGAAAAAATGTTTGAGTGCGTATTAAGTTGAAGCGGAGTGTTTATATTTTTTTAATATCTTACCTTAAATCTCAATATCCTCTCCTTTCACACATGAAGACATTTTTCGAGTTCTAGAATTTAAAAAAAAAAGAAACAAAAATTAAACATTTAAACTTGAAAATATATGTTTCATCAGTTTGTGTCATAAATAAATCAGTAGGACCTATTGGATAGTTGTTGCGTTATGTAATCATGCTACATTCTCAATATCCTCTTTTTCATCATACAAAAACTTAATTTTAAATTTATCTTTTGAAACGGAAAACAACCTTCAAATGGATAATAAAACATGTACATATATACATACAGTTTTGGCTAAAACAAAAGAAACTTTAATTGCCGCAGTTATTTGCTAGTATTTGTTTTTAATCACTTCGGCACATCTTCAAAGCTTGGAGTCAATTAAATTGTTTATTATGCTTTTTGGGATACTTTTCTAAGCCATTTTAATTTGATCAAGCAGATCATTTTTATTTTTGCATTTAATACTTACAATTCGTCGATCTACAATTTCCCCCCATAGATTTTCTATGGGGTTGAAATCTGGGAACTGTGCTTTCCATTGTAACACGTAAATCCGTTTTTCTTGAAACCACGTCTTAACCGTATTGGACGTGTGCTTTGGTTCGTTGTTCTGCTAAAATATCAATTTCATACCATTAAGTTACCTCCTTCGTTGTTTACAGTAGCTTTTGATGTAACGTGCATTTAGCCTCTTTGGCTGGTCTGCGAACACGACGGAAACCCATCGGAACCCTTGAAATTGAATTTGGACTCGTCCAAAAAGAGTACGTTAATCCATTTTGTAACGGTTCAGTTGATGTGGTCATGATTAAATTTAAATCCAGCTTGTTTTTGGTGGAAATAAAAGGTTTTTTACAGCTTTGATAGATTTTAGTCCACCATCAACAGCTCGTCTCCAAATTGTTCTCGCAATTACGTTCAGGTCGAGTTTGGTTTCATATTTCTCTTGATGATATAAAAAGGCTTTTTTTTAATTAATTTTATTATTGCAGAATCCTCTCCTCCTCTCGTTATTTTTGTTGGTCTGCCACCTCGATGAGACGTTTGGAATGACTTTTCGGATTGTAAAATTGTATTAATCGGCAAATCACTGATTTTGGAATGGAATATTTTTTTGATATTTTAATTTTACTCATTCCACTTTTATGTTCTTTTATTTCGTTAGAGTATTTGTTTTCGGCCATTTTACAAAAATCAGCTAAGAACACTGATTAGCTTACCCGTGAACTGAATAACACCTAATAAATAGAATCAACAACAATCGTTTGCCAACACCTTTAATATGAGAAATGGATTTTGTAGTTAACGGACTAACTTTCCTCTATTAATAAGAAAAAAAGATCTAGCAATAAAAAGTTGTTTTTGTTTTGACCAACATAAAATTGGGTTAACTGTCCTACTTATGTAATATCATATTTAAAGAACCTTTATGAAAACTATTTTCTCTTGTGGTCTATTTAGAAGTCAATACATAATGTATTAAATTTTAGATACAAATTGAGATGATTTGTTTAAGTTATTAATTTTTGAATGACATAAAGATAGAGGTAGTTTTAGTTGCTAATGTTTTGGCCCAACACTGTACATACAAAAATAAACAGGTTTTCAGGTAGTCTTATATTAAATTCTCAGTCTATTATTAAGTTTAGTTCATGCTCTAATACGCTTATTTAAATTTCAATCCTACTCTTTAATCCCAATATTTTCACGCATTCGTATTGAAATAAGTTTTTTGAAAGCAAGCTGTGTTCCAGTTTCATAGACAATTAAATTAATTGATTTATGCTTACCTTGAAACAATATGTCAATTCCAGGAATAATATTAGAACTCATAATTACAATGTACATATCTGGAATTAAAAAGAAAATAAATGTCTTAAATAAAATTCAAAAGTATCAAAATATAACTGCTTTTGTTTTGTATTATTCAGAAAGACTAATCAATACGCACTCATCATGATTTTATCAGATAGGGGCGAAATAAATTTGTCATCATTGTATTTAAAAATACGAGTACTTATTTTAAAGAAAATATTTATGAATGCTCACCTTTATTGATAAGGCATGATATTCCATATATTCTCCAATATTACTCTTTACCTGCAACCAAAAAAAAAAAGATGTTGAATATTCGGCATATTTGAGAGATGAATTTAGCTTTTTGTAGCCAAAAACTTCAGAAAGACTAATCAATACGCATTCGTCATGATTTTATCAGATAGGGGCGAAATAAATCTGTCATCATTGAATAAAATCACCATATTTTGCTTTTCGGTTTTATTTATGTATATTTTAAACAAAATAATTTAAAAATCTTTTGCAAGTGTTCTTTTTTCAAATCTCAAACGTCAAATTGGAATATCTCTCATGAATGTAAAGCAAAATGAAGTGTATGTTTATGCTTAAAAATACCAAGATGCAAATGAACATGTATTCTCACCTTTATTGGTCAGCTATAGATATTCCACATAACCACAACAGCAAAACCGGTCCGGTCCATCTGGAATCAAAAAGAAAATAAACAGGTTTAGAATATGACCTTTTTCGATGTTTTCTTCGATATAAAGATAGACTAAAAGCTCAGAAAGACTAATCAATACGCATTCAATCATGATTTTTTCAGATAGGGGCGAAATAAATCTGTCATCATAAAATTAATATACTATATATACAATCAATGTTAATATTTCTCCAAATTATTGCTTACCTTTTTTTTGTTGGCTTATTAAGCATGTACAAGATCTAAGCAAAATGTCAATTTGTCCAATCCAAACCTAAAACAAAAAAACATAAATTATTTAGTTACAATTTGATAACAATGTAAACAATTTCCTTACCTTTTCAAAATTTAGACAACCTTAAATTCTATCCCAAAAAAAAAACAACAGAATGTTTCAAATAGAAATAATAAAAAGTCTGAATATGTACTCTATGGAGTTTGTTTTAAAAATTATCTTATATTTACTATTGTTATCAAAAAATATGTAATAAAAACATTCTTGCCCTTAGTTAAACAATCTATTCTCTTAAGTAGCTTTAGTAGGCGTTTCTATACTTTCTTCTGAGTAAATCACTTAAAAACTACACACTATTTACTTATTATTTGATTTTTGTTTGTCGTAGGAATAAAAAAACAAAATTGCAAAATAACAAAAAAAAAAAAACATAAAACGTTTTTCTTTTATTCTTCTTCACATTCATACCTCCTCAAAAATTCCTTTTTGGAATTTTGTTGTTTTTTGTATAAAATGAAAATGCATTGTTTTGAAGCACACTATATATATCCAATTCATAGCCCTGAGCTGTGTAACTACTTAGCTTAAAATCTATTCTTCATCGGGCTTCTCCCGATCTTTGTCCTTCTTCTTCTTCTTTTTCTTTTCTTTCTTCTCACCCGCCTCGTTGTCTTCTTGGGTGGATGGAAGGGTACTATCATCAGCTTCATTGCTTTCTGGGGCCTCTTTGTCGGCCTTGTGTTTCTTTTTCTTCTTCTTTTCTGATGTTGAGATGGAAAGTGCTTCAACTGCAGCTGTTCCATCTTGGCTTTGAACGCTCAATTTGCGCTAAAAGAAAAATAGAAATTCAAATTAATTTAAACCTAACAAAACACCAACTGGTTATTTATGAAGACAATTTTTTTATCAGCAAGACTAATCGAAATCCCAACTAATCATGGAAATCAGATAGGGGCGAAAAAATTATTCATCATGGAAAACAAAAATTGATGGTCCATTAATTAAAACCTGTAACTTACCTTCTTGCTAGATTCATCAGCTCCATTATCGCCTACGTTGACATTGGAAGCATCACCGTTGGTGGGTTTCTTTGCACTATAGTCCACAAAACCAGTAAGCCACTCTTTGGGAGTGTTCTCGTTTGGTCGGCCGAATTTGTCCAGTTTACCAGAAGCAATAAGCGCTTTCTTGGCAGACGCTTTTGGTCCCAGACCCCAGGTTCTTGGATACGAGTCACGTTCCATAATGACACGTTTAATTTTGGCAATAACACCATGATCGCAAGACGCCATTGTTGCAGTTGTCATTTGTGCAATGGCTAAACAAATTGCTTCACCCTTTGTTGTGACAATGACAATTTCCTGATCAATTTCGATACCATCTTCGTAACGAAGGACACCAGGTAACATAATTTTTGCACCATAGCAAACAGCGTTCACCTGAAAATATCTGTAGCTTTAGAGAATTCGTCATTTTGTGGGCATTATTGTTTCTGCTAACCGCACTATCTTTCATAATGATTCTCTTATGATTGATCAAAAGACCCTCCAATGGCTTGATTACTCTCCTAAGCATAGTTTCGTCTTTGTGGTTCTCATACATGTACATGGCATCGAGGACATCGTGCATTGTGACCATGCCATCACGTTCAGATTGGATGCCAGACCTCACACGACGCAACTCCACCATTTGGCCACCAACACCAAGGACAAGTCCCAAATGTACACACATTGTACGAATATACGAACCAGCCTCGCAACTAACCCAAAAAACACCTTTTTATGTGAATTTTTTACCCATTTCCCAGAGGAGGTGATAATTTTAATAGGAGGGAGAAACAAAAAAGAAACAAGACTCAGTTGTTGGTTTGATGATATAGCATTTGGAATTATAATTATGCAGGTGAATCAATTTAATAATTTTTTAAATTGTCACCTGTATTAAATGCGTTTGGGAGTTTTTGATTTGAGGGAGTTTGTTCATTATAGACTTACCCATATTGCGCGACTCATCGTAGTCGAGAAGTTTGCTGTCGTAAACTGTACGAACACGAAGTTGACGCTTTACAGCCGAAATAAGTGGTGGACGTTGGAAGAGCGCTCCGCGCAATTTTTCCAATCCTTGTTGCACCTTGGCCACTGATTCGACAGGACCGTGTAATTTGAAAATTGCCACATACTCTTTTCCGGCGCTCTGTTGGGATTTAACAAGACGTGTTGCACGATCTATACAGACAATTAGGCAACCTGTAATAGAAAAAGGGGTTGCAATTGGTCAGGGTCGAAAATTCGCTAAAAATCTTTGATCAACCTAAAATAAGGAGGAGTAAGAATAATTGTCTCCGTGTTTTTCTTTGCTAGGATGTCAAAGACAACACACCCAGCATACACACACCAGAAATTGATGTTCCCAGTCATAGTCACATCCTTGGACAAGGAAATGATCCAAGCTGCCGGCTTAATATCATGGGGTATACGTATGGTATAACTTAACTGATTTATACATACTTATTGATAAAAGAATTGTTTCTGAATTTTTCTTTGTAAGGTAAACGTAAGAGTTTATCCAACATACACACATCAGAGAATTTTGTTCCCAATCTGAGTCACAACCTTGAGTGAATTGATTCTCAAAGGTTACCGGCTTTACATGGGGTATTTGTATTTGTATTTAGAGCAAAACAATCAAGATTCTTACCTGTTACTTTAGGATCGAGAGTACCCGAGTGACCAGTCTTCTCGACTTTCAAAATTTTCTTAATCCACGCGACAACTTCATGCGAACTGGGATTCGATGGTTTATCCAAATTGATGTAACCGGACTTCATGTATTCCTTGATGTCACGATTCAATGGACTTGCTCCATTTGGTAGAGGTGTGTAGTGATTAGTTCTAACGTTTAACTTGTCGAAATTCTTCAGCAAGAGTGGCCATTCAGATGTTTCTAATTTTGCTACTTTCTCTGAGGATTTAATTTGGAATTCACTGGATTTTTGAACACTTGCTAGGTCTTCATCAGCATCCATTGGTTCCTCCTTGATCTTCTTCTTTTTCTTTTCTTTTTTTATTTCTATAAATTCAAGATTCAAATAAAATCACATGTTTGGGGATCATACAAAACGTGGATGGGTTTTTTAAGACAGTTTAAATAAATCAAATATTGATGATAAAGTTTAAAAATTTTAAAGAAATACTTAAATATGTTTTAAATAAATTAAATTTGAATTATTTACCAATATTTTCCATTTTATTAGTTAATTTAATAAATCTGACACGCGTATGCTTTGCACTATTCTGATGAAAGAACGAGGTTAGAAAAATTCAAATACCGCCATGCCACTCTTTCAAAATGCGTTAGCACGTGTGTTATTTTTTTTGTGGCGACACCTATCTGTGGAAATTAAAAAAGATTTAGGGAGGCGTTAGACCTTTTTGAAATAAGGTTCGGTCGAATAAGATGCAGTATAAATCTACTTCTTTTTTAAGAATATTTATAACAGAAGAAGATCCTTTAAACCAGATATACTCAGCAAAGACATTTTTTAATTTGTAGTGGGATCTTACAACAAACGTAAAAGGAAAATTAAATTTCACGAAGTCAAAAATCGAAATCAATTCAAAAAGTATGAAAGTAAAAGAAATATATAAATTACAGTTTTGAAAATATTTCTTACAGGTTCAATAAAACGTCTGGTGAAAAATAATACTTTTCGCAACACGCAACATATATCTCGTTGCATACACACGCCAGAAGGATTTGTACTACAAAGTAGAAAAAAAGTTCTCATTAGTTACCCAACATTTAAATTACTTTCCAGTTAAATCCTCCCGTTAGCGAACAGTGTCGGTCAATTACTTGTAAGTTATTCAATTTTCCTTTTGTACTTTTCCATTGAACTTGAAAGAATAGTTTCAAAAGTCTGTCCCATTACTAGCATATGCTGATGACATTGACATAATCGGAAGAACTCAGCGTGATGTCAATGGGGCTTTTGTAAGTATTGAGGCAGAGGCGGCAAAAATGGGTTTAACGGTTAATGAGGGCAAAACAAAGTACATGCTGTCGTCAAGAAAGGACCTACAACACCGACGTCTTGGTCAAAACGTCACCATCGACAGACGTAACTTTGAGGTAGTCAAGGACTTCGTCTACCTAGGCTCCGCTGTAAAAGCAGAAAACAAGACCAGCGCTGAAATCAACCGAAGAATAACTCTTGCTAACCGCTGTTTCTTTGGGCTAAGAAAGCAATTGAGTGAAAAAGTCCTCTCTCGAAGGACCAAAGTGTCGCTATATAAGACCCTTATCATCCCCGTCCTGCTATACGGTGCAGAAGCATGGACTATGACAAAAGCGGATGAAAGCACCTTGGGTCGTTTCGAGAGAAAAGTTCGTCGTGTGATCTACGGTCCCGTATGCATCGAAGAGGAATTGAGGAGAAGATGGAACGACGAGCTGTACGGGCTGTACGGTGACGTAGACTTAGCCAGAAAGGTAAAAGTCCAACGACTTAGATGGCTGGGTCACGTAGAGCGCATGGAAACCAATGCTCCGGCCCGGAAAGTCTTCGAATCCACACCCACAGGACAAAGCAGTAGAGGAAGACCGCGGATCAGGTGGCGCGCACAAGTGGAAAGTGACCTCACCCAACTTGGAGCGCGAAACTGGAGACATCTAGGTAGGGACCGAGCTAGATGGAGAAGTTTGTTGGGTGAGGCCCTAGTTCACACAGGACTGTAGCGCGACCTTAAGTAAGTGAGTATTCTATTTTCCATTTTTTTAAAGTTTTTTTCGAGACCATGGCAGGCCAAACCATCTCATCTATTTCTACTTCTTCCAAGTAGTCCGTAATGCACCTGGAAACGTGAGGTATCGCATTGTCTTGCATCAGGGAGAAATTTTCTCCAATAAATGGTGCGAAAGGAACCCAATATTGTTCCAAAATGTTGGTGATTCAATAATTGTAGTTCACCGATCGTTTCCCGCTGGGCAGCTGTTGTCGAATTGTATCTCCCACCTGATCTTCTTTTACGGCTATCTTTTATCTACGTAGACAAACCCTGGACTTATCAGTGAAGAGACACTATACCCTAGTCTGTCTTGGTTCAATCTTGGTGAAGGCGAACAAATTCCATTCGCTCGTGCTGTATCGTAAGTCTTGGTATACGACCAGATTACTCTCCAAACGACTCCCACCGTTTAAGCAAACAGTGGTCCCTCACACTAATTAAACTCTGTGACACACTTCAACCGCTGTTTGGTGACGAGCTCAAAGGCTTTGAAGCACCAAATATTTTGGCAAAAATAAAATATTATTATAAAAATGATAACAATACATCATAAAGTAATGACTGCGCCACTTTTTTTGTAACTCAGTATATTATCTCTGTATTAATTGGGTGGAGATGTCATTTTTACTTATTCCAATGTTTTTTAACGTCCATTTTTGTGGCGATGAAAATTTAACTTTCTATAAAAGACAATATATGGCTAAAAGAAAGCCGACTTCATTTAAAGATTCCATTTAGTTTGTTTTCATTTCAAATACGTGATTTTTGTGTGGTCCTTAAAACTATAAATAAAGCGTATGATTAAACTTAACGAACTCATCCTGTAATACATTGACATATACTAGATTTTGTCTATTAGTCAACTAGTTTTCCCATAGAAGTTTTACCTTAAAATCGATTCTATGCTTCTTCTCTTGTCGATAAGTGGAAAACAATAATAATAAGGCTTAAGCTGGACATACATTTTAAGCACAAGCAAATGTATCTGAAAAATCAACATAAAATGTTCATAGAAATATGTTCAAATCATGAAACTTGTAAGCAGTAAAACAGGGCCGAAAATGGTAACCCTAGACAAAATAAAAAGAGAGAAAGAGACATAGGATTTGTCTCCTTAAATAATTGGCTGCGATAGTCTTTAAATGGCAAGATAAGATTGTGTAAACAGACAGAACTAATTCGCTCGTTATTGAATCCCCACATACGGCAGAGCCAAAGCTTTGCTTGTTGGCTCGGGTTCATACATTTTTTTCTTGCTGAAAATCCAAAATGGAGCAAAAGATCCAAACCGAGTCACCTTATTTTTCCGAAACACGGTCGATTTGGGACCGGCTGAACTCCATTGTCGTGTATCGTCACCTTTAAATTACCATTGCTTGTTTCTAGGCCTCAGCAAGTTCTTTTTTCAAATAAAATGAGGATAATTGTCAAAGTTTGACAAAATAAACAAAACACACAAATCAAGTTCCAAAAGTTTCCGCTGGACATACCGAAGGGCTAGCAGCTTTAAGGGATAGATGACATAAACGTGAAGTTGGCTTCTAGCAGTTCATAGTAGGCCAATGTTGGCGTAACTTTCCCCTGAAAACAGAAGGTTCGTAAAAACAGTACTTATGTATGTATTTGTTTTACTCGAATATTTTTTTAAAGTTTTTGAATTCACCCTAAACTCAAAGATGGCTTCAGCTTTACTTTTGTTCAAATTTGCAATGCAGATCAGTGTATAACCAAAATTGCCAACTTTTAACAACATATCAGATGATAACACTTTTGGCAATGTGCTTAAAAATTATTGCTGAACAGTGCCAGAGTCTAGTCCACGAATGATGTTTGACTTTAGTTTTATGTTTTAGGTTGCCTAACTGTCTTATTGAAAGACCTAATAATAGTAATGTACTGTCACCATAAGAAAAACACAATTTCGGAACGGTTCCTAAATTAATAATTCCCTCCATTTTAAAATCCAGCTGCAAAACACCAAATTCAGGCTAGCCAAAATTGCCGCGATTAAATTCAAATACAGCAAACAGCAACTGAACAACAGCAGAAAAATCATAAAATTAAAATAGAATATAGTTTGATTTTAAATTTAAAAAGGAGTTTAAAAAACTTATTCTAGAATCAAATCAAACAAAAAAGGGAATAAATTATCACAACATAAATGTTTAGAAGTTAAAGAAAACAGAAGTGGTTTATATTTAAAAAAAAAATTATTAAGTGTAGTCTCATACAACTAACGAAAATGCCAAGAACAAAAGTTTCGAAAAATCCGAAACGAAACCGAGATGCTGCGATTCGGGAAGAGAAAATTCGTGAATATGATTCGACTGTGGATCAATTCATGAATGGTTTTGATATTAAAGTGAAACAGGATATTCTAGAGATTGAAACTGAGATTGCACTAATAAAGGCGCGAATTCCAGAGAAGATCCTCTTGATGAAAATTGGAGATCTAATGAGCATGGTAATCTATTATTTTACTTTTTTTTATTGAAATTATTCATTATTTTAATCTAATTTTTGGTATAGAATGCCTCGACATTCTCTGAAGTTTTGGCAACTCCAAATTTCACCACTCAAACCAGCACAGTTGAGAGTCAAAATCAATCGTCCTTGCTGAAATCTGTGAAGAAGTCCAATGACGAAGGTGAATATATTTTAATTATGTTTTTCCTTCATTCACACTAATTCATTTATGTACACTACACACTGCTTCTTTTATGCTTGTCCTCTGGTGATGGTTTGTTTGGTTGGTGGTTTTCCCTCATTGCTCATTTATCATTCGGAACATAATAAATTCGAATACAATACAAAAGGCTACCTTACAGAGGATAGCACTAATAGCATGGCTTGTGCAAGTCAAGCAAACTTGTCGATAATGCGAACTGTTCGCGTACCAGGACCGCTTAGTTCGGCCAAAGCGCGGCGTACAAGAAGGAGTCAATCAGCAACTGGCTATCCCCCGAGTGCCATGAAGCCGAAGCCTTCAACTGCAGCATGCAAAGAGCGACTTTCTCGACAAAAACTTCGAACTCCATTAGTATCGAGGCAAAAGGCGATAAGTGCTGATCGGACACCAAACCGAGGAAAGAGTTCTCCTGGTAGTCCTACGGCCCTACTCAGATGGCCAAAACCAGGCGAGTTGGTCATTTCAATGACAGGAACTCCAGTCGTCTCTTCGAACATGTAAGTTGTGTTTTTTATTGACATATTTTTACACATTTTTCGATGTCCTTTTTATTCTTGTCCTGATAGAATGCCAGAGCAGTTTGCCAATGTAAACATACCAATTAGGGACGGAGTCCTATCGTTGCGACCAAAAAAGCTATGCAATTTAGATCCGGAAATAGTAGACAAAATCGACCAGGACACGATTAGTCAGATCAAATTGTTGCAAACGAACTTGGAGCTGATTATGAGCCTTGCTGATAAATCAGATGTCTAAATTAGTTTATTAGGTTAATATTATATATTTTTTTATATTTTGCTAATTATTTTCATGTTCAATGGAGTCACTTATCCATTTTTATTACAATATAATAATTACTTTCGTTTTTGAATGATAATAAAATAAATTGTCGTCGACAGCACAGCATTTTTGTAATGATACAACGTGGGGTGTCTAGTGTGGCGACTGCAATATAAGTACATTATTTTTCTTTTGCAAAGTTAAAAACAAACATTCCCGCAACTTCCTTAAATCTTCTTTCAAAAGGATACGTAATGACATCTGATAGATTTTAAAAAGTTTTTAAGGGAAACAAATGTTGGAATAAATTTTATGAAATGTTTACAATAACTATCAAATTTCGAGAGCTGTATAATACGCAACAAAACACATATTTAATTTGGTGCCAGACAAAATTAAAGTATTTTGCAATAGAAAATTTGAACATTAAAAAGAAATCCATGAAATTTTTAATTTAAAAGGAAAACAAAGAATTATGCTGAATTGCAACATTAGCCACCTCAAATTCAATGCGGTTCTATGGTGTAATGGTTAGCACTCTGGACTTTGAATCCAGCGATCCGAGTTCAAATCTCGGTAGAACCTTCAGTTTTTCTTTTTTATATTTATTTATTGCTAAATCAATATATGTAAACAATAAATTCACATATACAATGTTATTCATTTTGGCATTGACAAATTTAGTATCTATTTGTTTTTAAAAACAAAAATAATCTATCACCATCAAAACGATTTTCATAAAAAGCAATTTCAGTTATGAATTTTCAACTATGTTGGTACATGTGTATATTTGACAGGTGAACTTATTTCAAAAAAATGTCACTAGTTTTCAAAAAGAGCTCCAACGACTAATTAAAAAGAACTTTAAAATATACATATGTTTTTAAAAATTAATTGCATGAAAACTAATCCATTGAAATAAGCGTTTCACCTCGGAATGAGAGATAATAAGTCGCAAAATGTGTGTATACCTTCCTTCTCAACATTGTGTCATGACCACACCCCCCCCCCCCTGGGAGATAATTTGTTTGTATTTTCGTAGGAATTCTCTTTAATTCAAAACTAATCGTATTGCGTATATGGATATGGCCCATATTATATTTTAAATTATTTATTTTTTGTATATGAAAACAACATTTGTATTTTACTTCTATAAATTTTGTTGCTAAAAGTATTACTTTTAACTGAGGATTGGACCAAGAGCATAACATGAAACGGAAATTAAGCTCTTTTCCAAAAACGCAGCACAAATTCATTAACTGCATGACTCCAGGGAGGGGGGGTCATACGAGCCATAAAGCTAATACAGTTAAGTTGTATAAGTAAAGATTTCATCTAAAGATTTGTTGGTTTGCTGTTGAAAACAACTAAAATGTTCGTTTTCTCGCAATTAAGAATTTGGAAAAACTTAAGTACATAATGCTTTAACTTATTTTCATAAAATTTGTTTCTAAGTAAAAGAGCAAAATATTTAGGTTCTTAAGAAAAAACATTTAATAAGAGATCGATTTTTTTGACCCACATAAATAATGAACATTGAACTGATTTTTGCTTGCGACATATGTATAGGAATTAGGAACTGCATAAATATGGCAAGTATTGCATTCATACAAAAATTCGAACTAGAGCTTTTAATCATACATGACATTACGATGGTAGAAAAGTCGAAAAAAGTTGGTTCCCCGATTCCATCCGTCTGTCTGTCTGTCTGTCCTGGACTCTACAGCCCAATCCATTGTATCGATTGAAAAACAAGGTTTTCATCCAATTAGCGCAAGGCGTTTTTTCATTTTTTTAATACGAAAAATAACAACAGTCCCCATACAATTTTTTTTGGTTAAAAATTGAAAATTAGAACTTTTTCAAAATGAACCGATAGGTGTTTTTAAAACTTTCTATAAATTTTTTGTTATTAATTTGGCTTCTTTCTAAAAGAAAAACGTATTTTGATATTGCTTCAGAAGGGTGCTCCTTATCCTTATGTATAAAACCATTATTTTGTTTTTAAGTTTTCTCAAGAAGTTCTTGTCGATGATCAAATGATCACATTGATCAAAAAAATTAAGTTAATCTACTAGGTTTAAATAAAATGGGATTTAAATTTTTGAGAAAAATTTATTTTGCAGGTACCTACATTTTTAAATCTTAAAATATATTTAATATTTTGAAACAGACTTTTTGGAAGAAATTAGCAAGTTCTACCGGCTCAGTTATGCATTTTATTTCTTTCAAAATTGATTTTCTGTTGAATACAAAAACTTTTAAAATCTTAAAAATTGGAGAAATCTCGTTTTTAGATGCTCTAGAACTGAGATTTAAACACGAATTTCAAGAATATATATAGTGACACTTTTGTTAAACTAATGGCTAATTGAAAAACACAATGAAAGTTTCATATCTATTAATATAAAAGCTTTAAATCTCTTGAGAACTGAAGTGAAAAGAGATTCTGAAATGTGTAATTTGTGAGTGCCAGACAAAATTTTGCTCCCAATTTATTTGTTTACCTTAATTTGTTTGTATTTAATTTTTAGAGAAATTAAGAACCAAACATTTTTCTCTCTATAATTTGTAAGTTTTGTTGATTCCCGAAAATTGAATTCGAAAAAACTACGTTAAAAAAGCCAGACAATTCTTAATACAAGATTCTCTCTCATTTTCCGGGTTTTTGAATTTTTGTAGCGTCCTTCGCATTAATAGAAATGGCAACAAACAAAATATTATTTTTGAAAAAAGGCTCCGTTTCAAAACAAATGTTTAAATTGCAACAAAAACCACCAAACTATTGTGTTTCACCTCTTAAACTTAGCATACTGTTGGAATCTTTGAATGCTTTCATATGTAGGGAGCCGTCCAAATTAAAAAGTAAGACTATACCTTGCTGGACATCAGTGTTCTAAAATAATTTAATAACTAAAGTTGTCACTTTAGCCCTTGAAATGTGTAAATTTAAGGTTACGATACACATTATGTTATCTAAATTTTGTTAGCCTCCTTTACAGAACATTAAAGAAAATTTCTAAGTGGTGACTAAAAACTAGTCTATATGTTAAGTGTGTGACCCTCGCCTGAATAAAAGTCTGGATCCGCCCTTGTTCTGATTCCAGTTTTGAACTTCCTGAGTAGCTTATTGTTATCTATTCACGAACGATGCACATGTGTATGTTTTGTGCCATTCAATTTCCTCGCCAAGTTTCAAAACTCGGATGATGAATTACTTCATGCAACTAATTTGACTGCCTCTATTTCATAATATAATTATTTTTATTTTCTTTAAAATATGTACATATGAATTATAGGTATTAACCTTTCGTTGTGATCTACATATACTACAGGCCAAAAATTGAGTCCAACATATTCAACTGATTTAATTCCTGGGGCCTAGAGTTTGTGTTATACATACATACATACATATGTATATTAAAGATTGGGTTTTTACATAACACGTTCAGTTGAATTTCTGATCTATTTTTTGTATTGAAAAATGGCGTTTTGTTTGTAAATGTGGAAAACCCGCTTATATGAATTATTGAGAAGTACTTGGGTTTCTCATAAGGGTTGTTGAAATGTTTTCAAAACCAACAAATTTTAGACCTGAATTCGGAAGTTTCTAATACAAAAGGCACGTATTAAAGTCATAACCATTTATTTGATATTCTTCATCTAAGGAGTAAACAAATATTTCAAAGTGGGAAAAGTTGCGGAAACCACAATTGAAAAACGTTCTGCTATCAAGTTAAAGAAGGCAAATAACAGCGGGAAGTTGATGAGATGCTGGACTATTTGGACAAGTTGCAGTTCGAAAACCACTTCTTGGACCACAAAATAAGGTGAAACGGTTAGAGTGGGCCAAAAAGCATAGAGACTCGACGGAAAAAGATTTAAACAGAGTTTTAGGTAGCTATGAATCTTACTTCGAGGTTTTTTTCGATGCTAGAATTTGGTTTTCCTTCTTAAAATGAGAGTGGACTCGAACTTTTGGCCTGCAGTGTACTTATTTTACTCATTTACATTAAAACATTTGCCCTGCATAAAATCTTTATCAAACCATGTTTTCCTGAAGGATTTTTGTTTACCATAATGAATGTTCGTTGCTTGATGTGCTCGGACCGCAAAAGTACATTTATGCAGTCGACTGCTATAACTGGAGGCAAATTAATTTCTCCAATGCAGTTTAAGCAACACTTCTAAATCCACACTATTGCCGGAGCTTGGTACCTCTTGTATTCCTTTTTATATCTTTTCTATGTGTTCGGTATCCAACTCTTTCAATGCCTACTTTCGAACATCGGAACATCTATCAATATGTAGCGATGCTTGTGATAAATTGATTGAAGTTTTGTAAAAAAACACGAATTTGGTTATTTCATGAAAGAAAAATAAACAATGAAGGTTCTACCGAGATTTGAACTCGGATCGCTGGATTCAGAGTCCAGAGTGCTAACCATTACACCATAGAACCTAGGTGAGAGGGGATGTTTAAGAAACTTATAATAAGCATTTTATAAATACGCAAAGAAGAACAATTGCTACCAATCATGCTGGCATTTTGCTATTCAATGTTGTCCACCTCCCCCAGAAACTAATGTGAACCATCTTGGAAAGAAATATAAATATAAATTGTTAGTTTCCTCACACCAAGCACAAAGATTTTGGTGGATTCTGTGTGTTCTGAGGGAACATTGTATAGGATTTTCAACCCCATCAAGAAACAAAATTGTATTTATTTGTTCACTTACTCTGGTTAAAAAAACCCTCAATTTCGAACAGATCGATTATGTTTGTTTGGAAAGAAATCCAGACCTGCTAAGTCTTTGTACTTCATGTCAGCTGCTAAAACAGTTTGATAACAACACGTCTACGTCTAAATCAAAAACACTTAATTAATTAATGGAGTGTTTTTGGTCTAAATTATGTTTGTGTTTTAATTCAATACAACTATGATGAATATATAAATCTTTCGTACATGCGTGTCGTGTCATCCTCCCCACCAATTTGTTTACATTGTTGTATTTTTAAATTTGATGAAAACATGTGAACTCCAACAACAACTTTTTGTTTGATTTCACGCATATACATACATACATAGAATGCGTTCAGTCACAGACCGATCCGGATATCTTTCTGTAAGTGTTTTACTTGTAAAAGAACAGCTGAGCCAAAACAGCTGGGATGTCAAAAACAGAATCCAAAGGTATCCCACAATTTCAGGTATATATACATACATACATATATATGACAGAACAACAGATTCAACATATGGCTGAATTTGAAGGAACTGGAACATTATTTTAAATTTGTACAATAATTTTGAACCTTGAAATCAAAACGTTTGCCTGCTTTTTTGTGAACAACTGAAACTTGTTTTTATTTTTTAAGGCATCCCAAAATTCACCTATCAAATGATAGCATAATGTAACACGAGATTGAACGCAGCCATTCATAAGGTTTGTAGGTTCAGCGGAAATATGGAGAAACTTTTGGAACTTGATTTGTATGTTTTGTTTATTTTGTCAAACTTTGACACAATAATTATCCTTATTTTCTTTGAAAAAAGAACTTGTTGAGGCCTAGAAACAAGCAATGGTAATTTAAAAGTGGCCCTAAACGACAATGGAGTCAAGCCGATCCCAAATCGACCGTGTTTTGGAAAAATAAGGTACCTAACTCGGTTTGGATCTATTGCTCCATTTGGATTTTCAGCAAGAAAAAATCTATATGAACCCGAGCCAACAAGCAAAGTTTTGGCTCTGCCGTATGTGGGGGAATCAACGAGCGAAGTAGTTCTGTCTGTTTACACAATCTTATCTTGCCATTTAAAGACTATCGCAGCCAATTATTTAAGGAGACAAATCCTATGTCTCTTTCTCTCTTTTTATTTTGTCTAGGGTTACCATTTTCGGCCCTGTTTTACTGCTTACAAGTTTCATGATTTGAACATATTTCTATGAACATTTTATGTTGATTATTCAGATACATTTGCTTGTGCTTAAAATGGCTCGAAGCCAATTGGCTTAGGGCCATGTATGTATGTTTATCCAGCTTAAGCCTTATTATTAGCCGCGTTTTATTGTCACCATTATCTGATCCGGATCTTGAATTTACATGCATTACAACAACAACACAAGATCCTGCTTTGTGTTTGGATCTCAATTTGAGATCCAAAATTTAATTCTTTTTTTCACAACAAGGAGGGCTTTATCATTGTTATTTCACATGTAAATGTTGGTATCATTGCAAACAAATTAAATAAAACCTGTATTGCCATATAAACATTTCCATTTGACTGAAATAAAATATTTTTTAAATAGAAAGCGAGAAGCTTTATATTTATTTATTTGGTATATAATCCATGAAATAATTAGATATTTTAACAAAACTAGATATTAATTGGTGAAATTAAAATAATTAAGTCCAAAAAAATGTATATTTGACATAATTTATGGGTATTATTTTCCCCGAAAAAAAAGGAACAAAACAAATCATTGAGCAAAATGTTCTTTGGGCAACCCTGCTTTAAATGTCAAAAAATATAAATAAAACCGTGAAAGCTGCAGCACAAATTGGAGAAAAGATGTTCAAATAAATTGTAAGTAATCTCTAAATTAAATTATTTACGTGTCACATTTATTAAAAGGTCAAGAAGAATCTGTACTACATTATGAGACCAAAGCGTTCCTGGATGCTTTGAGTTTGAGAGTGCATTGGTGATTTGCAGAAACATTTTCAAAAGTTGTGGAGCTTCCATTCTTGGTATGTGTTTGTTTTTTTTTTGCTTCGAAATGTCACTTTTGAAAGAACGAATTTGACACTGCTACAAACTTTAAATAATAAAAAATATGATGATCCAATGCTGTTTTATTATCATGATCTGATCCGGATCAGATCACGGTGATAATAAAACGCGGCTATTGTTTTCCACTTAACCTACAAGAGAAGAAGCATAGAATCGATTTTAAGGTAAAACTTCTATGGGAAAACTAGTTGACTAATAGACAAAATCTAGTATATGTCAATGTATTACAGGATGAGTTCGTTAAGTTTAATCATACGCTTTATTTATAGTTTTAAGGACCACACAAAAATCACGTATTTGAAATGAAAACAAACTAAATGGAATCTTTGAATGAAGTCCGCTTTCTTTTAGCCATATATTGTCTTTTATAGAAAGTTAAATTTTCATCGCCACAAAAATGGACGTTAAAAAACATTGGAATAAGTAAAAATTACATCTTCACCCAATTAATACAGAGATAATACACTGAGTTACAAAAAAAGTGGCGCAGTCATACTTTATGATGTATTGTTATTATTTTGATGTATTGTTATTATTTTGATAATATACCGCTTTATTTTTGCCAAGATATTTGGTGCTTCAAAGCTTTTGAGCTCGTCACCAAACAGCGGTTGAAGTGTGTCACAGAGTTTAATTAGTGAGAGTGACCACTGTTTGCTTAAATAGTGGGAGTCGTTTGGAGAGTAATCTGGTCGTATACCAAGACTTACGATACAGCACGAGCGAATGGAATTTGTTCGCCTTCACCAAGATTGAACCAAGACAGACTAGGGTATAGTGTCTCTTCACTGATAAGTCCAGGGTTTGTCTACGTAGACAAAAGATAGCCGTAAAAGATCAGGTGGGAGACACAATTCGACAACAGCTGCCCAGCGGGAAAAGATCGGTGAACTACAATTATTGAATCACCAACATTTTGGAACAATATTGGGTTCCTTTCGCACCATTTATTGGAGAAAATTTCTCCCTGATGCAAGACAATGCGATACCTCACGTTTCCAGGTGCGTTACGGACTACTTGGAAGAAGTAGAAATAGATGAGATGGCTTGGCCTGCCATGGTCCCGGGCATGAATCCCATCGAATAAATGATAAGTAAGCACCCTGCTCTTCCCGAGACACTATCAGCCCTATTATGGTTATCAAATATCAACACGATATTTGATAATAGTTGATAATTATCAACAAAATTAATGAATCGGTATTTATGGTGATCAATTATCAATATTTTAATTAAAAGATCTATTGTGAATAGCTTTATTGATAAACTCGGTATTACGGCTATCAAACATATTGATACCCATCAAATATTCTATCAGCTACAAAATCTTCGGTGACAAATGTATCAAATATTCGTAAATGGTAAAGAATTGTAATTTAAATACGATTTATAAAAGTTTTTTTTGTAGTTTTTATTGAATATACAAATTGAAGAACGAAATGCCTTCACTAGAATTGTTGTTTGAAGGCAATTGTACTGAGGAACGAAGGTTTATCGTGCAAGCTAAAATAAACAGTATTACGAGATGCTTCAAACCGACTGGACAAATTATAAATTCATGAATTAAAATAAGCAAATATTTAATGAAAACAACTTACATTATTCCGCCGAAATTATTTATAGACCAAAACACAAGAACTGAACACAAATGACAAACGTCAAACACCAAACAAAACCTATTCACAATCGTATATTGATTAGTATTCACAATGGGTGAAAAATTATCATTTGATACTCATAATACCAAATTATCAATAAATTGATAGAAGTTATCAGTTATCAAATAATTGATAGTTGATAGCCATAATAGGGCTGTAAGTGGGCAGAGATCTGAGGAGTGGGATAATTCGGATGACGCAATCGTAAAAAAACTTTATTGAAGGTATGCCCATGCGAATTGAAGCTTTGATAGATGTTAGGGGAGGCAATACCAACTACTCAGTGAAAAAAAACTCATTTATTTTATGTTTTATTTAAAAGTTCTTCCCATTTGCTTATTTTTTACATAAATCAATAACATTAAATGTTAATAAACAATAATGAATTAACAAAGTCTTTTTGACGTACATATTTGAACATATTGCGAAATCTCAAGGTGCGCCACTTTTTTGTAACTCAGTGTAGAATAAACCCAACAACGAAAAAACTTTTAAAAAAATTGGAAAATGGAATACTTACTTACTGTGTGAACTAGGGCCTCACCCAACAAACTTCTCCATCTAGCTCGATCCCTAGCTAGATGTCTCCAGTTTCGCGCTCCAAGTTGGGTGAGGTCACTTGTGCGCGCCACCTGATCCGCGGTCTTCCTCTACTGCGCTGTCCTGCGGGTGTGGATTCGAAGACTTTCCGGGCCGGAGCATTGGTTTTTATGCGCTCTACGTGACCCAGCCATCTTAGTCGTTGGACTTTTACCCCTCTGACTAAGTCTACCTCGCTGTACAGTACAGCCCGTACAGCTCGTCGTTCCATCTTATCCTCCACTCCTCTTCGATGCAAACGGGACCGTAGATCACACGACGAACTTTTCTCTCGAAACGACCCAAGGTGCTTTCATCCGCTTTTGTCATAGTCCATGCTTCTGCACCGTATAGCAGGACGGGGATGATAGGGGTCTTATATAGCGACACTTTGGTCCTTCGAGAGAGGACTTTTCCACTCAATTGCTTTCTAAGCCCAAAGAAAGAGCGGTTAGCAAGAAGAGTTATTCTTCGGTTGATCTCAGCGCTGGTCTTGTTTTCTGCGTTTACAGCGGAGCCTAGGTAGACGAAGTCCTTGACTACCTCAAAGTTACGCCTGTCGTCGGTGACGTTTTGACCAAGACGTCGGTGTTGTAGGTCCTTTCTTGATGACAGCATGTACTTTGTTTTGCCCTTATTAACCGTTAAACCCATTTTTGCCGCCTCTGCCTCAATACTTATAAAAGCCCCATTGACATCACGCTGAGTTCTTCCGATTATGCCAATGTCATCAGCATATGCTAGTAATTGGACAGACTTTTGAAAGATAGTGCCTCTAGTGTTGAGGTCGGAGCTCTGCACTATTCTTTCAAGTGCAATGTTAAAGAAATCGCATGACAGCCGCATTAACTTTTTTAAAGCCTTTTTTGACATCGACAGGTTCTGTTAAGTTGTTTCCAACCTTTATGGAGCAGCGCGAATTCTCCATAGTCATCCAACACCAAATGGACGATTTTGGTAGGGATGCCAAAATTAGACATGGCTCCATACAGCACGTCCCTGTAGAAGCTGTAATATGCGGCCTTGAAATCGATGAAAAGATGGTGGGTGTCAATTTGATGTTCTTGGGGTTTTTCAAGGATCTGCCGTAATGTGAATATTTGACCGACTTTAGACTTCCTGGTCTAAAACCACACTAATAAGGACTTATCAGGTTGTTGACGATGGGCTTTAGACGTTCCTATATAACGGTAGAGAAGATTTTGAAAGCGATGTTAAGTAGACTGATGCCTCTATAGTTTGTCAGTTAAGAGGGTCTCCTTTTTTCAGAATCGGCAAACAATACTGAGGTTCCATTCATCGGACATGACTTCTTCCGACCATATCTTACAGATAAGTTGGTGCATGCTCCTAACAAAATTATCTCCAGCTGCTTTGAGCAGCTAGACATTCAAGCCATCTGCTCCAGCGGCTTTATTAGACCTCACCTTTAGATATGGCAATCTTTACTTCGTCTAAGTCGGGATTGTTGACTTTCGTCGTCTATGTTGAATAGGTCATCTTGCCTGACAGCAGAATTCGGTTCTTCGTCACCGTTATACAGTCTGCAGAAGTGGTCCTTCTAATATCCTCCGCATTAACTGCAATTCCACTATGATGTTTCCACAGTGGGTTATATTTATACCAATAGATTCAGATGTTGTGGTTAAAAGGCGATACAAACCGAAATAAACTTAACCCATAACTAACAATTAAACTATGGATTCCTAATAACATTTTAGTTTAAAAGTACGCACGCAGTAGATATTTATGACTATGACCTTGAATAGACGTAGTTGTAAAGTTCACTACAGATATATTTATTTTGAAGTTGTTACTTTGGCAATTAGAAGATATGCGGTTCTATGGTGTAATGGTTAGCACTCTGGACTTTGAATCCAGCGATCCGAGTTCAAATCTCGGTAGAACCTTCCTTTTTTATATTTCGCAAATGGCTGGTAACGACTGGGCATATGTCTGTAAGGTTGAGAAGAAAGGTGATTGTTGACCATCAAAATGGATTACACCCCGTTTTAGCTTCGCTTAACATCAATTGCCACCCATTACTGCTTTTTCCTTACACGGTAGAAATTGCTCAGTGAAATCAAAAGGCAAAGTATCCAAAGCTTTAAACAGTTTTCATCATTTCATTGACACAGTCCGATATAGTAATACTTTAAAAATAAAACAATGTTTTCTTTTTATTCTTGTTCCAAAAAATGTTTCACATTTATTAAAATTCATTCGGAATTATTTCAATTACACATTTTATATAAGTTAAAAACTATATAAATGAAAGGTGTATTTTTCGATTTGTTTTCTTTTTTATTGTGATTGTGGTTTTTTAAGTGTGGTTCAATTTGTATTAACAATTGAGTCTATTTTTGTTTTTAGATTTGTTACTTTATGTTTAAATTTATCAATAGAAGTATTTACGATTATTGTAAAAGTTTGATTTGACAATTATATTACAAGGATTAATTTTTTCTGTCACAAGTTTTTATTTTAATTTATTTATTTCCCATTATTTACTAAGAACTAAGTTATTGTATTGCCCTAATTTTTAAAGAAAAAATGGTTATACATTATGTAGTTTTTTTTGTTTACTTTTATAAAATAAAAAAACAAATCGCCCTTTAAGTTAATATATAAATATATATAAATACTCATTATTAAATATAAATTCCCGGCTTTTAATCTGTATTTTTATTTTTGTTATTATTATTTAAGTCCTCTTCTTTTGAGGACATGTTTGAATATCGTTTAATATTACAGCCTACATACACAATATAAAGATTTTAATATTTAAGCAAGTTTTAGTTTTGAAATAATTTGTTTTCTTTTTTTCCTATACATATGAATAAAACTGACGTCAAAATTAAAATTATAACCAACAAATTTGTAATTAAAAAACGTGCAAGAAGATACTGAAATTGTTTTTCTTTTTGAAAAACATACATTGTGAGAAACATTCGAAAAGAGCGAGTACAGTTTAGTGGTAAGTGGACATACTGGAACCAAGATACGCTTGGAAAAAGCTGGTAAGTTTTGGAAGAACATTTATAACCGCGACAACTTTTTCAATTCACTTATTTTCTTGTTCTGTACAAGTAATAAAAAGTGTTAAACTTCACGGAAAAAGAAAAAATGAAATAATTTTCTATTTAAGATACGTTTTTAATAAGGGTAATTTGTTATAAGTTTTGAACAGAGCATTCTAAAGTTTGTGTGGCTTCCTTTTTAATGCACAAATCAATCTGGTACTTTTTCAGCGGTAAAGACAGATTAGTCACTACTTAGTGCCTCAACATTCTGATTTGTTAATGGGGGATTCAAAAATCAGTGTAATAATTCCAAACATTTCTTAAACTGGAAGGAGAAGTGCCAAGTAAGATGTCCCATTTAAGAGTTGCAAGAATATTCGACTCTCTTTGAACGAAAAATGTAATCCGAATTGTATTTTCTTACCGACTGAACTCTGTATTACGAAAGTACCATTAGCCTGATTATACGAGAATGGATCCACCAGCAGTTGCAAAATCAAACTTAAACAACTTTATAATTGTGCAACAAAAAAAAATGTTTCAGGACTAACGCAATACCACCAATCGTTGAAAAATAAAAACGAAATGTCGTAGAACGTCATCGAAACTTATAAAGTTATAACGTGGGATTTCTTGGCTGCTTTCAAGTGTTTATTCAATTAATTCAAATTCTATAAATCGACAGATATTTTAGTTTGTATTTGGTTCGATCGTGTGAGCGAGGCCGCAATTGTTAATAAAAATAGTTAATTTAAAAGAAATCCACGTTAAGCTCAAACATTTTGCAATGAGCACTCGAATCTCAAAAAATACAACAAATCTTTTACCATTCATTAGCGAAGAAGCTGCATTGTGGAAAATTATACTATGTATTTCAGATTAAAATACTCTTACCAACGAACGACAAGTTTGTAGATTGTTGTATATGCTCAATTGGTAAAAAAGAATTCAATTTTATATATTATAATTGATTGAATGCAGAGAAACAAATTTAAAGCCATTATGTTAAAGGTAAAGTACAGGGTGGGTTGTTAATAAGTGCACTTTTTGTCTCGCTCTAACTCCCGAACGAAATAACCGAGACGCGCGGGGATGGTATCTCCTTGCAGCTCGAGATCTAAATTTTTAGTCGCAATGAGTCCGTTCACGGGAGAGCAGCGCGATTTCTGCGTTCGCGCCTTTTATGAAAACAATCGCTCATACGTGACTGTTCGTCGGCTTTTTCGGGTAAAGTTTGGATTACGCAACATCACCGAGTGTCCAAGTACGAATCAGCCCTATCATGAATTCCATCGTAGTCGGAATTTTTACGAATCCCGAAAAACTGTATTATGAAATCCGTTCGTAATGCAAAATTGTATGAGATTTTCCACTACGAACGGATTTCATGATACAGTTTTTCGGGATGTAATCAAAAAATGGATCGTAACATTCGAGGCAACGGGATCAACGCAAAAACTTCGACCTACAGGACGCCCACGTTCCAGGCGGACTGCAGAAACAATTGAACGCGTACAAGCTTCTGTGCGCGAGGATCCAAGAAGCTCTACACGGAAACGCGCTGCGGCCCTGGGAGTACCCAGAACGACTTTACGTCGCATTTTACGGGATGATTTGAAGTTATACCCTTACAAAATTCAGATTGTCCAAGATTTGAAAGAATCCGATTTTGTTTCACGGTTCAATTTCGCAACAGAAATGTTACGGAGATTCCCTCACTTCAATAACATTATCTTCTCAGACGAAGCTCATTTTCATGTCAACGGATTTGTTAATCGACAAAATTGTCGATACTGGGGGCGACCGTTACACTCTCCGAAAGTGACCGTTTGGGCCGGAATAGCCAAGTGGGGGATCATAGGGCCGTATTTTTATGAAGATCGATACGGGCGTAATGTTACTGTTAATTCAGAGCGTTATGTTTCGATGCTTAGAGATTTTTTAGCTCCAAAACTGCAAGAATCGAGTGGTTACACTATTCACACCTGGTTCCAGCAAGATGGCGCTACCTGCCATACAAGTAACGACTCTCTGGAGGTCGTTAGAGAAATGTTTCCTCGAAGGTTGATATCGAGGAGGGGTGATATTGCTTGGCCACCCAGGAGCCCTGACTTAACGCCACCGGATTTCTTTTTATGGGGCTACCTCAAGAGTAAGGTGTACTCTAATAATCCTTCAACGACGGCTGAATTAAAAGCGAACATTGAAGAAGAAATCCGCTTAATCACTCCGCAACTTTTGACAAGTGTTCCAAAATCTCAGAGTCAGATTGGAAGAGTGCTGTAGGCGAAATGGACAATATTTGGATGATTTAATTTTAAAAAAATAAAAATTCATTTCGTTTTGTATAATTTAAAATAAATATTTCATTTAAAAGCGCTACAGTTGTATTAATATTATTTTTTTTTATGTGCACTTATTTACGGCCCACCCTGTACATTGACTCTTACAACAAATTGATTTGAATATGTGTAAAAATTGGCCATTAGTCGCAAAAAAAATATATATAAATATCGCTAAAATTTAAAAAGCTAATCAAACACATAATAAGGTACGACAATTGACGATGATAAGTATTGATGGATTTACATTAGTCTTTGCCGTATAAAACAAATGCTTTATTTAAACCATCTTGATAACCCAACTTACCCGTTTGAAAACTTCTCTAAACGCCGACTTTAATGAGTTATATTAATTTCCAAAAAAGAATTATTCAATTGTATATTATAAAATGTCAATCTCACAATGCTGAAACTTTAATTTGCAAAAGCAATTCCAAATATTCTGTTTCTTCCACAAAGAACTAAAAATATAATTTCTAAAATAATAACAACAAATTAAAATTAAACTTATATCCATATTAATATGTATTTATGTATAAAGAATATTTTTTTTTATTTTTCTTTTAGTAGAAATTAAAAATTATACCTTGCATTTTGTTTTTCTTAATAAATGTATGAGAAACCCTTTAAAATCACAATTTTCTCTCTAATTGTATTGCTGTCTTGTTTTGTTCAATTTGACAATTAAAAAATGTTGAATGAAAAATAGTCTACAATATTGATTTATTTATGTACTAGAATATACATATCTTCCTAGGATTATTGGATAAATGATTTTTGTTTATACAATTTTTGTTAGTTTTAAAGAAGATTAATAAAGAACTGGAGTGCATTTTTGGATTGGGTTGTTTTGTTCATTTCAGTTCAGCTTTAAAAAATAGCTACGAAGTTCTTTTCTTTTAAAAATATATTATAAAATCTGTTTAAAAAAAAATAATATGTTTTTGATATTGTGATTATAATATTCAATATTCAACTACACAAGTTTTACTTACGTTCTAAATATGATCTGTGTGTTTTATTTAAGCTTACTTATGAGGCATAGATTTGTTTCTTTTTAAATTTTATTTAATCACCTAGTTGCATCATGAATTCTTTATTTAATTTAATTAAAACTAAAAAAAATATACTAACTTTGAGCTTTAAATTGTATAATAATCGGACATTTTGTGTTTAAGAATTTAAGTTCATTGTTAAGTTTTGTTTTTGTTGTAGTGGTTTTGAATACGTTTTGTTTGTTTTTGTTTTACTTAAAATTAATTTTGCTAAACCTATTTTTTCCTCGATATTTTGTAAGTGGTGTCGTTTTTTCTTTTGTCGGTAAAATGTTTTTTTTTTTTACTCTTCTTAAGCAGTCATATTAGAATAATTTTTTTATTTTTCAAGATTTTATTCAGATTTAGAAGGGATTTGTTTGTATTTATATTCTTTAAAAAATCAAATACTCTAAATTGATTTGAGATGTAAGTTTAAATTGATGAAAGAGTTTATTTTTCGATTTACACTTTTTTTTTATTTTAAATAAAATAATCGTATTGTTCGCGATATGCTCAACAATTGGTGGTTATATTTTAATGTTGTTAAATTCATTTTAGTTCTGAAAGTATTTATTTTTTGTGTGTTATTTGTCGACACTGTTTCACTTGTACATTTAGCACTTAAAAGTATTTATTTTATTTTGTGTAAAAATTATATAGAGAATTGTTTCCATTTCTTTTATTTCTTATTATTGTGAAAGGGAATACGAACATTTTTCAATATTCATTATTATCTGAGCTTTAAAAAGTTGATGTAAATATGCTTGAATCGTTAAATATATAAACAATCAGAACAATTATAATAAGGATCTCAAAATTGAGACCAGCGCTATGTAAATTTGTTTATTGAAAACGTATTTTTTCTAAGATGCAGCTAACTGTGAAGACAAAATATATATAAAATTTGATGAAAATACATTCCTTCTGTGTGTTTTAGTCTGTCTCGTTAACAGTTAATGATTTTGAGAACTAAAATTTTTGTTTTCCGGGATCACTCATATTGAAATCAAAAACATTAAATTGAAACTATTTTCTGGCATACAGTGAAAGAAATGTAACACAAAAGAACCCAATTTATTACCAGCAAATGACAGTTTTACTATAATTTGTTGATAAAATTGTAATTAATAAATTGAGCCTAACTTAACTTTGAGTCAAATATTTTATTGAGTAAATTCTAAAATGAAATTGAGATAAAACGCGATCTATACACGAGTATTTTGTGTAAATGTTTTCAGAAGATTTATTTTTCAGTCCAAACAAATTCATCAGACTCTCAATGAAAAAGAACATACCAAAAATGTATTTTCGATCAAACTTTATTTAAAATATTAACTATTGGATACAAAAAACAACGATTGTGAACATCCCTTTATTTCAACTAATTGACAGTGCACAAGAAGAACACCCAATGCGTTAGTTATTTTTAAAATTAAAGGATTGATGATTGTTTGGTTTTTTTTTTGAAAATTATTGCCAAAAATAGTTTTATTTTACTCACTATATTAAATAAAAAAAAATAATATTATAAACAATTATAATTCCTACAGAACTAAGCAAAAAATGTAACTATTAAAAAATACGCCTCAAATATATAAATATATATGGATACATATATAAATATGTATAAAATTTATTACAATATAAATAATGATTTGATAAGTTTAATTTGTTTTTGTAAATCCCTTGCATTGAAATAAAAGACGATATCATATAAAACAAGATTTATATGATATTCTTCTTCTTATTGTAGCGCTGCCGCCTTTATCTCAGGGCGCTGTTGTTTAATACACAATAAAAATAAGAAGAAAAATATAAGGGTACAATAATTGTCTCCTTTTTATATTATTCCTTTACTTAAGACTACTCAATTAATATTCAAGTGTAGAATTTATAGATAGTTTTCTTTTTTTTTTTCTACTTTAAAATGTTTTTTTTTCGTATGTTTGTTTACTCTTTTCTTCTTCTACTATTCATTCTTACTTAGTAAATGCTCGTTACTTATTTTTTAAGAAAACCATTTTGCAAATGTGGCACTAAAGAATTTTGTTTGTTTCCAATCATGTTCTATTTTGTTTTAAGAGACTTGTTGCTTTGGTAGATTTATATTTAAAAAAAAATAAAAGAAAATACTTAAAACAAAAGGTTTAAAAGGAAAGTATACTCATGTTTTATAAAACAATCCGACCGACAGGTACTAAACTAGTAAGATGCATAAAATGTTTGTATGTTTTTTTTTTTGATTTGGATTCCTTACATAAACTTGGAAGCAGTTGTTTTTTTAATTTGCTTTTTTTAGAATCGTTAAGTAAAATTTAAAACAAAAAATTAATAATTATGATATAAACAATTATTCGGTGCCGCGTTAATTATTATTTATGAAGCGACTTAAAGCTATTATGTTTTTTTTTGTTATAAATTACAATTATAAATCTCCCCCTCTGCTATATTGCTCCCGGTATGAAATATACGACTTACTGATTGTGCCAAAAAGTATATCGTTGATTCATTCTAAGATAGTTAATAACTAATTCAGAAGATTTGATGTATAAACTTGTCTCACTTTCAGTTTGTTTGTTTTTGTTTTTACAATTTTTATACTCCGCATTGATGTGTTCTGCTTTTTTGTAATTATATTTTTTATAAGGTACTTAAGCAAAGTACATAACTTTTTTGGTGTCAGCATGAACTGTGATCGCTCTCGCCATTGCTCCAGGTGTACGATCTTCAGAGCATCCACTTTGATGTGATCCTTCGCCAGAATCGTGTTCTTTCTCAACCAAATGATATCTAATTATAGCAACAACAACAAAACAAAATTAGAGCAACTTAAGTTAAAGAGTTTAAATTAACCTTACCTTGCTCTAAACGCCACCAAATGTGCATAGTAAGCTGGTGCTGGAATTGATACGGAACGTGTGCATCTGACATAGGTGTGACACAGTTGGTACGTCAGACATTGGAGCTCATCTGAATCAAAATGATTGTCATCCCAAAGGACGTGATAGTGCGAGGGCCGACTTGTTCCCTAAATTTATTATGAATCGGTTAATTTAACGAAACGAAAACAGTTTTTTATGCACATTTAAATTTTGTTGACCCTATTAATAAATAATTTATTTTATGTAACTTTTCAATCTCTTCAGAACAATAGGAAATTATATTTACGATAACAGTCACCGACTAACCTCCAAGCCGATAGCATCGTTTCATTCTCAGTGTGCTTCTCGCTTATTTTCGTTGGTACCTATTCCGCTATTTTTAATTAGCATTTTTTTGTCTCTACTTGTTCATTTAGTTGTAGTGCAAATTACAAATAAAAGTGTAAACAAATAAAAAACATGGGCTCAGGGCCACATGTGCTTACGGGTAATCGGTTTTGCAATCTACTTACTGATGTAAATGTACATAGATTGGTATTCCGAAAACTCGAACAAAAAAAAAAAAAAAAAAAAAAAACAAATTACACGAAGATAGACCTTAATCCCTCCATTCCGGCTTCCTCGTCTAATCCCTCTATTCCAATCTCCTCGTCTAATCCTAACCCCAAATTTATCGTGATCGCTCCAACAGATAGTGATAAACCTCTCTCAAAGTTCAGTGTATTTTTACTAAAAAAAAAACTATAGATGGAATTAGCACTGAATATGAATATATTACTCAGTTGCGTGATGGTAATCTGCTCATCCTGCTGAAGTCTCTTAAAATAGCTGAAATTTTCTTATCACAAAAATCTCTATTAAACCTATCAAGGTTACCCTCCATACAAACTTAAATGCCTCTAAAGGTACAGTCTATGCACCTTATTTTATTAATGTACCCGACGAAGAAATTATAAAAGAAATGAGTTCACAGGGTGTAACTGATGTGTACAAATTCACTAAAAAAGTTGATGGCATATCAACTCCTACAAATATCATTCCTTTTACGTTTGATCGCTTTCGTCCACCTAGCACAGTTAATATTGGCTGGTATAATTGCATCGTAACTGAATATTTTCCTAACCCCTTGCGGTGTCAAAATTGCCAACTCTTAGTGCGAACTGCTCTGAAGAGCAACCCGCATCTTCAAAAACATGCAAAAGTTTCATAAAAGCAAAAGAAATATTAAAAATTAAGACAATTAGAAAATGTACAGTGTTCGAAGCCAAACAAGCATACAAGAAACTAAACCCTGAACTCCCCTTTACGAAGACTTTTGCTAATATTGCTCATCAAACCATACCCACCTCTTCAACCAATAATACAGTTTCAAACGAAAAAAATCCTCTTGACAACCAATCCCATTCAAATTCCAATGATCACGCTAATCAATCGACTTCAACTTCTTTCCTAACCCAACAAGAAAAAAAAAAGAAAATAAGCAACCCAATTCTTCGGTCTCCACCCAGCTTCTCGGAACATAAATCACCACCCACAAATACTTCTTTTGGCTCAATTATCTCCCCAGCTGCTTCAGCTACACAAACAACACTAAATAAACTTCTCAAACATCCACTTCGTTTTCCTTCAATCCAAAAAACACAAAAAAATACAATTTCACAAAAAAACTCACCTATCTCTAAAATTACCAATAATCTAATAAACAACGAATTATATTACCTCTGATACAGATGACAATACATAAAACCAATAAAATTTCTAACAACACTCCTGTTCCGGCCAGGGGTGTTTGCGACCACAACCAAATCCACCTAATTTATATAAAAAAAATTTAATTACTATGCAATGGAATATTAAAGGATTTAAAAACAACTACGATGAATTAAATATCCTCATTAAGCAATACAATCCAGATATTATTTCAATTCAAGAAACTCATTGCGCGTTTAATTTCACTCCCTACATACCCAAGGCGTATATGGGCATTTCCACAGTATTTTTAACTTTCATGTTACCACAGTATATTAAGCCTTAGAAATGAAATTGGCACTTTCTAAGTGGATAGATTTTCGTATCATGACTTATTTCAATTATGTAGCCTACTTGTGACTTGATTGGATTAAAATTTTTAATTAAAATTAATAAAAAAAAATAGGCTAAATATTGCAAATTTCAAGCGTACCAGATGCAAATTTATTAAGTTTTATAAACAAAAAACATTTCAACGACCTTTGAAACAACTTAACATCATTAATTTATAATTTTTTATAATATACACTGTTAGAAAAACCTCGAAAGAAAGGTGTGCTACCATTTAAAAAATAGTACAAAGCAATTAAATTAGAGTACCTCCGTTTTTACAAATATTAAAATCTAATATTTTTCTCTATATAACTATCTCAACGATCGATTCTGGTAGTATTTTATAGGCTTAAATTATTCTCTATCAATCAATAAATCAATTAAAATTTAATTGGATCATGTGCCTCTATTTAAAAATAAATAATGCCATTTTAAAGTTTAAAATTGAAAACGTGATTGGTATAAAATATGTGATTTTTTTAGCGGCACACCTATCGATAAGATCTTACAGCTAAATAAATGATTGTGAATGATAATTTTACGAATAATCAATAGTAAAAAAAAGCTGTTGATCTAAATTTTGAAATTTCAAAGTTTGTACGACAGTACAAAATCAAAATTTATTATGAAATGAGGGTTTTTCATTGAATGCTTTTCATTGATCTAACGTACCGGATATTACGTGACGGATATTAACGATGTTTCAAAATGAATCACGCAAGTATTTTCTTGTTATTTAGATGATATATGATATATATATAGAAATCAAGAAAATGTTTGTTTATAGATGTGCCCCAAAATAAAAAAAAAAATGTTTCAATTGTTGAAAATGAAAGATTCTGTGGAAATGCCTATATATGTACATATGGGTGATTATACAAAAGTTGGGTAACTCGATGTCATCAACCAATATATATAAAGTCTGATTGTATTTTATTGAGATTGCAATTTATTTTAAAACAATGGAAAGACCTTTATTTGGTCACCCAATTTCAGTTCTTCACTTTGAATACAAGTTATTAAAAAAACACAATTAGTTCTTAAAACGTCAGTCCTCTGGCATGTCACAACCCTGAAAACCAACCATTAAGTGACTGTCTATTAAACATTATCAATGATTTGAGAAAACTTATTAAATTAATACAATCTGCGATGTACATAATATAGTTTAATATATACTACAACTTTCATAATGCAGTGTTCTCCACTTTATTTAAAAAAAATAAGAAATTTTGTGTTCAGCTTTATTCGTCAGTTTCTTGTGTGTTATTTAAATTTAAAATTCGTGCGAAATATCGCCGACTCAATGTCAAATCCCACTTTGAATTTTAATGTTGGTAATAAAGTTAGTTGCGGGTCGCACAATTTGACGGCCACCATAACTGTACCAGAGTTTGGGTTATGTTTGTTGTAAATACAGGTGCTTAGCCAGTCAACACGTCAGTTTTATGGTGAGTCGTTATTTTTTTGTTAATCTAAAGTTTATTTTTATTTATTCGCATTAGACTTTGATTTGATAAAATGTCGTTTGTTCATAGTTGAAATTACAAAAAAAAAACATTAGTCCAGATTATAATTTCAAATTTCGTCTTTTTCGTCAGTAGTGTGGCGTCAGTTCTGTGTCAGGTAAATTGTTATTGTTCTTCATTTCTTGATCATTAGTACTTTTAAGATGAATATTGTTAGATTTTGTGTGATTACTTTGAAATATTTAGTAAAACTATGTGAAAGTAGTAAAAGATAAGTGAATAACGTTACGTTAAATGTCAAAAGTCTGTTTTGAAAACTGATGTAGTATTTTCTCCTAGTATTACATATTAATAATTATTTTTAATTGTTACTGAGTGATTTTAAGTGATCATTATTAAATCCTAAGAGATGTTTACTAATTTGTATTAAATTTCATTATAATACTTTCAAAACTGTGTATACTCGTCAGTCCTCTGGCAGTAAAATTCTGAAATTTTTAAATATCTTACAATGTACTCAAAAAAGTGACTGAACAATATATTAATTAGATTAGCTATCACATACACCCGAATTTATAGAAGTTTGATTTAAAAACTATCGTAAACAAAATATCCTCAAAAGCTACCTAACTTTTGTATAATCACCCATATGTAGGTTATTTCCATAATTTTCAAGAAAATATAACAGCAAACAAGGGATTGCAATTCTTATAAAAAAAGCATCCCGCACTTAAAAATTCCGATAGTCTCCCATATTTTGGTATTAGCAGTTGAAGTTCACCTGTCCGTTAAAGTTACTTTGGTTTCAATTTATATACTACCTCCCAAAAATTTTCGAGAGATGACCTTATCAATATTTTTAACCAAATTGAAACACCTATTATTCTGATGGGCGATGTCAACTCTTGGAGCGTTCTTTGGGGATCCCCAATTACAAACCATAGAGGTGCAACGTTTGAAAATTTGTTGTCTTACTCCAATCTTGTTATATTAAATGATGGCTCTCCTACCCACTTATCGACGCACAACACCCTAACACACGTCGACATTATGTACATGCTGAAAAATAAAGCTTCTTGGCAAATTTTGGATGATCTCCACAATAGCGATCACTTCCCTATTATTTTCAAAGTGGCTCTTGGCTTAATCTTTGCTAGATCTCTAGTAAACCATAAATTTAAAACTGATTTTGCTGACTGGGATTGTTTTCAATCACATATCAGAATACTTAAAAGTCCATAGTCCCTCAGCCAACATTAATAAAGAGACTGCTCTCATCCACAAAGCCATTCGGACTGCTGCAAACATATCCATCCCTCAAAGCAGAAGCAAAGAACAAAAACGTACCATAGCATGGTGGAACCCAGAACTCAAAACTTTACTATACGAAAAAGTAAAAGCATGGAGGCTTTTCAAAAAATATCCAAATCAAAATAATTTAATTCTCTCCAAAAAAGCCAATGCAAAATTTCGTAGAGAACTTAAATCTGCAAAAGCAAAGAGTTTGATTAATTTTACCTCATCTATTAATCCTAACTCATCTCCAACTAAAATCTGGCATAACATTCGTTGTTTAACTGGTGAGTACTACACACAACTTAATATTGAAGTTTATTTCCAACCCCACCGAAATCAGTAACCACTTTTCATACTGACTACATTTCTCAAAAAGAACTCTGTCTTCCTTCCTCGGTAGATAATAGCTCTATTTCTCCATCCGCAAAATTAATCGAAAATAGGATTTCACTTCTTGAACTCGAAAGTTGTCTACACAAACTTAAAGGTAAAACACCCAGCAGAGACAGGATATCATATCCCATGTTGAAAAATCTTCCGCCAACTGCAAAATTAAGGCTCATACAACTGTATAACAACGTGCTGGATACTGGTATTATTCCACAAAATTGGAAACAAGCAACTTTATTTCCACTGCATAAACCAAAGAAAAACATTAACAACGTTAACGGTTTTACACCAATTTCCCTCATACCATGCGTTGCTAAAGTTCTTGAAAAAATTGTAGCCAAACGTTTGCTTTGGCTAATCAATTCTAAAACTCTGATAAAACCAAATCAAGTAGCTTTTCAATCCAACAAAGGATGCACAGATGCACTTAGTTCACTTAAATCTCTAACGCTCTATCTGCACGAAACCATGTAACTATTTTCTCTTTAGATTTTGAAAAGGCGTTTGATAGAATAGGTATTCACCTCATGCTCAACAAACTTATTACATGGGGCATCGGCCCGAAAATGTTTAACTTTATTAAAGCCTTTCTTACCAACAGAAAAATATGTATTAAAACACAAAACTGTTTTTCACCATTTTACGCCTTGTCAAATGGAATTCCTCAAGGATCTCCACTATCGGTGGTGTTATTTATTATGTGTGTTCAGTGACGCTGTGCTGGACTGTTCTAGACAGAAAAGTACTTTTTTTTTGCTGTTCATTGAGGTTTTTCTGTGCTGAACTGTTCTACTTTCCTGTTCATTGACAAACCTAGAACAGTTTAGAACAGGATTTTCTGTTCTTGCTTTTGAGTCAGATCAGGTTAGAACAGACTCGTGAGAAATGTCAAAATCGAAGTTGTCATTTTTTTTGTTTACGTTTTGATTTGGCTGTGCTTTGTGTATAAAGTTATTTTGCCAATTTGTTTAATTTGTTTAATTAAATAATTATAAAATACATTTATATAAAATACATTTTACATTTCATCAAAGAAAAGGTAATAACATTCGTCACACTTTCATTCCAATCATCTGAAGAGGAATCCGACGAAAAATCACTATCGGTGTCTGAACCACTAACATTTTCATTTAGTATTATCTTAGCAATCACTTGATTATCCATTTCAATAATTTTTAATAATATTTTTCACAGTAAAAACACAAAAAATGAAAAATTCACACAATTTGCAATTTTTTTTTTTTTTTTTTTTGACAACTGACGTTTAACTGACTGTTCTAACTTGATCTGACGTTTCTCACGAAACTGTGCTGTCCTGTGCTGTTCTGATCTAGACAAAACCTCGTTGAACAAAACTATTATTGCCTTTGACGACTTAAGTTCTATTATTGCAAATCACAAACAACTTAAACACACCGCTTACGCTGGCTGACGACTTTTATATTCTATGTAAACATAATGACTCATCTACTGCCAACTAACTAAATAACAAACGTTCTCAATGATATTCTCGCCTGGTCATCTCTATCCGGAGCTAGACTAATAAAATTGAACAAATATAACACTTTACATATTTGCAGTAAAACGTCACGTAATAATATTCCTTTTTCTGTAAACAATGTAAATATTAATAGTTTAAGCATCTAAGCCTTTCAATAATAGATATAATTGGAAAACTCACTGTTTGGAGTTGAAAAAAAAAACTTATATAAAAGAACTAATATCATTAATTATTTAGCAAGCAAAAAATGTAATGTTCATGTAAATACACTATTTTAATATAAGTAGATCTTTAATTTTAAGCAAGATTGACTACGGGCTCATCATTTATGGAAACTCACCAAAATCAACATTGAACATTATTAAACCACCCTACCACCAAAGTGTACGGAGGAGCTTAAATGCATTCCCAATAAGCACAAAAGCAAAACTCTTTATCAAACTCGCTTTCCCAAATGGCTAAATTATTGAAAAAGGTTTCAATTCCACAATCAAACTAAAAACGCCAAAACGGATACCGTCAGCAATATCCATTACAATAACAACAGCAAAAGAACTAGACATCAATCAAGCAAATTAATAAATATATGCCACGTTTCCCCCATGGAATATGCAACCTAAATCTTTTATCATGAATTTGTCAAATCTCAACAAAAATAACACATCTAAAGACGTATTTTTCCAGACCTTTTTGAGCGTGTAATCAGAATTTAAAAAAAATGGATGGAACTTCCTTTTCTCAGATGGTTCAAAAACTGCAACAAACACATCTTTTGCTTCTGTGAACGAAGATGGCTCTTTGATTTGTGTTGGTATACTCAATCAAACAGCTTCCATCTTTACTGCCGAGGATTTTGCCATTCTAAAAACCATAACAACATGCGCCTTTCACAACAAAAAGTTTTTTATATCTTCAGACAGTCTATCAGTCATAAACGCTGTAAAAATTCCTGATCACAATACTGTCATAATTAACAAGATCCGAGACTATCTTATCAGCAAACCAAACAAATTGAAACTTATGTGGGTACCTAGCCATATGGGTATAAAAGGTAATGAGCTGGCAGATTATGATCCTGTCTACTATTTTGAACCTATCACCAAACTCGATCTATTACGCTACATATAAAAAAAAGCTTGAATTTAAACGCTTATCCGACTGGAGAGACTAAAACCACCATTATTCAACAATCAACACGGAGAGACTTAAACCTATCTTTCCTGTCACCACATCAAAAACCATGAACACGACTTTCATTAGACTTCGACTTGGTCATACAGTCAGTACACACCAGCACCTCCTTCGTAATGAAGCTCCACCTACTTGTCGGTATTGTAACACTCGCATCGACATCATTCATATTTTGAACAACTGCCCAGCTACACCAACGAATATAAACGCTACACCAAATTTTTCCGTCTATGAAGCCCTACAACACCCTATTCAAGTAAACATTCAAAATATACATAATTTATTCATTAAATTAAAAATTGACATTCAACTTTATCATAATTAACATTGTAAATAATTTTGGTTATAATTTATATTTTTTATAATGTATATTAACTAAATATTAGTTCTTTTTTTCTATTAATTTACCTCAGAGCCGGAAGTCTTGTAACTTGTGCTCTTTTTTGTATATTAGCATTATAATTTTAATTATATGTTAATAAATTATAATAATAATAATATATTTTTGCGATAAGTCAAGGATAATGATAAAGCTCAAATGGCAACTCATAAGCGATATTAAAAAAAATATCGTATTGGAAGTTTTGAGAATCGGCACAATGAATGAAACACAACCCTGATTAAAAGTTATATAAATTGTAAATGAACTGTGAATATAACTTAATTTTGATTTTATTTACTCACAATTATTACCACAAATTGAATGTTTTTAAATAACTCACCTGAATTCCTTGATGGCTACACAAATAGAAATCAAACTCTGTTGGGTGTGTAATACCAACATCAACCGTTGTACCGGCTGGAATGTTTCCTGACTTCCCACTTTGTTCCTTCTTTTCGGCACAAAACAATCTTGTGTGATGTCTCTTTTGGACAACAATAAATGTGATACCGGGCCTATATTCGGCTTCCAATTTTATGCAAGCCTCACGGATAGCAGTCAATTCATGTTGCAGTACATGTGGAAATTGTCCCTCCGATACACCATCACGGTATAAAATAATACGATGGGGCTTATAACCGCCGGTGGATTTATAAAACATTATCAATAGCTCACGAACCATACTACTGAGTTCTTGAATAATTTCTTGACGGTGCTGTTGCACCCGAACTGTAGCTGCATACCGAGACGGATGGGCATCCATGGAACCTACTACAGCTGCAATGGATGGCTTCTTATTATCACCGGCTGGTGGGTGTGTTACATCAGCACCCAGAAATATAACAGGCTCATTGAAAACTTTCGGTCTAATCGATGGAACTAGAATGGAATTAATGCCACCAAGTTTAACATTGATTTTCAGACATAAATTGGAGAGTGTTTGTGGTGAAGTTTTGTTTACGTTCTTTGCCTGTACACACTGCGTTGCCATACCAAGTACTGTATCACCAACACGTTTGACTTCAGCTGTAAAATAGTTGGTTAAAAAAATATGTAAACAAATTATCTAAGAAGCCAACAACATACCATATACTGGTGTCTTTCCTGGCAACACAACAACAACTAGTTGCAGATTATTAAATGAATTTTTTAAATACTTAAACATTGGCTCGACCTGATCAGGCCCTGTGGCATATTTGCAAAAGCATGGCTGGCCAATAATTGGCATACCCGCGTCATTTGAGATCTTTTGTAGCTGCTGCGTGAAGTTGCGCAAGGCATCTTCTCGCACTGTCCTCTGTGGGGCAAAGCAAGCAATCGCCCACACGCGTATTTCCACTCCTGTAAAGAATTGCTTGCCGCGCATATCCCAAACACCTTGATTGGGCGATGCTAAGCTCACCTTGTTTTGAGGAGGGAAAAGTTGCTAAAAAAAGGCAAACAAATTCAATGTTAGTTAATCATTTAAAAATGATGATGATGAAATTTGCAAAAAAAAAAAAAAAAACAAAAAAACATACTTGTCCACTCATACTGGAAACTCGGCCACCATATTGAAGTTTTGGTGGTGGAAGAACACGTCCACGAACTTCCATCATTGAATTTGATATGGTTAGGCCAAATTCTTGCACATAAGAATCATTGTTAAAATCAGCACGCTTAACTAAGTTATTAATCTCTCGTTCGCGATCTGGTGCCGAACGAGCGGTGGCTTTAATCATTGTCGATGTTTGCATATCAGTTAATTTCTTAATACACCGCTGGCCAGCAACAATGTTGCATACCTCCAACGGTAGGTAAGTGTGTTTGTGCTCTTGGCCCACTTGCAAACATGGCAAGTGTGGATAGCGAAGCTTCATGCGATACTTGTCTAAGAAGTATTTGGCAACAGTACATTCCACAGTTTGACCATTTTCAAGTTGAAGTGGAAAACTAAAATAATACAAAAATAGATCGATCAGAAAAATGATCCTTCAAGGAAGAGATAAACAAAACTCACGATTGCATTTGAGCTGGTCTTCGAGTGACATTGCAAACACGATATTTGCGCCTCATTTGGCCACAATGAGTAATTTCGATCTTGAGCCCTTTGATTTCCTTAGTAAATTTGACACGCTGCGAATCAGTGAGTGGTTTGCGCTGCTCATTAATATCTCTAATGTCAAGCACTTCACACATGAAATCAATTACTGGTTGTGCTTTGTAGAATGCAGTTGCAGACACTAACAACAACAACAACAACAAAAATAGAGGGTTTTATAATTTCATTGAAGTTATAATAGGTTCTTTAATTTCACTCACCATCAATATTCAACATCATCTTCCACTGCGATGGACGCACACTCTGATGAAAACCGAACCAAACTTCACGACCGCCTCCCAGAGGATGATAATAACCATCTGGTGAACTGAAGAAACTCCTTCCAACAGGCGTATATGTCATACTGGGTAGGTGCCGCATAACAACATCAAGAGCTAAGATTGCATCATACGGAATCTGACGAGTTCTTCCCTCTAGAGCTTCCTCCAAATTAAACAACGAAACCTGTGCCATCCATTTGATTGTCACTCGAAATATTCGATCCTTTCCCTCTCCAGGCAAAGTGACTTCCAATTCTAGTCGATCATTGCCAATAGGCAGTGGATCTCGTGTGTACAAATTATTACGACCATCGAAAACTGGCTTTAACACGCCAAAAATTTTACTATAAGCGTGAACCATAGTTTCTATGATTTCGCGGTTAACTTTACGTGGGCATTTATCTGGTTGTATATTGATATCGTAATGGTGGACGTATCCACGAGGCATGGTCACCTGAAAATGATTCGCCCGCAACACAATGGGCCGCCCCTCACGACCCAAATTCGGGCGACGTGGGCATGTAAATACTGGCAGTTCTGGTTGTGTTGGCGTTGTTGCAGTAACACTGGCACCCAAGGCAGAAGCCACTGCTCCAGCAGCAACACCTGGTACATTTTGGGCACTGGGGCTGGTTACAGAAGTGGGATTCACTGATGAACCTGGTGCTGGTGGTGCTAGATACACAAAAAAGGACAATATCTCACATCGTTTCTTGTAAATTGAAAAATTATTGTTTTAAAGGAAAACAACAGAAGAATGAAAAAATCACAAAATTACCAAAGAAATATGTAAATCAATAATATAAAAATACTTGTATTTTTTATGAATGTTCTGACGTGACAGACAAGATTAGAAATTTCAAAATTTTTACCTTTCACAAACAGATCACTTTAAATTTTTTTTTTTTTTTTTTATGGACTTTTTTGTACGCAATCAAAAATAGTTTTACTTAAGTTAAAAGCTTCTTTATCCATACATACACATTATAATCTTGACAGACGATTGAAAATTTTGAAATTTTTGCCAATCTTATGATTTTTAATGAAATTTAAATTATTTTTACAAATGTATAAGCATGCAACTCAAAATGTTTTCTCATTCAAAAAACTATTTAAAATTAACTAATAAACTAAATTTGACGAGAGGGTATGTAATACATTAATTAATGTCATTAATATTAAATTTTGTTTTTCATATCTTTCTTGAGTGAGTAAACTTTATTGTATTTGTATCCCATTGTTCTAACTAAGATCATTTGTATATTTTTTTTTTGTGTTAATAAAGGCCCCCTGAAGAAGGCATCAACCCCTGCCGAAACGTTGGGAAAGTTAATGTAACGTAATTGTTTCATTGCAAAATTTATAGTGACCAAAAAAGCCGACGGAAAACTATATTTCCACTAATCACGGTATGTAATACAGTAATATAAACTTTACATTAGAATAAGCTTTGAAGATAAGGTGCAAGAATTTACGTCTAGGCACACGGTCTATTGACTTTTAAGGTAATACTAGGCTTTCGGAAAAATTGAAACATCTTAGGTACTTACAACAATTAGTCAAGCAAGCGCAAAGAAGTGTTCAAAAATACTTTTCATTCAGAATTAAAATCGTTTTCTTTTAATTTCCAGTTTAAAATAATTACTCTTATTACGACGACACTGCCCTTTAAATGATCTCGACACTCTTCCCGCTTAATACCAGGATAGTCAAAGTAGTAAGTTGAATACATTGACACTGATTGTAATGTTTGAGTCTATGACCAATTGTCAAAATGCTTAACCCAAATGTTCTTAAAAACAATCTTTTATGATAATAATTCATATCACACTCGGATTATTAAAGAAGTGCATTAAGTGTCTAAAATTCTACATATTCATATTACAGATTGATTCACTTGTCATTTCAAATTTCTTATACTAACTAGTTATTTTGTAATTAGCAAGTTTATAGTTTCTATGATTTCTAAAGAATTTTTTTAAACCATTTGAGACTGTAGGAGGTTTAATACAAACACGTCTAAGTTGTATAAGGAACACGCGGTTTCTAGCAAGCCCTACATAATAAAGGCTTGTGGTTTACCTTTAATCTGATTATTCAACTTTACAACAAACCATCGAATATCCTTTTAATGGAATGAAAATCCCCTTAAGAATCTCCTCAAATAATTTGTATTTAGCCAATCAAACCAAAAAAACTGACAGAAATCTGTCATTGGAATTGTGTGAAATTGACACAAATCAGTGAAACCATTCGTTTCAGCTGTTCAGGAAAATGAATTTCCGTCCGGAAAATAGAAAAATACATTTCTAATGAAAAATAAATGCGCACTTACACTTTTTATTTGTTTGATTTCCGATCAATCAGTATATAATTTTCATTTCTAATCAAAGGGAAATCCGTCAAATATCGATTCAACCATTTTTCCCGGATCGATTTAATTTATAGATAACTGGCCCTTATTGAATTAATAATAGATTTAATTGTAAATAAGTCGTTCGCATTTGGCATGAAAACTAAATGGCCCATACATTTCTGAAATTAATCTAGGTCCAGAGTTGTTAGTCACTAGTCCTTGGTTCTATTTAAAATGTATTTATATATATATATTTATGTATATATTTCCGATCAATTTTTCAAAAAATGGCCTTAATAAGAAAACAGTTTTTTAAGAAGCTCACCAATCAAACACTTTAAACTTAGCTTGCCTTCAAGTTTCTTATGTCGTCTAAGGCTAACCAGATTTTTGAGTTATTCATTAAACATTGAATATTTATTTAGAGGTAGAATAATAAAAATTACTAACTAAAACAATAATAAATAATTTATCTTTTTTGACAAGATAAACGTGTGTAGCACACAATTATTTGCAACAATTCAATCTATGCAATAAGTGGCTTTAAATAAAACTTCTAACTTTATTACTTTCATACCTTTTTGTTATAAATTTGAATGTGTTGTCCTTAATTTTATATAAAATTCATAACTACAACAAACTTAAAAAGCAAAAATATTCACACACCCTCTACAGTAATCAATTCATTCATTCATTTAAATAAATTAATGTTAAAACTCTGTAGAAACTACAAACAAAAAGAAATAATAAGCCATACAAACAAAAATCAAAAAACAAACTCAACATTCATTCAAGCCAAGCCAATTAGTTCCAAAAATTTACGAATACGTTTTTAAAACAAAAAGATTAGTATCTAATATAATTTAGAATTTGTTTTAAGTTTTTAGTTTTTTTTTTGTTTTAATTATTATTTTACATGTGAGTGTATCGAAGCTAGTCTGCGGCTGAGTGGATGGGCTCTGAGGCCTCGGAGGCGAAGAGGTCCATTGTGATTCTATAAAAATTAAATAAAAAACAAAATAAAATCATATACACAACAACAAGTCCGTAGCCAATTGGTTATTGTTGTAAAATAAAATAATACAAAATAAAATAACATTATTAATAAAAAGAAGTGTTTTATAAGTATCAAGAGTATACCATAGAGGTATAGATAAAATATTTGTGTTTTATTTATTTACAAAATTAAAATATAGATTTAAAAATGAATAGCTAGTTAATTTTTTTTTAGTTTTTGTATTAATTTAAACACCATTTTGTGAAACTCAAAGCTTTCCCCTCAAGACTCCTTTGAAACATAGTGTGCTTAAATGTAATTTGGTTTTATTATTTGTAAATACTCGTAGAAGGATAGATTGATTGATCAAAATACAACAAAATATTGCAATGGGGAAACTGATTTTATTTTGTTCAGATAGTAATCGAAATCGCTTTAGTGATAACCTGCTATCATAGTTTAAAGAGTTTTCCAAACTGCTGCAACGTAGGCCGCTTTCATTTCCAACAGCTAAACCATATTTTTACGAACTTTGATTCTATAGCGACAATATTAATGTTTAATCATTAACATTCTTACGTGGTTACTTTGATAATTTAATGAAACATCTTAGGTACTTACAACAATTAGTCAAGCAAGCGCAAAGAAGTGTTCAAAAATACTTTTCATTCAGAATTAAAATCGTTTTCTTTTAATTTCCAGTTTAAAATAATTACTCTTATTACGACGACACTGCCCTTTAAATGATCTCGACACTCTTCCCGCTTAATACCAGGATAGTCAAAGTAGTAAGTTGAATACATTGACACTGATTGTAATGTTTGAGTCTATGACCAATTGTCAAAATGCTTAACCCAAATGTTCTTAAAAACAATCTTTTATGATAATAATTCATATCACACTCGGATTATTAAAGAAGTGCATTAAGTGTCTAAAATTCTACATAAACAAATTCTACTCAAAAACAAGTACAGTAGAGGCGGGGAAGTTTTAAAACGCACACACTCAAGGCGATTGGTATTGGTGCACATTGGTTTTGAATTCCTTAATATTGAAATTAATGGGAAAGACAGACATTCGTGTAGTGCGGCCGAAGTTGGGATCGAGGGTATACTGATATCATTTTTGGAGGCCCGAGTATTCCGGTTGAATTGCTTGAGGGGAGGAGTGCAATTTTTCTAGAGCATAAAAACATTAAAAAAGGATGAGACAAGATACTTTTCCATGGAATTAAAGCTACGTAAATTTAATAATACCAGGAGCTTAGGACGTATATAAGTCTTATAAATAACGCAACAGATGGAGGGGGAGACAAATTATGTACGCTTTATAAAACATAAACATCTAGCGACATCGCGTATGTTATCTTTGTTATCTTTCCACAAGAGGTGATTAGAGATACCCACACGAGAATTTCTAGGTTTTCAATCTCCTTTATGCAAGTCCCATTCATGGATAGTGGCAAAGTTGGTTAATTATGGTTTAACGACAGCGAGCTCTTGGGCATACTAGCATTTATTTTGTGTTTCTCAGACTTGAATTCAATCAACACAACTTGTTATTGAACGTTCCAAAAGGTAATTTATACTCCAAAGAAAGAGGGATTCGTCAAAACCGAAGGCACTCACTTTCAAACTCTATCAAATGCTTTTGAAATATCTAGTGCATTAATTTACTATTACAAGGACAATATTCAAACAAATAGGTTAGTAGCGAATAAAATGTCTAAATTTCACCAAATGCAGAAATGTTTACAATGAAATAAAATCAGAACTTACATACATATATACATATATAGTATTACACAATAACTTAACGGGATGTTATGCAAACAAATTCATCGTAAAAGGAACTTTCTTATATAAAGAAATTCAATTACCTACATATCTATGTTCATTTTTTGGAAATAAATTAGAATTATGTAAGAATTCATTTCGTTTTGAATAATATGTCAAAAACAAAATATTTAAGGAGAATTGCCAAAATAATGCAAATTTTGTGATATAAATTTGGCTGTTTTCTTCATTTTATTGAAAATTTTGTTAAAAACAACGTTAAAACAAACAAAACATAAAAACATTTCTTTTTGTAACAGTAAAAGTTTTGTAAGAGTAAGTATCAAAATAGTGATGTTACATACAGGAAGATAGGAAGAAAAGATATTGCATAAACACTTTTCTTTAAAAAAAATGTATTTACGTTGGAATCCACATACATAAATACATAGGTCATAAGTTGGTGGTGGGTGAAAAACTAAACAGCAATAGAGTGTATGGATGTTTTAATATTAACCAAATTTAACAAAATTTGTTCGTGCTCAAACACTTACAAGCAAATGGTCATCGTTTATTTGTATTCTTTACCTACTATATACATACATGTATATTTTTGTATGGATCCTTAAGTTATTCAAGGTCCAAACAAAAAAGAGAAAATAAAAACGATTTGATAAACTGCGATTTAAGAAGAAATTAATTTTCTTCCACTAATAATCTAAGATTAATTCTTGCAATCAATCAATTTCACAGTGCAAACTCGTAGGTATATCTTTTTTCAAGACAGAAAAAGATATATTTGTTTATTGCTAAAAAAAATTTATGAGACGACCAAAAACTCTGCTAATGAAAGAACTATGATTTGATCTTAACCTAAAATTTATAGGGTGTATTTAAAATGAAGATCGGAGACATGCGCAAAGTTGGTCAAAGTTGAAGGTGTAAAGCTTTGCGTTTTGACACAAAGTATAAACACCAAATATGTTCTCAAAATATGGTGTTGGAAAAAATAATAGAAAGATGTGTCTTCATCATTTAAATAAACAATATTTTTTTTCTTAGCAAATTAAGTGTTTTGTCGTTAGTCTTTCCATATTTTAAGAAAATGCTCTCAAATGGTAAATTTTGTTTTGTAAAAACAACTTTTTGTTTTCACTTAACGGTAAAAAGTTTGAGGTCAATGACGATTTCGCCTAAAAAAAATAGAAACAAGCTACTTTAACTGTTATTCTAACGTAAGGATACGTACAAGGATAGGCGTTTTGAGTTTGTTTATTAGATTGTCAGATGTTTTTCTTCAATATTTAAAAAAATAATTTAAAAATCATCTATAATTATAGATAAATTTCATGACCCAAATTTATTAAAATTATAATTTTAATAAAGATAAAGTTATGAAAAAACTAAGACAAGTTTGAAAAACGATGGAAGAAATTGTAAAACCTTAAACTGTTCGAAGGAAAAAGTATTTACTGATCTACATTCAAGCCCAAAAGAAGAAAAGAAACAAAAGGAAAAAAAAGAAAAAATACTTTCGTGTTTTGATACACTATTGGTAAGAATATGCAAGAAGAAACCATTTCTTTCTTCAAGCGAACTCAACAATGAATTAAATGGACCACTGAAAGCGAAATCAATAAGAAACTGACTAAAAGAAGCAAGTCTTTCTAGTAGAAGTTCAAGAAAAGTGCCGTGTTTGAGGAAGAAAAACATTATTCAAAGACATGCTTTTGCAAACAAACACCTGGATCGTTCTAATTGGAATAACATTTTGTGGTTGTATACAACGAAGATCAATTTGTGTGGTTCCTATAAAAAAATGTATGTATGTGAGGCCAAAAAACAAGGAATTTAACCCAAAATACACAAGGAGACAATAGAACACGGTGGTGGGAGTATAATGATTTGGGGCTGCTTTTCAGCCCCTGGTGTAGGTCCAATATTTTGGATAAAAGATAAGCTGTGAGCTGTGGATTATGTTCACATATTAAATTCAGTCATGTTTCCATTTACTGAAGAGGAGATACCAATTCAATAAGAGTTCATGCAGGATAATGACCCGTAGCACTCCTCCAAATTGGCCAAGAACTACTTCCAACAAAACAAAATCAACGTCATGGAACGGCCATCAAAATCCCCCGATCTAAACCCAATTAAGCATTTATGGTATCCTAAATCGAAGGAAGCAAAGCTAAAAATAAAGACGAGTTGTGGTCAAAAATTCAAAAGGTATGGTACTCCATGCCCCCATGGAGACATGACGTGTCAAATTGGTGAAAAATAAAATATTATTATTATTAAAAATAAGGTTTCCACTACAATGTACTAAAATAATTCTAACGGTTTTACCATTTTGTTACCTTCTCGTTACAAAAAAAGTACCGTTTTAATTTTATTTCTAGGTACTAGGTACATATATTTTCCAGGATAAAACAACATACATACATAATAGGTACCTAATTACAGTTTTACTTTTTTCATTATTATATTTGAAATAAAATTTGTTTATTTAAGCAATAATATTATTAAAAATGTATCTGTTTAATTTCTATATTCCATCTCTTCACAAATACCTTTTTATATGTTAAAAAGAATGAAGGCGAAGCCTGTTTTTATTATTTTTTCCATCACTGTAGGTATAAACTTTGTTTAAAGCATGAAAACAAAATTACCAGCAACTCCATATTTCATAGATTTGTCTGTTATATTTTTCTTGTCAATCATCTACATACATATATTTGACTATTTTATAATAACTTTGAAAGAAATAAAATTACAAAAAACTGAACCTTTATTTTATTACCAATTTTTATTGACTAGGTACCTACATATATCCCTAGCGTCAACATTTCAATCAGGTTACCTACTTTCGACAATACAAAAATTAAATTCCACCCAAGCATAATTTTGTATTGAAAATAAAAATATGTATGTATGTATGTATATAAAAATGCAATTAATAAATTTTTCCTCTATTAGCACATTCGCGTTCCATATGCTTTCCCCAAAAGTAGATCACACAAGAATTCCCTTTTCTTTGCCTCCCCGAGACTACCCCTCCAAAATAGAAACAAAAATTATTTGAATCGATTTTCATTCATTTTACTTTTATAACCAATTTGATTTGTGGCAAATAGAAACAAACAAAACAAAATAAAAATTGTCTTCCCAACATTGTATCGGTCCAATGTCCCCGGGACAAGAGCCCTCTGGAGCTTTTTTGTGGGATCAACTAAGAAGAACGCCTATTTGTAAGCAGGTACCTATGTATATGTTTGCGCAATAACACACTAAATGCGACATTTAAAATTAAGTTACGGTCATTGACCTAGTTTTTGCATTCCATCATTATCACCTATGGGCCAGATGAGGCGCTTCTTCCTATCTTGAAAACCCTGGAATGGAAGTGGAAAAGTAGTAACACAAAGCAGAGAATGTTTGAAAACGTGTTGCTTATATTTGCAAGCAAAAAGAAAAACAACCAGTCAAACTTTTCTTTCTCTAAAGATTAGAAGACCTCAGAAAAACGCGCTTTATACTTTGTCGTACTTGCTGCAACAACTAATTCTCTAGTAAATTGTGCGCCCTAAGAGGGGTCGACCAAGAAACAAGACAAGACTCATAAAACCTGTCTGGTTGTTGCTTTATGTTAAATAACCTAACCATTCCTCTATTCTAGACTTTCGGTGGTGAATCCCTCAAACATAACATAGAGGAAAAGTGCACTGCACTTCGACTTTCGACATCGACACAAAATCAAAAAAAAAAAAATCCAACAAGCTCAGCCTCAGCCAGCACACTCCCAACGAAAGACAACGACGACAATGATGGCGACGAATTAGAGCAATCACTTTGCCTCTGGAGTGAACGAGACAGAGTGCCCTTCTCGCACGGTTTTTTTTCTTCGAGTCTTGCTGGTGCTGGGCTGTTTAATTTCTGGCTTCGCTTAGCGGAGTCTCAAGGTTCATTGCGTTTTAAGATTAGAACACAATTTTCAGCGAGTTTTCACAACTTAAATATGTATATAGTGGAAATCTAAATTTCCACGCAAATAAACTATATAAATTAATAAAACTAGAAGATAAGAGAATTTGATTTTATCACTTACGTTGTCCGACTGGATACATTTTCTTTTTGTGTCACTAGTCGCGTTTTTGATATATATTCCCTAGGTATATATATTTTCTTTTATGAATTCAGCCTTTTCTTTCTACTTCTTTATTTTATATTTTGTTGGATCACTTGTTTGTAGCTTTGGAAAATTCCACTAAAGAACACTTAATTTAGGCACAGAATTATTTGGTTAAACTAATTGAATCACAAATGAGTAAAAATTATCGAGTTTTTGTAATTTTTCTATTCGATTTTTGTTTCGTGTTGTTTTTTCTCTTCGTTAACTCTGAATTCCGTACATTATGAGAAAAAAGAATTTTTCTTTTCAGCACACGATTCAGCTTGCGGGGCTGCTGGCGAGTGGCGATGGCGAGAAGTGGCGATTGGCGATGGCGACGACAAAGCGAGAACGGTGGATGAATTTAGTCAATTTAGTGGTTTGAATGTTGAGAAGTGCGACTGGTGTTATATGGCTATCCTGTTCAGATACATAGTATTTGTTGATGTTAGAAGAGTGTTGTATGCAGTACAATAGAAACTGCTGAGCAGGGCGACAACATTCATACAAAAACTGAAAACTACAAGAAATTCGATGATGCATTTTTAATAGGAAAGTGATGCCAAAAGTATTATTTTAGCCTGGAGTTTAAAATAAAATTAATATCGATTTTAGAGATTAATTTCATTTGATATTTTGTGTAAACATTTAAGATAAATACGCAAATATGTCAAGAAAAAAGTAAGTTTAGCAAAACCTTTCGATATGAGGGAATTAATATCAATAACCTCAATTTAATTAGACGTAAAATTTCACTTTATTGGAAAGTAAAAATGGATAAAGCTTTAACTTTTGTAAAACTTGTGAATATAAAATATTAGTTTGTTTTCTTGTAATTAACAGATTTATGGTTGAATTACATGTATAAAATAACAAAATGCAGACAATAATTATTTCCGCATTAAAGAATATTCGAGAAATGCAGAACGCAAAAGTATGTATAGTCAAGGTGAACTCGTTCATCTTTATTATAGCATCTTTATGTAAAGTGTAAAATAAAAGCTTTATAGGTATTTATTCATTTTTTGTTTTTAATATTTTACACTATTTACGATTTGTCACAATTTTTTTCAAGTATTTTAATCAAATTTCCTTTTAGTTTGGGTCATGCAACTATTGTGTATATAATATTTTTCTTGCATTAATGAGATATTTGTATGCGTTTTTACAAAACACCGTGTTACTAATTATAGCCACCTTTTTGTTTTAATGCAATATTAATTGGTTGTGCGAAAATATTTTCCGAATCGAAGCTATATAAAAAGTTAGGTGGGTGTCTCAATAAAACAAATTTAAAATATTAAGGCGAGGAAACATTGTTAAGTCATACAAATATGTTTTCTTTTTCGGATTTAAACCTACCTTTCTTGTTTTAACGGATAGTACGTCGTTAAACTATAGGGCACAATATAGAATTTGGGTTAATTGCGAGGTAGCATGTAGTCAAAGTTTCAATCTTTTTTTTTTTTTTTTTTTAAAGCATTTAGCTAAAATTTAATAAAATTCAAATTTACGAATAATTTAAAAATATCTTAAAAACAAATTCAATAAAATCTCCAAAAAAATCAATCATGTCATCACTGTAATATTAAAACATGAATGAAGAGTGACAATTAACCGTTTTTGCGTTTTATGCGAAAAAGTGAACTTCGAATATTAATCAAAAATATGAATAAATTTTCTCGCCTTAAAACTACGATAGTAGTAGAACCCGTGGCATGATGGTTAGTGCGTTGGACGGTCATGCCAGATGTCTTGGGTTCGATCCCTGCCTGTGCTATCTAAAAGTCTTTTTCACGGGTACTGCCTCTTGCGAGGAATTGTCAAATTGTCCAAGATTAATTTTTGCCATTAAAAGTGCTTTCTCAAATTAGCCGTTCGGATTCGGCTTAAAACTGTAGGTCCCCTCCATCCTTGACAACAGTACTCGCACACAGGAATGGTTGAGAGTTGTAAGGGGGCGACTTTCCATTACGACAGCACGAATTTCGGTCGGTGTACTAACAGCTAGGTATGTAAGGGGGGGCATGGTGCCCCCCTGCTTGGGATCACTATAGGATTTGGGGTAGGTGCGAGTTTGGGTATATGAAAAGTACTTTTTGCATTTGAGCACTAAAATCAAAGAAATTCCCAACAAAAAAAAAGCAAGTATGGCAACACTGAACAAAAAACAGGGAAGAAATGTCAAAATCAACCATTTTTGCGTGTTTTGAAAGTAAAAAATTGAACTTTAAAAATTAATTTAAAATAGAAATAAATGTTTCCTCGCTCTAAAATTGCTGTAGTTATTATTTATTTGCACATATCTATCAAATAAAAAAAACCGCGAGTCGAAATTCGTGCTGTCGTAAAGGAAAATTGAGCCGTTGTAAGTCACTAGGCCCTAGTTCTCAACGGACTGTTTTATTTTTAAAACTACGATAATTTATTATTTATTTGCGCATATTTATCAAATAAAACAAAACCACATGTGAAAATGATACTGGCATCACTTTAAATTGTTGGTTTCTTTTTATCTCCCAATTCGTTCAAATCGCTTTTAACTTCACGCGTATTCAAACTGTCACCGCAAGTAGAACGTCAATTTCTATGCGCATGTCACAAAAACCAAAATACTAAAAGAAAATATATAACCAATTTAATTTTCTTGTACAAAAGTGGCTTAGCTTATTAGCAGGAGCCAAAATGTCGATTTATTACAGTGGAGCACTTCGCAGATCAAATGGAATAGTAGCTGCAATCGCCAAACAACTTAAAAGTGTGAATTTAAAAGCTGTCAAACGCGTCACAGTTTCATTTAATCCATTTAATGAAAACGCAAAATCAACAAGGTAATTGACCGCGACAGAAAAATCTTCTCTGGATATAAAAAGTTAACACATTGCCCCATTCATTCTATCACAATCACACTCGGAACGAAAAATATCTATTAAATAAAAATCTACATAAAGTAGGTTGTATAAACATTATTATATCTCACGCAAGCGTATAAGTTAATAAGGAAATTAAATTAAAAATGGTGTTAAAATCTTGTGAGGATGATTTTAGATCTAGTTGAATAGTAATTTTGTGATGTTCTTGAAAAACAAAAACTTACCATACACCTTGCTGATTATACTGACTGACGTGTTCATTTGAATTGTTGCACCAATATCGGGATACGAAGGTAGAGAGTGGAGCTGAGCTGGCCCACCAGGAGCCAGCTCACGCTCCGTAGACATTTTAGTCGGAGTGGGCGTCAGTTTGACGGCTTTATATTACCTCCCTCTCTATTTGAATGATGATAGAATCTGCAATTAAATTTTAAAACAGTGTCATGAGTCTACTTATGTATATCTACATTATAAACTTTTATTTTCAATAGGGAACTCCTTGTTCATCTGACGTCACCCAAAATCATAAAAACCAACCCAAATTGTATCGTGAAACCAGAAGTTCTTTGTAACTTACAACCTGCTGAAGTAAGATTCTCATTAATTGATGCGGCCAAAGGTGAGAAAGGACAAATTATTTTAGTACACTAGTTTCAACTATTCTTTTGTTTTACAGAACAATCTAAGCTGAAAGAAATTCGATTTGTATGTGATAACCTCACAACTTTGGAGCTCCTACAACTTTGCAACAAACACATTTCCACATTAGCTCCCAAGGAAGACGCGACCGCAACAAGTTTGCAAACAAAGTCTTCGAAAGCTGCCAGTTCGTCAAGGAAAGCTGTAAAGAGGAAGTGAAGTAGTTGAAAGCAGCCAACAATCAACAAAGCAATATGGTTAAGCATCGTGGAACTCTAGCTGTTATCGAACAGATTTACCATGATATCCCAGCATTCACAGATGTCTTCACAGAGGAATCGTTCTATTTCTTTGCTTTTTGTTTTGTTTGTGCAACAATTATTGTTGCATTTGCTTTATCTAGATTCATAACTATTAAACCTGTAGACTTGTAAGCTTTAAGTGTTGTTGGAACAATGAGGTTTAAATAAATACCATTAATTGATAATTAAGGTGTTTTTAAACTATATTTGTGGATATTCTTAAAAAAGGAGTATCATCCGAAAAATAAACAAAGTCTTAAGAAGTCCGATGAACAAAGATAATACAACTACTCTTGACTGTAAGCTTACGATATGTTACTTCTCTTAACGTTAACTTCTTTAGGTAAAAAATATTTGTTTAGTAATCGTTTCAATTAAGGGCTTACTTTGAAAAATTATATTGTAAGGAGCAGATTGAATCTTTTAAATGCATTGTACCCAAAGAAATTGGTTTCTAATAACGGGTATCAAATACGCTGTAAAGGTTCACAGTGGCGTATGTGCAACTTTGTTTGGCCAATAGGATATCAAAAATGATTATTTATTAGCTTTAATTTGTATTTAACTTGCATAAGTTTACTTCATTGAAGTAAAATTGCTTTTGGCCCCTTTAATAGTAGGTAGAGTTAACTTCTTAAACAGTTGATTTCTGATTCTGTGGGAAGTGTCGGTAGAAAACTAGCGTCAATAAGTTATTATCTCCTCTCACAAATAAGGAATAAAAAAGGAAACAAAATGGTATTACTCGCGATAGAGATTTGTTTTGGGGAGGAGGAAATCGCAGACGACTTATAATTTGAGTTTTATTATTTGGATAAACTCTAGATTTTATTTTTCCATAATTTAATGTATAAAGTTTGATAAAATATTAATTTTATTATCATTTACACGTAATTTTTAAGAATATTATTATATACACCCTTATTAGAAGTTTAAAAAATGCTATGTTTTCAGGCTTTTGGAAAGAAATATGTTGAACAATGCTCATACAAAATCGTCTCATAATTGATAATGTCTTTATCGATAAGTTTTTACGAGAGCCCAGAGTGCACTGTTTTTTAAATTCATCACATGAATGCAGAACTAGCCTACGTCAAAAATTTCCAATTCTCGTCGCATGCAGAGCATATGGGGTAAACACATTTGCAAGTATTAAATTCGCTCTCCTGAAAAATTTGGATTTTGTGATTTAGTTCTGCATTTTTCATTTATTCATTGTATAATTATACTCTGTAAGATACAATATCTTATAAGCTAGAGCAAATCTCAGTATCATAATACTATTTTTACAAAAATTGTGCTTTGATTTCAAAAGGTGGAAATATTATGTATGCATTAAACAGATTAACAAAACAAAATCAATTATGTAGGTATATGTTATAAAAAAAAGAAAGTAATATATGTATGTACATTCGAAATTATCTAAAAATTTAAACTTACAATTCATCATCATAACGACCACCATCACCATCATCATCATCATCAACATCATCTTCATCATCAAATAAGCACAGAGCTAGGAGAAGAATTCTTTTAGCATTTTTCCAAAAATGGTCGGACTGCTTATAATTTTAACAGAGCGAGGGAGGGAGTTCCACAAACGAATAGAATGCACATAAAACTGGCGCTCAGATACAAGGAATGAGTAACGTACTGGGATAAGGTCGCATGATCTTACAGAACGCGTAAAGTGTATTTTATTATATTGTAAGTATTCAGGTTGATGTGATTGTATGATATTGTGAAGCATGGTTAAAGTTCTTACTTTAATAAAGAGATTATCGAGTGAAATGCCATAGATAGACTTTGAAAGACTTGAGATGTGGTCATATCTCCTAAGACCATAAACATAACGCGCGATACTGTTGAATGCAACGTTGAATTTTCGCTTGTGTTCGAAGTCACAATTGCTAAACACCTCGCAACAGAAAAGCATAAGGGGTACTAATAACGTTTTGGCCAATATTAAGCGTGTTTTCAAAGGCGTTATGTGATGAGACGCCCAGAGCAGTCGAAGACTTCCATATACCTTACCTAGCGTTAGATTAATATGAGTGTTCCAACTTAGTGTTTTATTAAATGTAAGCCCAAGATCTAAACTGATAGGAACTTTACAAACATTGTTTTTACCTATTCAGTTTAAACGAAGTGTGTGTATAATTTAATTTCTTAAATTAATCTTACAATGATACTTTTTAGAATTCCCACAAAATCTCTAAATTTCATATGAATTTTCTTCGAATTTAAAAGGAGCCTTAACGATCACATTTTGCGACTACTTGTGGATCATAAATTTTCTTATGATGCACTGTTACTTTGTTTTCATTGTTCTGTTCTTTTCTGTTTTATATTATTTGCCATAATTTCTTGTCTTCTGCGCTCTCTTGTTTGCCATCAAATATCAATGACCTCTAAATGGGTCGTTTCATGAAGGTTTGCATGTAAATATTAAAAACAATACAAAAGTTGTGTGTTGGTTATACTACTTGTGATCGTATTATGCAGATCCAACGAGCAATTTTCAGGTCCTCGCTTCGTTTATCTTTTACTGAATTGAATCCATTGCATTGCATTAAGTGCTTGAGTTTAACAAGTATTTCTCAGTAAATTGTATTTTGGATTCAAGTATTTGCTGTAAATAACGTGTAAATGCAATGCACGTTGGCAAATCTATAACCTGGCTGATAGTGTATACATCTTTTATCTTGTTATTTTGTTTTGTACAAATTTGAGGGAAAATTAATACAGTATAGAAAAGGCAAGATTTTCAAAACAAAAACAATGTATCGTTTTAGTATATTATGTTGATTGTTCACACCATCGGTGCTTTTTGTGAGAATGAGGGTTGCTCTTTTTTCGAGCTTAAAAACGATCACACAATAAAATGTCATTCGAAATGATTTTATCGCTTTTAAAAATATTCTTCGAGAATATCAATACGTTTTTCCATGCGTTTCTAACAATTTAAGAGACTTTTTAAGATTCTTTTGCCGTAAAAAAGTGTTATTTATTTTTGATGTTTGGGAACAAAAAAAAAATCGTCTATCGCTAAGGCAAGACTATACGGTGGATCATCGCTTTTAAAATTCAGTTGTATTTTAAGGATGAAGAATGGCTTGAGTGTGTCAAAATGGAGTGGGTCAAAATGTTGTATTTTAAAATATTGTATGGTCAAAATTCGGTATGATACTGTATGGTCATAATACTGTATGATTAACATTCTGTATTTCAAAATACTGTACATTTAAAATACAGTATCTCAAAATGATGTATTGTCAAAATACTGTATCTCATAATACTTTATAATACTGGATGGAATACAGTGCAACTACTTGGGAGAGATAGGTACAAACAATTAAGAAGAAGAAAATGAAAAGGAGAAAAGAAGAAATTATTTATTTTGTTTTTATTAATTCAAAGACTTATGAATTATCATAGGTACATTATTTTATTGTTCAAGAGAAGTGTAGTAGAACATTATACTTATGATGTTTTCTTTAAAAAAAAGTATTCTGTTTTCAAAATTCTGTATTTCAAAATGATGTTAATAGGCTGAAAAATAAAAATCGTTTTGATAATGTAAAAGAACGCACTTTTTAACTTTATCAAAACAATTTTTATTTTCTGGCCTTATTTACAGCATTTTGAAATACAAAATTTTGAGATACTGTATTTACAGTATCTCAACTGTATTGAAAATACAGTAATTCATCACATATGTATGTATGCAAATTGAACACTTTTGTCGAATTTCTTGAGCATTTTCTTTGAGCATTTTCTTACCCAATCAATATTAGTATATAAGGTGAACATAACTTTTTTACAAATAAGTGTCATACACTCTAGGCCCTATTTCTTGGCGCTTCATTCTCTAGCATTACTAGATTAAGCACAGAATTGTTTGTGGAAAAACAGCTAAACTTGAATAACCTTCACAAACTTCTTCGCTGAGTTAAGGTTGTCCAGTCCAAGATTGAATTCGTTATTCCAGAATTTATAAGTGATTTGATGTGAGAATTCAATACCAAACGTGGATTGAAGCACATCAATGCATTCGTGTCGACAATCCGGCACGTCTCTGCTTTATTATAATAACAATAATAAAAAGGCTATGGACTTAGTCATGATATGTATGCTTATTGCGAAAACCGTTTATGACAGTTTGATACAACTATTTTCAGTCAGAATCTAAGACATTAAGAATTATTTGCTATGTATCGAAGTAGCAAAGTTGTACTGTATCTTAAAATTTTTCTCTTTAAAATATTGTATCCATTTCGAAACAAATTTTTGTTGGCATAGTTCTTTAACTTTCTGTGGAAAAATAGTCACAACTCAGTTTATGTATTCAGCCCTATCACGAATTGTATCTTAATCGGAAACTTTTACGAATTGCATTACCAACGGATTTCCTGATACAGTTTTTCAGATTTCGTAAAAGTTTCCGATTGCGATGGAATTCAAGATAGGCCGGAATATTTTTTGAGTTGTGTTGATAGGAGTGATAAACAGACAAATTTGAATATTTTATAACTATTTTAAGGCATTTTGAGAATTAGGGCTAAGTCAAACAAAAATTGCAGCAAAAATTGAAAGATGCTAAAATGTAATGGATTTATATTTAATAGACGCACAATCATAAGATTTGCTTCAAATTTGCACGATTCCGCGTCAAAATTAAGACTCAAAGATAGTGATGATTGTAGGTTGAGCTGCAATTTCTTACATCAAAAAAAGGTGTTCTTAAAAAATATCTGATCATTTAGGAACAATACCATGGTCATTTCAGTATGATGATAATTTTATCTGCCTATACACTGAGATCTTTGAAATAATGGATCGATAATAAAAATGCATTGAAAATGTTTTCAATTTATTCTATTCGTGAAGTGCTTATATACATAAAGACATATTGTCTTATAAAATAGATACAAGCTTTAAAACTTACAAGGTTTTATAGCTAACATTTTTAACATCATTATGATGATATTCAAAGGCTAAATAAGAATACAAATTTTAAAAGTTTTGTAGAACCAGTTAACAAAAATAAATATTTTAAATATTTAAATTCCTTTATAAGATGAAAAGAATGTAATAAAGACAAATTAAGAAATAAAGAAAGGAGAAAGATAAATTAAACTTAGCAAGTACAACAGTAGTTGAAAGAAAGATACTTTCCAAGCAGGAAATAATGCATTTTTTTGATATGATAATGGAAACTGATTTTTTGGGGTTGGTGACAACTTGAAATTATGTCGAGATCTTCATTAATACAACACACAGCGTGTTCAATAAGCCCAAGGGGATAACTTATATATAGCTGAACGTCGTCGTCGACATACATTTGTATAGAACAATATTTAACAAGAAACGGCGAATCATTAACATATAGACAAAATAAAAGCGGACCGAGTATTGAGCCCTGTGGTATACCACCTGAAGTAGGAAGAAGATTAGAGAGAACGTTGTTCAGTTGAACCGACTGTTTGCGACCTTTTAAATATGAATGAAAACGTTTAACTGCAGTGTTAGAAAAATTAAAGGTTCGAAAAAGTTTTTCACATAAAACCGAATAGTAAACCATACTAAATGCCTTAGAGAAATCTAATAGGATAAGAAATCTTATATTTTCCAAGGCAAGACGGATGTTTTCCGTTACATTTAACAATCTCCTTATGCAGCTCTGACCTTTTCAAACACCTGATTGTCTTTTTTACTCGTTTTATCTACGGCGCGCCGCGGCGTAAAGCGGCATATACACGCATCAAAATCTCATCAAGCATGTGAGAGTGTGTTTGTAAATTCTTTTTCGTGTTGAATATACACACATCAAGCATGAGTCATTAATCATCATTTTTTCGTAGATTTTGGATGTGAATGGATGTGCGGATTCTTCGTTAGAAAAATATGAGTGACATGGACGATTGTTGCATAGCTCTGGGACTAGCGCTGGCGTTAAAAATGAAGAGGAAAAATTTGCGGAAAAAACGGATCTGGATGAAAGAGTGGCTAAAAAAACGAAAGCAGTTTACACATGAAAATCATTTGTATGAACTGAAATTAAGTTCGCCAAGTGACTTCAAAAATTTCGTTCGCATGAACGAGGAAACATACAACCAACTTCTGGAAATGATAACGCCCAAAATTATCAGAAAAGATACCGCAATGCGAGAAGCTATACCTGTTAGTCAACGTCTGTCAATAACTCTTCGGTTTCTGGCTACAGGCAATACATTGGCAGACTTAAAATTCATCAGTGCTATTTCTGAACAGTCTATTGGTCGTATTGTCATGGAAACGTGCGAAGCTATTATTGAAGTCCTAAACGATCATATCAAAGTAAATAAAACATTATTTTTTCAATGTAAATATTTTTTACTTGTATTATTTTCTCTGTATTTTAAATCAAAATTAGAAATATAACTATTTATATAGGTATAACAACGCTGGCAATGAACGGTACACTTCAATTAATTCTAACAAAAAATTTTTATCCTCCATCATGCACATTTAAAAATATCCTTCCGAATGATGTCTTCACTCTAGCAACGCAAAAACAAGAATGATGCTTGATCAAGCAATCAATCACGAATACACACTCTTCAATCACTTGTCAAGCATAGACCCCTGATTGAAGAAAAATCAAAACATTTTGATTTCGCGTCAAGCACACACACACTCTATACGTGTTTCAATTTCACAAACACACTCTTACATGCTTGAAGAGATTTTGATGCGTGTATATGCCGCTTAAAGTTATTTCGACTTTACAACGCCTTTATTACTGACAATCTTATTTATAAAGAAAATACACGAGTTTTAGGGGAGGAGTAAACTAAGACTGGTTCATGAAGGAGTATTGAGAGCTCGAATAAGGTTTTAATACTAGATCTACATAAATGTCATTTTGACATTCCAAAAAAGAGTGTAAATGAAATGTTTTCACAACTTTGAGAAAGTATTGGTGGTCTTATAAAATTTGTGAATGATTTAAATAATTTAAACGAATGACGAGAAGAAGAAGAAGGCAAAAGCAGAATAAAATTCGTTTTAATCAAATGATATAATTTCGGCTAAAATATAAAGTCTGTTCAGTGAGGATTTTTCTAGATCAGAACAGCACAGGACAGCACAGTTTCGTGAGAAACGTCAGATCAAGTTAGAGCAGTCAGTTAAACGTCAGTTGTCAAAAAAAAAAAAACAAAACAAATTGCAAATTGTGTGAATTTTTCGTTTCTCGCTTATTTTTTTTCATTTTTTGTGTTTTTACTGTGAAAAATATTATTAAAAATTAATGAAATGGAAAATCAAGTGATTGCTAAGATAATACTAAATGAAAATGTTAGTGGTTCAGACACCGATAGTGATTTTTCGTCGGATTCCTCTTCAGATGATTGGAATGGACGAATGTTATTACCTTTTCTTTGATGAAATGTAAAAGAAATTGCATTGAAAGTTACCTATTATATTATATTTTATAATTATTTAATTAAACAAATAAAACAAATTGGCAAAATAACTTTATTTTAATTTTTTTAAATCACGAGAAAAAAAAACACAAAGCACAGCCAAATCAAAACGTAAACAAAAAAAAATGACAACTTCGATTTTGACATTTCTCACGATTCTGTTCTAACCTGATCTGACTCAAAAGCAAGAACAGAAAATCCTGTTCTAAACTGTTCTAGGTTTGTCAATGAACAGGAAAGTAGAACAGTTCAGCACAGAAAAAACCTCAATGAACAGCAAAAAGCTGTACTTTTCTGTCTAGAACAGTCCAGCACAGCGTCACTGAACAGACTTATAAATAAATCTTTTGACTTTTTTATTGGCTTATATTTCTTTGTACTTGGCTTTTTTAATAATATAAATAATTTTGTCCCTATCCATTTAATGTGAACAATTATTTTTTTAAATACGCCTATTTTTTATTCTTGTTTAAAACTATTCAGACAAGCAAAACAAACAAGTTTTTTTTTATGAATTAAGTTAACCACGGTAAACTTTAATAAGTTAATAACGGTAAGCAAAAACACTCTAATGAAGATATAAATCCTTCGTACGTATCACCCTCCAAAACCCATTTGTTTACATTGTTGTATTTGTAATTTTGACATTCTGTCCATGAATAAATGTGAAATTCAAATAACTGATAAACTAAATTTCCATGCACCGGAACTCATTAATTGTGGCTTAGTGTGCGTGTTTTCACGCACACTAAGAATTACTTTATGAGGTCCGTTTTCGGTTTAGTTTGTAGGCAAACCAATATAGCTACCGAGGATTTATATCTTTACTAGAGTGTTTTTGACGGTAAGCTTCAAGGCAAATTTAGTCATAATACAGGGGTTTTTCAACAGGGACGCTATACAAAAGTAGAACGAAAGGGACAGCAAACGACGCCATATTTCTTGCCTCTCTTTTGACATTTCTCTTTAGTAAGGTTTACCATTTTATGATGGAAAGATATACTAGCCAACAACGAGGGGAAATTATTAAAATTTACTACCGAAATTCGGAGTCAGTGGCCTCAACGTTAAGAGGGTTACGTCCAATTTATGGTCGTCATAATCGTCCTGGCAGATTAACAATTGAGCGTCTAGAGGAAAAATTTGAATCCACAAGCATAGTACAAAATGTTCCCGTGGCAGTGAGACAAACAAGTGCCCGAAGTGTCGAAAATATTGCTGCCACTGAGGCTTCAGTTGCAGAAAGCCCAAATTTGTCTCTTACACGTCGTTCCCAAGCGTTGGACATCTCTGCATCTTTGCGAAAAGATCTTTGCCTACATACTTACAAGATTCAATTCACTCAAGAACTGAAGCCGCTTGAATGCTTGATCACCAGAAGCGTGGTATGTTCGTGAATATTCCGAGCATGATTCGGATTTTCATATAAAAATCATCTTCAGCGATGAGGCAAATTTTTGGCTGAATGGCTTCGCCAATAAACAAAATATGCGGTATTGGTCAGGCAGTAATCCACAATACTCCATGAGGCATTATTGCACCCCGAAAAAATTATGGTTTGGTGTGGTTTTTTGGCCGGCGGCGTCATTGGGCCGTATTTTTTCCGTGATGATGAAGACCGGCACGTTACTGTGAATTGGAATCGCTACCAGAATTTTGGCCATACAGTATTTTGTACACAGAATTTTGTAACACAATATTTTGAAAACAGTATAATGATCCTTAGGGTATTTCGACCGAACCAATTAAATGTATATGTTTTTACATTGCATTGTAAAGTAAAAACATAGCATTTAGAGAAATAATACAAAAAAAATTATACAAAACATTGTATTTTGTTAACCAACAAAATGATGGAATGACAGATGACGTTATTGTTGACATTATTGACATAACCGTCGTTGTTGCCGTGATTATCTAAAATGTAGACAATGGGCAGGTTAAGACAACATCAGAGACTTCATTTGCATTCAACTGCATTCTTTGAACGTAAATTTTGACCAATGCAACTAGCTAGTTGGTCAAGTGTGATAATCTTCAAACTCGGAATTTTACTTCATTAAACTCTTCTTTCAATTGATCGTGCGAAAACTACTAACAACACAACTACAAGTCCATCTAGACTTGTATTTTGTATTTTAAATGAATATTACTTATTCCTTTTCCAATTTGATAAGGAACCATTTTACACAAACCATTAAATGAAATTGTGCAGAAAATTAATAAACCATAAAGTTATAAAGTTCAGCTTTGTGTTGAATGAAAAAACATGATCAACTGTCATTTTGATATACATAAGTAGACTTGATTTGACAGTAAGGGAGTCTACGAATAGAGGAGGATCTTTGAATTCTCAGCAAAGGTATACCTACACATACTGGAGACTATTTTTGAAGAAACTTTATATTGTGGGTGTTATTACATTGAATCACGCATTAACCTATAGGTACCCTATAAAAATGTACGCTCATTTCCGAGACCTGTTTTTGAAAACTAAGTTCTTGAAAATAAATCGAATTTCGTCCAATATACATACATACATATGTACATACCGATGGGATATAGGCCCGAACCCGTAATATGAAAAGCAAGCCCATATCATATTTTTTTCTCCACCATGCTTCACTGTTTTTAAAGTGTACCATGGATCGTTTGCTTTTTTTTGAGGTCTTCTCACATACTCTTGGACCCAAAAAGGACGACTTTGCTTTCATCGCTTCACAAAATATTCCTACATTCCTCTTTTGCCCAATATCTATGCGTTTTGGCAAATTCCATTCTGCTATTTTTATGAACACTCTATATTCAGAGATTTTGAAATAATGTGTGTTCACCGGGAAAAGTAGAGTATAACTTCAAGCTAAAAGTCTCTAATATGAAAATGAAAGACCATTAGATGCAAGTAACATGTTAATTTTTTTTGTAAAAATTTTCGTTATTTAAATAGGTAATTGACAATCTAATAAAATGTGACCAGCACTGCTATTTTTATGAACACAACTGTGCATAGTATAAAGATATTAATTGTAAGAAATATATGTAACTCAGTTTAATGTAATAAACCTCATATAGGTACCCACCATTTATGTTTGTCAACATCGAAAACTCAAAAGAGAACATCTTCATCGAATCAAGTTTTCTTTTTTCAAATTCACGCAATACAAAAAAGACTGTGCTACCGAGCACGTTTCTAGGCTAACGTGCCGTTATATCAAATTGCATTTACCACACGCATTTTCTTCGTCTATATACACAATATAAGAGGACACAATAAGTAAAAATAAATCTTTTTTTCTAAGCTTCCTTCCTAACAAGTAGCCCTTTTACGTATATCACATTGCTATAGTTACAATACAATACAACAACCCCATGCATAGAACGCATCCAAAGAAAATTAAAAAAAACGACAACAAGTCTGTATAAGCTAACAAAGAAACGCAAAAAAAACCGGAAGGAGAAAGTCTCCATATTTCAAGAAATGCATTCAAAGCAGACAATACGGCGATAGTTTTTCACCTAGTTAAGAAGTTCATTCGTCTATCTTTCTATCTATATTTTGTTGTGTTTTTCCCTTTCTTGTTTTTTTTTCTCTCACATTGCTTTCGGTTTCCCTTTCTAGAATGGTGTAGAGCATTTTCCTTATACTCTTCCCCACTCGCCACTCGCTTATCTACCTGACCTTTCTTTCTAGTTTCCTACTTAAAAGCGCATTTATCTCCATCACAAAATAAAAGGAAATAAAAAGAAAATGGGCGCCAATCGACAATGGAAAACAAATATGGCGCCCGGGTGCAACAACTTTTGCGTGCATTTTTCCACATACTAACACAATTAAGCCATGTTTACAAATATTAATATACATATTTATGTGTATTATTATAGGGAACCAATACACTCGAATGCCATTAGGCACTCAACTACTCAACATTCATGCGCAATGTGTGTACTTTTACTGTACTGAATTGCAAAACATTGCGTGAAATGGGTAAAGAGAAAATACTTATATTCTCCACATCACCCTCGCCACCCGACGCGACGTCTTCACCCATTCTTTCAATTTCAACACAAAAACTATACCAAAAACCCGAACACATATCGAACAGTGGTAATGTTGCTCATTCTATGTTTTTGGCGATTGATTCTTTTTTCCATTTCTACCTTTCTACGTATGTATCTATGTACATTGTACATTATATATCTCAGGTTTCCTTTTTCCAAAATTACCAATACAAAAATTAAATATGTAGCATAAATAGCCCAAATCTAATCTTTGGCGATATTTTTCTTCGTACAAATAAATGATGTACCTAAACAGAAATTGGTTTATAATATAATGTATATTATTAAGCTTTTGCGCAACGCTGTAAGAAAAGAAATATTTCTTTCTGTGTGAACTCTGTTCAATCAAAACCGATAAATCGATTAAACACAGCATTGTTCCAGAAAATTACACGATGAAAATAATTTTCCATAGAAATGTTTTCACCCCCATTGGAAATGATAATTTAACCGAACAATGTACAAAACTGATAACCATGACGACCACAACTGCTTCTGAAGAGCTAGAAATGTTAACTCTTAATATTTTTAAATACCTATTCTGAATTCCAGATTTTTAATTGGAATTGGGCTATTTTTTCAGCTACGATTTTGGGCTACAAATATATCGAGCTAAGTTGAAAGGACATGGCAACCCTGTGCTATCTTGGTATGTGTATCTATTTGTACACGTATGTATTTATAAACATAGATATTGGTCCATTCTGCGTTGAAATTGCAACAGAGAGGAGCTTTTTGGGTGGGAGTGTTTAGTTTCAAAGCGATATGGGATGTTTGTTGCATTTGAGTTCGGCGATGGAAAATCAAGTATCCTGCTTGATTCGAGTCCCATTAGAAAGGAAACTCATGATCAGAAATCAGGATAGAGACAGAGACTTTTCTAGGCGAACAAACCCTAGAGTGGGGGGGGGGGGGTAGGTTAGGGCAGAAGCTATTTACAAAAATATGTTCAATAGGTAAGTATATTACTTTATGTACATATATAACTTCATACACATGTACATATATGGAAGTAAGGATGTATGGATGTTTTTATGTAGGTATTTGAAGTTCGAACAGCTGTAAGTCAGATAATTTTGGAAATTGTATCGATTTAGATATTGAAAACGGAAGGTCAAACATGAATATCGTATACAAAATATAATGTAGATTTAGTTTTACTCTTATTTTTAAAAAGCGACTTTATTAATTTTCAAAAATGATTGCATTGCTAAAAAACTGAGTCAATTATATTTAGGGTGCCAACAAATTCATAAAAATAGAAATATATGTAGTATGGAATACGTTGCTATTATGACACGTCATCAATCTAAAATATTTGTTTGCATCCAAAAATTTAACATCCTCGATAGTATAGTGGTCAGTATCCCCGCCTGTCACGCGGGAGACCGGGGTTCAATTCCCCGTCGGGGAGAAAAGTGATGAATTTTTTTTTTATTTACATCTATTTATTTTAATAGATATGTATGTATATGTATAAAAATACAACAATCCTATATATATAACTTTACAGATCAAGAGAATAAAACAGCCCGGATCATATTTAAATTAATTATTTGACGTTTAGAGCAGAGTTGCCCTTCGAGCTTTTTGTTCAGCGATGAGTTTGTTTTTTTCTTTTGTTTAGTTAAAAATGATACCGATGTAGATATTTTGTTAAATATTCATTTTTTGCACTTATTCATTTTAATATTAAGAAATAATGTTTCGTTTTTTTAAACATTTTCGTTATTCTATCGATAACATACAAAATAAATAAATATTAAGCTTTTCGTTATGTAAAATGCAGATAAATGAAAATGGTAATGTGGAAACACCTTTTATATTGAAATATAGTTACAACACAAAATGTCAATAGAAAACTAATTTTTGGATCACAAGAATGTATCCAAGTATAAAGCAGGGTTGTGTTTTGTTGTTGTAACGCAAATAAAAAGATAATAGCTGTGTTCCAGACCTAGTTTCAAACAGTTTCAGACTGAAAGTTTTAGACATTTTTAGTCCGAATTCGTTCCACACTTCAAAAGTGTGCTCGCGAGAGAGTAAAACATTTTCACTTTTTGACAGATTTAGTCAGAGAAATTTCTTCCGGCGATTTCTAGGCTGGCTGTCAAATTCGATTTGACGTTCAAGGCAAGTAATGACAGAAAAAAAAAACGCGTGTGGCCTATTGACTAAGGGTTGAACAAGAATGTGAATATTGTTCATATTTTTTATTTATTTTAATTAATCGAATAATTTTCATAAAATTTATATCTTTTTAAAAAACTGTTACTGAAGAAGAAATTTGTAGTACAAAAAATATATACATAAAGGGTGTCCCAAAATTAACGCAAGATTTGAATTAAATAGAAAACGCCGTTTTTAGTCTTTTGATAGTTATATTTTTACTGACTCGTAAAGTACATAGGATAGGGTTATGTATGGAATAACACATCGGACAAATGGCCTCCACGGCTTTGCATGCACATGCGCACTCTTTTGTTGAAATGTTCCATGACCATTCTGCATAAATGTGGCTGAATTTCGTTGATGCAGCGTTGAATCTCCTCCTTTAATGCACGGGTGGTTGTGGGCTTGTTGACATAGACTTGTGATTTCAAATAACCCCATAAAAAGAAGTCTAATGGTGTTAAATCACACGATCTAGGAGGCCAATTTTGATCACAGAAACGAGAGAGTACACGACCTGGAAATGTCTCATGCAGTAATTGAATTGTTTCACATGTGGCACCGTCTTGTTGAAACCACATCAATATCATCCAATTTTGGCAGAAAGAACTGTGTAATCATGTCGCGATATCGAGCACCAGTAACAGTCACTGCTTGACCAGCATCATTTTAAAAAAAATATGGCCCAATTATGCCTCCAGCCCAAAATCCACACCATACAGCCACGCGTTGTGGATGCATTTGTTTTTCGACAATCACATGTGGGTTCTCCGAACCCCAAATGCGGCAATTTTAGCGATTGACAAAGCCATCAAGATGAAAATGTGCTTCATCGCTTAGGATGATTTTGCTCGAAAAATCAGGGTCCATTTGTTGATGTTCAATAATCCATTCAACGAACTCTCTTCTCTGTCCATGGTCATTAGGCTTCAATTGTTGTGTTAATTGAATTTTGTAAGCATGAAGACACAGATCTTTGGTGAGTATACGCTGTAGAGAGGTTCTTGAAATTTGCAATTCTTGTCCACGACGTCGAATTGAGGTTCCTGGATTGTCAGCAACACTCTCACGCACTGCTTCGACATTCACATTTGAACGGCTTGTTTTTGGACGACCAGTGTGTTTGGCGTCTCCAACGGATCCAGTCTCCATGAATTTTTCAATTAATCTCTTCACAGTTGACGAAGTTAAAACACTATTCCGACCATATTTTGTATGAATTTTTTTTAGCTGTCAAATTGCTTTTTTTCAGGGTTGCCAACACTTTACTGCATAAATGGCGGCAAATTCAAATCTTGCGTTAATTTTGGGACACCCTTTACATACATATATTTCTCAATATTTATTGAAAATTGTAGTGATTTGTCTCTCATTTAAGTTTCATGATTTAAGGAATAATTTTATTTTTATTTAAAATAAATATCAGTTTACTTTTGTTGATATTTATTTTATGGGATTCTTATTCATGATTAAGTTGGTTAAAATTTATAAATGATCTTCGGTAACTCTGCTCGAGGATATTTTTTGGCGTTAAAAAAAAGAGTTCAAACTTGTGCAAATTGGTGCGAAAACCGTTCCAGATATTTTAACAGTTTGCTTCCTCTCTGAGAGCATTTCATCCCCACTCCTCAAATTTGACATCAGACCAACTTTTAGTGCGAGAAATGTCTGGAACACAGCTAATCTGATCTGGCTCATGGGGACAATATAACATGGCTATTGTCAGATCTGTTTGGTTTGACAATGAGATAGTTTTCTAATTCGAATCTTTTAGTATAATTATGAGAATTTTAAATGTCGCCTAAAAATGGCTGACAATAACATTTTTTCTACTGACAGGTCTGACAATGTTATAAGATCTGACAATTTTTAAAATGTGTAGGAGCTTAAATTGCATATTTCAAATTTCACAAAAAAAAAAAAAATGAAAAAAAAACACAAAAAAAAAACAAAAAAAATAAAACACAAAACAAAACTAAAAAGCTTACTGTGGCTGTTCTAGTTTAGTTTTAAGTACTTTTAAGTAGTATTATTGGTTTTGGTTGGTTTTAAGTAGCTTAAGTATTATAATGAGTTTCGTTTTTTTTTTATTAAGTTTTAAGTTTTATATAAAATAAAAAATAATGATAAAGATACCAAGTTTTTTTTTTTATTTTCTTGGTTATTGTTATTTAGTATCAAAATTGTTCTTAGGCCGAAAGGCAGTAGTTATAAGATAATGGATAGCACCCGCATTGGGCCAGTAAGATATTTTTTTTAAGTTTTTGAAATTTAAGATAGTTTTTTAAGAATTGTTGTTGTCTAGCTTTAAGATAATTTTAAGATTTTGATAAAATAAAAAAAAAACAAATTTGTCGAAGTTAGAAATCAAACATTTTGAAATTTTAGAATTTCAATTTTGCAGAGTTGCAGGCAGTTTGAGATGAGTTATTCCAAAATCATAAGAACTACATATGTACTCGTACCTAGTAAATTACCACCTACGTTTTTCTACTTTTTGTAGTGAGTACTTGGAACACCCTTCATAGAACATTTGACTCGAGAGACTTTAATTACAACCCAATATTAAGAGGATACTGGAAAAAACCCAAGAACACCAAATCGACACCCACCATCTTTTCATCGATTTCAAGGCCGCATATGACAGCATCTACAGGGCCGAGCTGTATAGTGCCGTGTCTAGTTTTGGCATCCCTGCCAAACTCGTCCGTTTGTGCAAGATGACCATGGAGAATTCACGCTGCTCCATAAAATTTGGAAACAACTTAACAGAACTTTTCGATGTCAAAAAAGGTTTTAGACAAGATGATGCGCTGTCATGCAATTTTTTTAACATCGTACTTGAAAGAATAGTGCAGAGCTCACACGTGAACACTAGACGCACTATCTTTCAAAAGTCTGTCCATATGCTGATGACATTGACATAATCGGAAGAACTCAGCGTGATGTCAATGGGGCTTTTGTGAGTATTGAGGCAGAGGCGGCAAAAATGGGTTTAACGGTTAATGAGGGCAAAACAAAGTACATGCTGTCGTCAAGAAAGGACCTACAACACCGACGACGTCTCGGTCAAAACGCCACCATCGACAGACGTAACTTTGAGGTATTCAAGGACTTCGTCTACCTAGGCTCCGCTATAAACACAGAAAACAACACCAGCGCTGAGATCAAACAAAGAATAACTCTTGTTTACCGCTGTTTCTTTTGGCTAAGAAAGCATTTGAGTGGCAAAGCGTTCTCTCGAGGAACCAAAGTGTCGCTATTTAAGACCCTTATCACCCCCTTCCTGCTATACGGTGCAGAAGCATGCGGGCTATGAAAAAAGCGGATGAGTGGAGGAGAAGATGGAACTACGAGCTGTACGGGCTGTACAGCGACGTAGACTTAGCCAGAAGGGTAAAAGTCCAACGACTATAAGATGGCTGGGTCACGTAGAGCGCATGAAAACCAATGCTCCGGAAAGTCTTCGAATACACACCCACAGGACAGCGCAGTAGAGGAAGACAGCGAATCAGATGGCGCGCACAAGTGGAAAGTGACCTCACCCAACTTGGAGGGCGAAACTGCAGACATCTAGCTGGGGACCGAGCTAGATGGAGAAGTTTGTAAGGTGAGGCCCTAGTTCACATAGGACTGTAGCGCCACCTTAAGTAAGTAAGTAATATTAAGAGGATAGAGAACCGATCAAGTGATTTTATTCTGACTTCGAGCTTAGGTGTAATTTTCTTAAGAAAGAATTGAATTTTTAAACTTAAAAATAACTTTGTGTTTTTAATTGATTTATAAAATCAACCAATTGAACATTTCGACCTGAGATAAAGAAGTCGCTGAAGCCTATTGATACATAACAGAAATTTAACCTAATTTTAAACCCTTAACCTTAACATATTTTTCCATAGAAAGACTCAAAAAGATACAAAAGTATAAGGAACATAAGTTACTTCCTGCACATGAACACAATTCTCTATGAATTCTGATTCTTCACCATCAGAAAGGGGAACTCAATTCATATACTTGTATCACTATGAACTATAGCAAGAAACAAAGAGCCCGTTTTGGACAGATTCAATTATTGCTATGCTTCTACTGTGTATCTGACGCTCCATCCCCCATTCTCCCCCTAACATATAAACAGAAAAATAACTGAAGCAGCAGAAAACTATCATCGCATAGACAAACATATAAGAGACAAGACATGGCTTGCGCTAGCGCTCCGCTTAACTATTGGGTACACTCACGAACATTAACATAAGTCTCCCACTCTCTCGTAATTTTTTGTTTTGCTCCACCATTCCGATTTCTCGGCAAATTTTCCTCCAACTCCAACCTCCATGACATAGCCATAGCCATATCCATGGTGCTTCATGCTTCATGGAAAGTTTTCCTCTGGATTTGTTTTGGTCGAGGCGAGTCGACTCGAGTGTATGTATCCATCGAGTAAATTTATTATAGTGACACACAAAAATGGCGTCTCAAGTTCAATGTCAAGCTTGTTGTGTTTTATTCTATTTTTCTGTTGTTACTTTTTTGTCTGCTTAGTGCTACTGCTTTTATACTTTTCTATCTATGCTTTGATTCCGTTCAGACTAAGCAAAGCATCGAAAACTAGTATACTTGGAAGAACTTGGAGAGCTCTAGTTTTCTTGGAAGACTTTGCTTTTCTTTTTTAGGAAGGTGGTATACGTATAAGATATTAGCTAGACACTTTGCCGGGCGGGGTTAAATGGTGAATGTTTTTTTCTTTCTTTTTTGAGTTCAATAGAATTTTATTGGATTTTGTTTTAGTTTTGATCTTCGTAATAAGAAACAAAATTATAATTTTTTTTTACAAACACATGACTTGAGATAAAAATATATTAAATCTATTTTTGGTAGAAAGAGAACAACAGAACGATATTCGAGTAAGTTTGATATTTTCAATGATTTCGAGTTATTTTTCAAATACCAAAGTGTATAATGTAGGAGTTATCTTTGATACCCTTTGTTACTTTGACATTTTGAAGGTATACTTATAGTTATGGTACCTGTGTAGTGTAGTATGTACTTTTTATTGTACTTGTTGTTTTGAATTAAACATACTTACCTACCCCTTTTGGGGGTCGACAAATCGATATTTTTTATACCTAGTAAGTGCATAGTGGATGTATATTTAAAAAGTTATGGTAAATGCGCAAGTTAATTTAAAATCCAATATTTAAAAAAGGTAGGTAGGTATACTTGTGTAGAAAGTTAAGTTAATACCTGACTAGGTACCTAGAATAAAATACATTCCATAATACCTAGGTCTTAGGTAAGTCGGTAGTCCAAGTTAAAAATTGCACCCATTTACAAAGAATCACATGATATTTATAACTATTTTATAGTTTGAATCGTAGGTTCATACGGAGTACACTTTATATTTCCAGCTTTGGTTATTGCTTTCTATAATCAGCTCACACTTAAAATCAAAGAGTTTGGGGGGAGAGTACGATAACTTTGGCGACAAAGTTTAATGACGGATTTGTATAGAACAGTTAAAAACAAGCATTTTTTACTATGGGAGGGGGGTCTATCTCCCCCCGTTTAGGCGGTAGGGGCAATTTAAAAAAATATGTACATTAAATGGAAAAAAATAATTAAAAAATAACGGTAATACTTACAATTAAGTATTATACCTTTTTTTAAAGCCAACATTTTTGTCTATTAGTTTTTGAAAAAAATTGTTTTAAACTAAAAATGTATGCAAACAAAATTAAAAAAAAAGTTTTGAAGTGTAGTTTTTCAAAACTTTCAAATTATTTACTGTTTTTTTTAAGAATTCATTGCTCTTATTTGTTTTTGATCAAAAACTGAAAACTATATGACTTGATGTCTTCTAGTTCTTGAGAAAATTGAAAATTACCAAAAAAAAAATTTTAATTAAATTCCTTTTTCCTTGTTTAAGTATTAACGTAGTCTTATTTTGATAGTAATAATCGAATATGGATTAAGATACACCTAGGGTAAATTAATTTTTCTTAAATCCCGCTTATTTAAATGCAAAAGAAACTTTGCATGCACCATATCTTGCACCCACCGAACCTTGCCCCCTCCCCACCTTGCACGCACTCCAACTTGCACCCACCCCAAATCCTATAGTGTGCCCAAGAAGGGGGTTGCAGGGGGGCAGCTTGCCCCCCCCTTACAGATGCCACTGTTGCATACACCCAAACTCGCGCACAACTTACTGTTGCATACACCCAAACACGCATTACGCATACGCAAATACCATTATTACTATCAAAATAAGACCACTCAAGCAAAAAAAAAAAAAGAATTAAATTAAAATAGTAGTTGTGGTTATTCTCAAAAACTAAAAGAAATAAAATCATCTAGTTTTCATTTTTTGATCACAAACAAATAAGGGCAATAAATTCTGAAATAAAAACAATGGTAGATAATCTTGTTATCAATGGTAGATAACAATGGTAGTATTGAAAAAGTTAAACTTTAAACCTTTTTTTAACTTTTTTTACTCAAATTTTGAGTTTAAAATTAAATTTTTCAAAAACTACGCAAAGTTTTGACTTGAATTAAAAACTGTTAATAAAACAGAATGTTGGCTTTAAAAAAATGTATAAAACTTAATTGTAAGTATTACCGTTATTTTTTAATTATTTTTTTCCATTTTAAATAATAATTTTTTTAAATTGCCCTACCGCCTAAACGGGGGGAGATAGACCCCCCTTCCATAGTAAAAAATGCTTGTATTAAGCCCCTCTACCAAAAAGCGTTATTATATCTTGGTGCCAAAGTTATCGTACTCGTGCCGAGTTTTATCCTAGACACTGTTTGAGCACTAGCAAAAAATTGGGGGTTGGAAACAAATTGTCGGTTTAGATTGGTAGTGAACATTGCAAGACAAGGAAAAAAGTGTAGGAACAAGTTGCACATTCGCGTAGCACGACTTAAGAGCGAATCTCTGTTTCTCATAGTTGGGAAAATTTTGACATTTCTCGACGTTTTAAGGTCCCTAGAGTATGTCTGTGCGTGCGTGTGTACGGACGTTCGGGAAGCTTTTTTCGTCGTCCTCTCAAGAACTAGTGGAGATATCGACTTCAAATAAATTTTGTTATACGGATAATAATGCAGAAAGATGCAAAAAGGACTCTCAAAAAAATTGCGTGTGTGCTTTTTTTTTACCATAGCAATTTAAAAAAAAGGTGACAATTTTGGTAAACCCGAAATATCTCCCAAGCCAGTAACACTAGCGACTTGAATTAAATTTTAATTTTTGAGAAAAATCAAATTGACAGTTTTTTTTACAAAAAAAAGAAAAAAAAACATTACTAAAAATTGGAAAAAAAGATTTTCGAAATAGTACACAAAATATGGAAACATTTTTCGTTAATTCTCGATATTTCGTGAATAAATTAAGGTATTACCTTGAAAATTATTTCATTCCGTGCAAAATGTTATTACAAAAACCCAAACTGAATTTGTTTATATAAGAAATTAGCGGCCCGTCCCGGCTTCGCACGGGTAGACATAAATAGATACCGATAATGTGGCTTTCTAATGAAAAAACAATTATTAAAATCAGTCCAGTACTTTTTGAGTTTATTCTTACTTACTTAAGGTGGCGTTACAGTCCGGGGCGGATCTGGACCTCAACCAACATGCGTCTCCAGCCAGCTCGGTCCCTAGCTAGCTGTCTCCAGTTTCGCACGCCTTTCGAGCTGGAGCGTTGATGTCCATTCGCTCTACATGACCTAGCCATCTAAGCCGTTGGACTTTAATTCTGTTAACTAGGTCAGTGTCGCTGTACAGCCCATACAGTTCATCGTTATATCTTCTCCTCCATTTTTCATCTATGCGTACGGGACCAAAAATCACCCGAAGAATTTTTCTCTCGAAGCATCCTAAGACGCTCTCATCTTTCTTTGAAAGGGTCCAGGCCTGAAAGCCATAAATGAGAACCGGAATGATGAGTGTCTTTTAGATGGTAATTTTAGATGCTCGAGAGAGGACTTTACTACTCAATTGCCTTCTAAGTCCAAAGAAGCAGCGATTTGCAAGAGTTAATCTTCGTTTGATTTCAGCGCTGGTGTCGTTGTCTATGTTTATAGCGGTGCCTCGGTAGACAAAGTCCTCAACTACCTCAAAATTATAGCTGTCCATGGTGATGTTTTGTCCAAGACGTCGTTGTTCAATGTCCTTTTTTTGTCTTGCCCAAATTGACCACTAAACCCATCTTCTTCGCTTCCACCGCAATGCTCAAAAACGCTCCACTGACATCACGCTTTGATCTTCCAATTATGTCAATATCATCTGCGTATCCGAGTAATTGAATGGACCTTTGGAAGATTGTGCCTCTAGTGTTGACGGTTGAGTTTTGCACAATTCTTTCCAGAACGATGTTGAAGAAGTCGCATGACAGTGCATCGCCTTGTCTAAAACCTTTTTTACATCAAATGCATCGGTGAGATCTTTTCCGACCTTGATGGAGCAGCGTGCATTCTCCATCGTCATTCTGCACAAACGGATAAGTTTGACAGGGATGCCAAAACTAGACATTGCTCTGTAGAGCTCTTCCCTATAGATGCTGTCATACGCGGCGCTTTAAAATCGATAAAGAGATGGTGGGTATCGATTGTGAATATTTGGTCGATAGAGGACTTTGCTGGTCTGAAGCCACACTGATAATGACCTATCCATACACTTCATTAGCATAACATAGTGAACTTTTAATTGTTGCATCAAATACCTTAAATTTTACCATCGGTTCGATACATTTGTTATTAAAAAACTTGACCAAATGCAGTTAATGGCTGATTTCGCAACTGATGTTTTATCTTTTATATGAGGTCCTGCGTTTAAATTTTGTGTTATTGTAAAACCTAAATATTTAAAATTTTTAACTACCTCTATTCTTTCACCATTAAGGTTCCAAGAACGGTCATTTCTGACATTACGATTATGAGATCTAAAAACCAAAATCTTCGACTTTAAAGTATTTATTTGAAGAACCCAAGAGTTACAATACTGGTTAAGTTGGTTAATTTGCACTTGTAGAGTTACTGGATTATCAGTAAGAATGACAAGGTCATCCGCATATAAAAGCACCTTAATAAGCAAATCACCATAATATGCACCCCCTGGAACACTGTCTCCAATGTCGTTAATAAAAAGTGAGAAGAGCAAAGGACTCAAAATGCAACCTTGCGGGACACCCACTTCTGTCTTAAATTGCTGCGAAGAGATTCTACCATTAGAAACTACCGCTGGCGCTGTTGTATTTGAAAGAAGTTTCTCATATATTCTTAAAAAAAAATTTGATAATCCAACACCTGCTAGTTTGAAAAGTAATAGGTTTTTCTTTATAGTATCAAAGGCAGCTTTAAATCTACAAAAAAAGCATAGAGATTAGTTTTCTTATCCAAAAAAGCGTTTAGCGACATTAGTTAGAGTAAAAATTTGATAAATTGTAGAGAGGTTAGCTCGAAACCCAGCCTAGGTTAGGTTAGGTTTAATGGGCTGACGGTTGATGTTGTTACCATCACACTTAGATCAATGTAGATCCATTGTGGTACCCCGAAGTGTTGGAAGCTTCCTGAAAAGATATAATAACCTATGAATCATGTGGTTCGTTAAACCATTTAGAGGCCTTGACAAAATTTAGTAAGCTTTTGCCTGGCAGTTCTGATAGTTCCTCCAGTTCATTAAAGAAAAAGTTGCCTAGAGTTTTCTTCCTAGCAAGACAAAGCGAAGGACAGTGGCAGAGAAAATGAGTAGTGTCTTCATGTTCGTTTTCATCACCACAGCCTCTACAAAGGTCATCAGTACTGAGCCCCATCTTCTTCTTATGGTAGCCGAGTAGGTTGTGACCTGTAATGATGCCGATAAGGGATCTTAGGGAGGGCTTATTTAGATTTAAGATCCAGTCGGATCTTTTCTTATCGTATCTAGGCCATATCTTCCTGGTGTTAACACAGGTTTCTAGGAGATTCCATCTGTCATTGGATTTTTGAATGATGGTTTTTCTGACGTTATGTTTCAGTTCACATAACGGTATCCCTATATGGTGGTCTATCCGAGAGGGTTCCAGTGTGGAGCCCTCCCTAGCAAGTTCATCCGCCTTTTCGTTGCCTGGTACATCACTGTGGCCAGGAACCCAGCAGAGTCTTACGTTATGCTGTGTGCCAAGAACCTTTAGCTCTTCGCGACAGCAAGAGACAAGCTTTGACTTGATTTGGGTGGCAGAGATAGCTTTTATTGCTGCTTGGCTATCAATGAAAAAAGTGATGTCCGCGTGTGATATCGCCATCATGGATAAATGTTTAGCAGCGTTTTTCACTGCCAAGATCTCAGCTTGGAAGACGCTGCTATAGTCAGGGAGCCTGAATGCTTCGGCAAGGTTGAGGCTTTCAGAGTAAAATCCTGCACCTACTCTACTATCCATTTTAGAGCCATCGGTGTAGATGGTAATGGTTGAGTCGTTGGTGTAGGGCTTATTATTTTCCCAATCTAGTCTATTGGGGAACTTGGTGCTAAAGGATTTGTTGAAATCCAAGTAGGGGCTCATATAATCTGTGCAGATATTTTTGTCTACGTATTTCGTAAGAATAGCTGCGTGGCCACTCTGGCTAGTTTGCCAGATGTTAGTTTGACTGAGCCTGAGGGCGCTGTATGCTGCTGATTCTTGAACGAATAGATCTATCGGGGGGAGGTTGAGGATCGTTTCTAAACCTGCAGTTGGGGTTGTCCTCATCGCCCCACTGGTACAGATACAAGCCATTCTCTGTACTTTGGTAAGTGTTTTTTGATTTGTGGATTTCTCCAACGCTTTCCACCAAACCAAACTGCCATAAGTTAGAATCGGTCTGACTATGGCAGTGTACATCCATATTACTATTTTGGGGTTCGGTCCCCAGTTACTACCCAGAATCTTGTTACATGAGTAGAGTGCGATTGAGGCTTTCTTATATCTTTCTTGGATATTTGGACCCCAATTGAGTTTTTTATCCAGTATAACTCCGAGGTATCTAGCTCGATCGGAGATTTTTAGTGTTGTATTGTCTATTTTTGGTATTATAAACGGAGGGATCTTCCTCCTGTTTGTAAAAAGAACCAGTTCTGTTTTAAGGGGGTTTACATTAAGACCGCATTTTTTGGTCCAGTTACTGACCTTTGATAATGCGTTTTGTAATTGGTCACTGATAGTGGTAAGGTATTTACCCGTCGCCAAAAGCGCTAAGTCATCAGCGTAGGCTACCACTACTGTACCGTGGTTCCTAAGTTTTATTAGGATCTCGTTCATCACTAAGATCCATAATAATGGTGAGAGAATTCCCCCTTGCGGGGTTCCTCTAGATGCGTACATCTCTAAATGTGCGTTACCAATCTCACTATGTATTAGTCTGTTTTTCAGCATACTCATGATCCATTTGATAACTACTTCTTCTATGTGTTGATCGTTAAGTGCTTTCTCGATTGCATAACTGTGGACGTTATTGAAGGCTCCTTCAATGTCCAGGAATGAAGCAAGAGTATATTCCTTAACGTCAAGTGATTTTTCTATTGTTCTAACTACGCAGTGTAGTGCCGTTTCTACACTTCTACCTTTTGTGTAGGCGTGTTGAAAGGGTGATAAGGTCTCCGGTTTTAAATTACTGCGGATGTGTATGTCGATAAGTCTTTCTAGTGTTTTAAGTACAAAAGACGTAAGACTAATAGGTCTGAAGTCCTTAGGTTCAGTATGGCTGGGTTTGCCGGCTTTTGGTATAAACACGACTTTTACTTCACGCCATGTCTTGGGAACATACCCCCATTTAATGCTACTTTGAAAGATGTTTATCAGGTGTGGGGCGATAAATTCAGTGCTCTTTTGCAGCATCATTGGGAAAATGCCGTCTAGGCCTGGAGATTTATAAGGGGAGAAAGAGTTAATAGCCCAGTTTAGCTTCTCCTCCGTTATAACATCCGTCGGTATTTCATACTCGAAACCCAGCCTAAAAACAACTTATTTTGTTGTTTGTTTCAACCCAAGGTACAAGTCTAAGATTAAGATATAGCATCTGGATCTGAGTAAACAGTTTTCGTAATGAATTGAGAACAGAAATACCTCTGTAGTTTTCGGGGAGATTAGGATCTTGTGGGGGTTTAGATTTAGACATTTCCCCCAATTTTCGTTTCGATAGTTCTGACCGTGCGAAACTTAAATGAATTTATAAATTCTACCTTTTAAAATATTTTAAAGGATTTGACTTTAGATTTTAGACAGTTTATTAGATTTTAGACTGTTTATTAGAATTAATGTAAACAAAAATGTTTCACTTTGAGGTAAAGAGTAAAAATTTAAATAAACAGGAGCACTTAAAATCTTAAAGTTAGTATACGAATTTTCCTAAGTGGGTCTTACGTTTTTGATCTAGAGCAGGGCACGTACCGAGGAGGTGAAGAACTACTTCCTCCTCTGTGATCTGGTACCCAGAAAAGGTGAATTTTAAATGTTTGTGCCACGTTTTAAGAAAGGAAATATGACAAATTTAAAACAAAATTGTATTCTTCAATTAATTTTAGTAGAATTTTGTAATTCTTTAAATGCTCTTGCATGCTGAAATTTTTGTTTTTTTTTAGGAAATAGGTTAGTCAAAATTGAATAACCTTATACCTAAGTCTTAATTAGATACATATCAATAAAAATGTATTAAACAAACAGTGATAAGGTCTCAGTTTTGAATGGTTCATTTGAGGCCACTTAATGATACTAACTAAATAAAATATTGGACAGGTTCATAAGACATAAGGGACTTGAAAGTAAGGTAAGTTACTTGTGTCTAATTGGCCAGCTGGCAAAAAATTACCTTCCAATTAAGGCAACTTTAATGGAAAGTTAGTCAAGAAAAATCTCCCCAACAATCAAGTCAAGTCTACTTGTTTCAAAATGACAATAGATCATTTTTTTTCATTCTCTATGATAATTTTTTTCTGCACAACTTCATTTGAATGTTTTCTGGAAAAGGGTTCCTTTGTCAATTTGGAAAATAATTAATTAATATTTCTTTACAATATAAAACACAAATCGTGATGGACTTGTAATTAGTTTGCCTTAGAAATGTTTTGTAGACAACAATGGTTTTTGCCACGATCAACTGAGGTAGAGGTGTTTGAAGTAAAGTTCCCAGTTTGAAATGTATGACATTTGAAAAATTACCTAGTTGCCTTGGTCAAAATGTACGTTTAAAGAATTAAGTTGACTGCAAATAAAGTCCCTTATGTTGCCTGAATGTGACCATTATCTGATTATAATCTTGGCTTGTGTCACGAGTACGATAACTTTGGCGCCAAGATATAATACCTAACGGTTTTTGGTAGAGGGTCTTAATACAAGCATTTTTTACTATGGGAGGGGGGTCTATCTCGCCCCGTTTAGGCGGGAGGGGCAATTTAAAAAAGTTATTATTTAAAATGGAAAAAACAATTAAGTTGTATAAATTTTTTTTTTTTTTTTTTTTTGTTTTTGAGAAATTGATTTTATTTCTTTTAGTTTTTGAGAAAATTGAAAATAACCACAACTACTATTTTAATTTAATTCTTTTTTTTTTTTGCTTGAGTGGTCTTATTTTGATAGTAATAATGGTATTTGCGTATGCGTAATGCGTGTTTGGGTGTATGCAACAGTAAGCTGTGCGCGAGTTTGGGTGTATGCAACAGTAAGCTGTGCGCGAGTTTGGGTGTATGCAACAGTGGCATCTGTAAGGGGGGGGGGGGGGGCATGCTGCCCCCCTGCAACCCCCCTGCTTGGGCACACTATAGGATTTGGGGTGGGTGCAAGTTGGAGTGTGTGCAAGGTGGGAAGGGTGCAAGGTTCGGTGGGTGCAAGATGGGGTGCATGCAAAGTTTCTTTTGCATTTAAATAAGCTGGATTTAAGAAAAATTAATTTACCCTAGGTGTATCTTAATCCATATTCGATTATTACTATCAAAATAAGACTACCTACGTTAATACTTCAGCAAGGAAAAAGTAATTTAATTAAAATATTTTGTTTTGGTAATTTTCAATTTTCTCAAGAACTGGAAGACATCAAGTCATATAGTTTTCAGTTTTTGATCAAAAACAAATAAGAGCAATGAATTATAAAAAAAATAGTAGATAATCTGAAAGTTTTGAAAAATTACACTTTAAACCTTTTTTTCAACTTTTTTTTGCACAAATTTTGACTTTAAATCAATTTTTTTCAAAAACTATGCATAGTTTTGACTTGATTTAAAAACAAGCTAATAGACAAAAGTGTTGGCTTTAAATAAAGGTATAATACTTAATTATAAGTATTACAGTTATTTTTTAATTATTTTTTTTTCCATTTAATGTACATATTTTTTTAAACTGCCCCTACCGCCTAAACGGGGGGAGATAGATCCCCCCTCCCATAGTAAAAAATGCTTGTTTTTAACTGTTCTATACAAATCCGTCATTAAACTTTGTCGCCAAAGTTATCGTACTCGCCCCTGGCTTGAATTGTACTCTTCTAATCAAAACTTAAAATAGAATTTTTGACATTACTATTTTTTTTTAGCTTAAATTGATTCGTGGTTCCTACATAAATTTACATGCATTTGCATAAAAAGGTACATTTCCATTTGACATTTCACGTGAAGATGCGTTGACATGAAATGAACTGAACATGATACCTAGTAGAAATTCATTCCTAACTAACGAAATAAAATACCCATAAACCAACAACCCCAAAGGGTGATTAACTCCAATGGAACCAACTCCGTCAAATAAATTGAGCAACCATGCCATCAGTACAGTACTTACCTGTTTTCCAACAGCAGAATAAATTTCACTGTTTCCTACTATTGTGTCCTTCCACTCATCCATTCGATTTCGAATAGAATCAACCAAATAAACGGACACGTATACATTTCAAGTCAGTCTCCACTTTCATTTCATAATTCTCATACCTAAATAGATAGTTGAGTGCAGTGGCAGTGACAGAGGCAAAGGCAGTTAGCAGTCAAGCAAATCGCTACGCTATTGAAAAGCGAAAGCTATCCTATCCTAAGTTTAAATGAAAAAGGGGAGCTTTACTTTTGACAACCACGACAGGGGGAGGTAAAATTTGTGCTTTCTCTCTCTGTTTTTGTGTCGCTCTTCCTCTTCCTCGCTCTCTCTCTCTCTCTCTCGCTATGTCATTTATTCCTTGTTCGGCTTCGACATTGAAGCTTGGCATTCACCTCAATCCAACAACCAAGTTTAATAATACAAGTTGAAAAAAGGGTAGGTAAACAACATAGGCAAGGCAAGGAATGCTATGCTGGCGCTAGCGCTAGATAAGTTGTACCTATAGGGATAAGGATAGGGAGGGTGCTTCATCATTTTCCATTTTCCTCCGATTTGGAATGGTGCCGTGCCGGGCAAATGAAGTTAAACTGCCCCTACCGATTGAGCCTCTTATCCTACCTAAAGCTGTTTCTATTCAACACACAAGACACAACAATAACATAAAAAACCAAAACACCGGTGAAAAGGGAGAGTTGTATGCATGATGAGGATGTGGACGTAGAGTATGAATCTAAAAAAGGGGTGGCCTGGCCATGGTCGGGTTCGGGTCGTGGTGGACGATGACGGTGAAACGACGAGTATGAGACGGTGCGGTGCGGTATTGTGACGGGGTTGTATTGGGCGACGCAATTTATCAAAACTTTTAATAACGAAAAAGTAAAGTCCTCCGCTTCAACTAACAGCTACCTACCAGCTGACAGAGCACAGAGGGCAAATGGGAAATTAATAATATTTTGGAGGGAGGAAAGGAAAATGTTTAATTAAATGACATTCATTTAAAATGGAGGCCATCGTCTTCGTCATTTATTTTTGTTGTAAATATGAAAGTACATAGGTAAGATATCCACAAAAAAGGGCTATCGAAAATACACGTAGGTATCCAACTTGACTTACCTGTTTTTTGTATTAGGTAGTAGGTACAAGGGAAAGGCGAATCTTGCCCGTTCGACCGTTCCACAAATCCGAACAGATAGGTAGGTAGGTATATTATTGTAGTGGCCCACTATTTAAATTAAAACTCTTCTTAACTTTGCCTTTGAATCTTGTTTTTGGCTTTATTATTTTTGTAACTTGGCCTTGAAAAGGGAGAACACTTTTTCTACTTATTACAATTCCAAGGATTGATGTGATTCTTCTAGACTTAATAGATTTTCATTAAATTTCAATTCACAATTCACAGAAAAGAACTTGTAGGTAAAAACTTTAGTGAAACGACGACGAACAGATTCGCGTTAAAAAGCGACGAAAACAATTCTACATCGACATCGCCATCGACAACGAATTGCAATAGCAATTGTTTATTATCATTTACAGATTTGATTTGGTTTTCAGATTGCAGGTAGGTAGGTAGTAGGTACCTAATTCTTTATAATAACAACACTTTCGATTTTGGTAGCCCAAAAGCGCGAATTAGTTGTAATTTACGCAGATCCAATTCAAACATATTGAATTAGATATTTTTTAATGGATTTTTCGTTCATTAAATTTGATTTTGGATTAATTTTTAACTTTGATTTCATGGGATAATGAATTTTTCGGTAACTACGCAGAAGAGAAGGTCTTCTACATTTCACATTTTCAATATGAGAGCACAAAACATTGCCATTTCTGTTTGCTGCTTCTGCCTCTGCCTCTGCTTCTGCCTGGCACTGTTTGGTTTTTTAGTGTTATACATGTACATACATATGTATGTATGTATGTAACACTATAGAAAAGTTTTCAATAAATTTGTTGTGTGTATGGATGGATGGCGATGGATGTATCTGTTTTGTGTTTTCTTTTTTGACATTGTATCTACACCGCGTTTAGCAGTTTTAGCTTTTGTCGATGGTTTGGTATGGTGTATTTTATTACAGGAATTACGAATTTGCGAAGAAAAAGCAAATGGCAAAAATTGAGAGAACTCAGAAAACATATGAGATATGACATGAAAAGCGGAGTTTGAGGGGGAAGGGGTAATTATGAAGCACAGCACACAGCCTCATCTCAGATTTGTATCTGTACTTTACTTCCAAATAAATTCCACACATTCAAAAGTATAATCTGAGAGAATATACAAAATCGCCACCGCCACACCGCGCCGAGCCGATGCAAATTTACCCCGTTTACCCCTTTTTCGTTTTATTTGCCATCAGAAGAGAGAGCGTTTTTGTTTGTGTGCGAGAAAAAGTGGTGAACTTTTCCATTCAAAGAAACAGAAAGCCGGCGAAATGTTGCGGAATGGAAAGCTTTTTTGATAATGACTCTTTCAGTTTGGTTATGATAAGAGAAGGATTGACACAGGGCCGTGGACATGTGGATCACTGCTGTCGCTTTTGCTACTATAGTAGTATAATTCGTCGGTTTATTTATCAGTTTACCTCATAGTAGTGCAACAGCAGAAAGAAAATTTTTAGACGTTAGCCTTATAAAAGATAAAAAAAAAAGTTCACCCAAGGTAGAAACTGTGAATGCCTTACTAACTGCAATTTCACCAAATACTTTAATCGAGAATTACAAAAAATTATTTTAGGCGCTAGTTATACCTATCTATCATTGGTTTCCAATTTCCTGATTGAAAGCTACCGAAAAATTTTTACTGACAGAAATCTGTCATTGGAACTGTGTAACACAAATCAATGGAATAATTCGTTTCAGTTTTGAACATATAAAAGTATCAGCTGTTCAGGAAAATGAATTTCCATCCGGGAAATGGAAAAATGCATTTTTAACAAAAAATAAATGCGCAACTAAACTTTTTTTCTCAAAAAAAAATTCTGTGTGATTTCTGATCGATCAGTACATATATTATTTTCAAATGTTGGCCATTACATCCACAAAAACTCACTGTTTGGTGCGCTCTATGGTCAGTAGTGTGATTCGACATTACTTCTTCGAAAACGACGATGGAACGACTGTCACCGTCAATTCGGAGCGTCATGGTCAAATGATAACCAACTTTTTTTTCCTGCTATTAAAGAATACGACTTGGAGAATAAGGCAGTGCCACATACCACACAACTCGAGCGAATATGGCTTTATTCCAAGTGACTTTTTTTGGCCGCGTAATTTCTCGTCGTGGCGAGACACAACTGAGCTTTCTTTTGTTGGGCAACACGAAAGACCGTGTTTATACAGATAAACCTTTAACTCTTGGGCACTTTAAAACCAACATTTGTCAAGTTATGGAACAATTTGCGTGGTGTTCATTTAAATGAAACCAATTTGTAATCTGGGCCCCATCCCAAACTGTCGCATAAGTTTTACATCCAAATTTTTCGTAGATATTTAGAAATTTTATACTTTTCTAATGGAATTTAATATCTAAAAACCTCTGTAATTCTTAAATATTGAAAATATCGGGTGATTTTTTTGAGGTTAGGATTTTCATGCATTAGTATTTGACAGATCACGCGGGATTTCAGACATGGTGTCAAAGGGAAAGATGCTCAGTATGCTTTGACATTTCATCATGAATAGACTTACTAACGAGCAACGCTTGCAAATCATTGAATTTTATTACCAAAATCAGTGTTCGGTTCGAAATGTGTTTCGAGCTTTACGCAAATTTTATGCGTTTTTTTTTTTTTTAAAGTTCTCAAGCTCTTAAAAAATCACCCATTATGTATTTATTGTCCTAAATTGAAAAGAGGACATTGTTTAATATAATGGGTGATTTTTTAAGAGCTTGAGAACTTTTAAAAAAAAAAAACGCATAAAATTTGCGTAAAGCGCGAAACACATTTCGAACCGAACACTGATTTTGGTAATAAAATTCAATGATTTGCAAGCGTTGCTCGTTAGTAAGTCTATTCATGATGAAATGTCAAAGCATACTGAGCATCTTTCTCTTTGACACCATGTCTGATATAACAGCTTTATTAAAGCTAGTGGGAACGCAAGCGGAATCGTAGAAGTTGTTGTAAAAATAAAGAAGATATTGTTTGTATTCTAAAGATGAGTTTTTTAAAAATTCAACGGGAATGCCATCAATTCCTGACTTATTGTTTTTCATATTAAAAAGAGCAAGTTCCAGTTCATCAAGGACTAATACAGAATCAAGCAAATCATCGGCTGTGTCTGGGCAAGCGTAATGAAACGAGTGCATGTCATCTTGACATGTCAACAAGGATCGGAAATGGGATGCCAGAACTTCAGCTTGTAATACACTTGAACACATACGATTGTTTCCACCCAACTCCCGTACTTTATAGGTACCAAAAATTCGTTGAATCCTTACACTTTTCTAAGCTGGTCGCTTAATTAAGTGTATAATTTAACTTTTTAGCCTCGCAGACCTGTTTGTATATTTTGTTAACTTCCAGATATGCAGACTTATAGTGGTCTAAACTAAATCTTCTAAATAACTTAAGGAAAGCGAAAGATTTTTTTCTAAGCCTCATACATTCGGAATCAAACAATTTATTTCTGGGTTGCAGCTGCTTGGGACTACTAATACGGGAAGCAGATGATCTAACAATTTCGCTTATTTGTTCTCCTATTTGGTCAATTGCAGAGGCGCTAGGGGGTGGCAGCGACCCAACGGTTTAATCTTTCTCGGAATCTCTTCCTCCTGAGGTATCCATTTGAGCCTTGGAATTTTTTCTAAGCTTAGGCTATGTGTTTAATGCAAGAAGTTTGCATTCACCAGAATTGGTAAATGAGACGTAAAAGTTGCTAATAATACTTCGAAATCATTAACAGCCTGAATCCAATCACCATTCACTGCACACAGATCGATAACTGAACTTCCCTGCCCACCCACAAAGGTCAGTTCAGTACAAACATCACTTCTCGATACACCATTCAAGACCCAAAGACTTATGTATGTATGTATGCGAAGAAATTTGGTGTTGGAATCACATAAGGCCAGATCAATATTATTTATGCAATAATTTTTATCGTTTTAACGTCGAAATCAGGAGCATAATTCCACCTTCAAAATAACTGCGAATAATATATTTATTATCTATCAAATATACATTTGCTAATCATTCTTTGGGAATATGGCTTTTGCACAGCTTAGAGTTGCTTTCTGATTTTTAAAATTCAGCTTTAATAATATTTAAAGAGTACTTTTTTGGGTATATTTATGTTAGGAAATAAAACCAATCCACAGTAAGGGTGTATGTTTGTATTAAATTCCATTTATGAAATTTTAGTAATCATTTTGATTAAATTTAAATTTTCTTACACGAAACCGATGTAAATTAATTCTACGAATATGCTCAATAATTCAAAAAAAATAAAAACAGGTATACCTATTTTTTTGAAACACAGTGTATGTAAAAGTTCATATTTATGTCAGATTAATTGCAAACATTTGGATTTTTACAAAAATGAACTTCAAGAGCTTTTGATATTGAAGTTTTTCCCACACCTGTTGATGGTTGAATTCAAATAATTTAAGAGAACGAACGAATTGGGGAAACATCGACTATGAAATGGTCTTTTAAAAAAAAAACAAAACATTCTGTAATAGGGTAAATTGTATATGAATTCGCAAGGCCAAGGATAAAAGACGCAAAACGTTATGTGAATAATATTTTTTAAATCTGTTATGTACCCAAATATAAGGGAAATGCTGTGATGACAATCTATTCCATTCGTATTTATTATATTTTGCATCAGTGTTACCGCTATGCGACTTTAGTCGCATTTTGACCCTTTTTTATGCCTTATGCGACCATGATACGACTTTTTTAAAAAATTGTCTATTTTGACCCTTTTTAAAAAATTATGCGACTTTTTTGACCCTATCTCTAGAAAAATACATTGAAAAGATAAGTTATTTTCTTAATTCATACAAAATTTCCAAACTTCCATTGAAATAAGAATATAATTTCAATCCACAAAATGGAATCAAGTTGAAATTGTTTGGGTAGACTCGATAACGTTCGCTCAGAATCGAAATCTTGCTATTCTAGGATAAAAATTCATTTCAACCTTTCGACTCTGCATATACATAAATGTAGGTAATAGTTAACAATTTTTTCATTTTAGAAAAGCAAACTCTTGATGAATGGAAACCTTCAGAGGAGCTTATAAAAAGCTACCGTGAATTAATCACCGCATCAAGGCTAAATTCGCCAACATAAGCCAAATATGCGCGCATGCCCCAACAGAGGAGAAAGATGAAGACACCAAAGACATATTCTTCGAGCTCTTGGACAAGACATATGAGCAGTGCCCTGGCTATGACATTAAAATTGTCTTAGGAGATTTTAATGCCAAGCTAGGAAGAGAAGACATCTTTGGTGGCACAATCGGAAGATACAGCCTGCACGACACCACCTCCGACAACGGATTCAGGCTGATCGATTTCGCTGCGGGGCGAGACGTTCTGGTAGCTAGTACGCAGTTCACACATCTCAATATCCACAAGGGGACATGGAAATCTCCTGATCAATCAACCGTCAACCAGATTGACCACATTGCAATCGACGCACGACACTTCTCCAGTATACAGGATATCCGAACATTCCGAGGGGCCAACATTGACTCGGACCACTACCTCGTTGTAGCCAAGGCACGGCTACGGATATCCCGGTCCAAGCCAAAACAAGGAAGTACTGTGAGAAGTTTCGACGTTAGACGGCTACAATCGCAAGAGACTGCCATGTCCTTTTCCGATCGAGTCTCTAGTAACCTCTTAAGGAGTCCTATGCTGCATGCATTAAGCATTGAAAACCAGTGGCAACATTGCCTTGCAGCCATCAGAGATGCCGCCTCTGAAGTGCTAGGTTTCACACGTCCACAACAGCGAAACCCCTGGTTTGACGACGAATGCCGGCAAGCGCACGCAGTGAAGCAAGAGGCATACAAAACGGCCCTGCACAGAAGGACCAGAGCTGCTCGCGAGCTCTACGAGCAGAGGAGGAGAGAGGAACACCGGCTTCTTAGATGGAAAAAAAGAGAGCACGAGAAGCGCGCGATCGAGGAGATAGAGGGATGTTACAACAGGAATGAGGTTCGTAAATTTTACCAAAAGGTAAAAAAGAACTCCCAAGGGTACCAGCCACGAACCGAAGCCTGTAAAGACGATCAGGGGAACATCGTAGTAGAACCGCAGTCTATGTTGAGAATATGGAAAGACCACTTCTCCAAATTATATAACGGCGATGACGAACCGAATCCCGCTGTAAGGGAGGTAGAACCACTCAACTTAGGCGATGCAGATCAACAATTTCGCCTACCCGACCTAGACTAAGTGAAGATAGCTATATCTAAACTGAAGTCAAACAAAGCTGCTGGAGCTGACGGCATAGCTGCCGAACTATTTGAAGCAGCAGGCGATGACTTGGTAGGGAGCATGCACCAACTCATCTGCAAAATATGGTCGGAAGAAAGCATACCCGATGAGTGGAATCTCAGCATAGTTTGTCCGATACATAAAAAAGGAGACCCTTTAAATTGCGCCAACTACAGAGGGATCAGTCTCCTTAACATTGCATATAAGATCCTTTCTTCCGTACTATGTGAACGTCTGAAGCCGTTCGTCAACAACCTGATAGGTCCTTATCAGTGTGGCTTCAGACCAGGAAAGTCCACTATCGACCAAATATTCACATTACGGCAGATCTTGGAAAAAACCCAGGAGCTTCAAATCGATACCCACCATCTCTTTATCGATTTTAAAGCCGCGTATGACAGCATCCATAGGGAAGAGCTCTACAGAGCAATGTCTAGTTTTGGCATCCCTGTCAAACTTATCCGTTTGTGCAGAATGACGATGGAGAATGCACGCTGCTCCATCAAGGTCGGAAAAGATCTCACCGATGCATTTGATGTCAAAAAAGGTTTTAAACAAGGCGATGCACTGTCATGCGACTTCTTCAACATCGTTCTGGAAAGAATTGTGCAAAACTCAACCGTCAACACTAGAGGCACAATCTTCCAAAGGTCCATCCAATTACTCGGATACGCAGATGATATTGACATAATTGGAAGATCAAAGCGTGATGTCAGTTGAGCGTTTTTGAGCATTGCGACGGAAGCGAAGAAGATGGGTTTAGTGCTCAATGAGGGCAAGACCAAGTATATGCTGTCATCAAAAAAGGACATTGAACAACGACGTCTTGGACAAAACGTCACCATGGACAGCTATAACTTCGAGGTAGTTACGGACTTTGTCTACCTAGGCACCGCTATAAACACAGGCAACGACACCAGCGCTGAAATCAAACGAAGAATAACTCTTGCAAATCGCTGCTTCTTTGGACTTAGAAGGCAATTGAGAAGTAAAGTCCTCTCTCGAGCATCTAAAATCACCATCTATAAGACACTCATCATCCCGGTTCTCATTTATGGCGCTGAGGCCTGGACCCTGTCAAAGAAAGATGAGAACGTATTAGGATGCTTCGAGAGAAAAATTCTTCGGGTGATTTTTGGTCCCGTACGTATAGATGGAGAATGGAGGAGAAGATATAACGACGAACTGTACGGGCTGTACAGCGACACTGACCTAGTTAGCAGAATAAAAGTCCAACGGCTTAGATGGCTGGGTCATGTAGAGCGAATGGACATCAACGCTCCAGCCTCTTCCAGTCCAGTCCTCTCCAGTCTTCGAATCCAATCCCGAGGGACGGCGCAGTAGAGGAAGACCGCGACTCAGGTGGCGCACTCAGGTGGGTGAGGACCTCAACCAACTTGGCGTGCGAAACTGGAGACAGCTAGCTAGGGACCGAGCTGGCTGGAGACGCATGTTGGTTGAGGGCCAGGTCCGCCCCGGACTGTAGCGCCACCTTAAGTAAGTAAGTAAGTAAATTAATCACAAAAAAATAATGACTCCTATTTTAAAAATAATGTAAATATAAAAGTCAAATATTTATAAATAATATAAATTCTTAAAATGTACCTTAATTTTTGTATTTCAAAAAAACTGAATAGAATATGAATTTATTTATTTTTTAGTTTAACTTTAAAACTTGAGTTAATATAACTTAAATCGACTGAATTGACTGTTATTGTTATTTAATTTTATATACATACATATATGTACACTTTAACGTATTTATTAAAAAAAAGGAACGTGTGATGTAAATCGAATTTATTGAATACAAGTATAAGAATTTATTTTTCTTTATAAGGTATACCTAATAAAAAAATAAAAAACAACTCATTTTTTTTTGCAATTTATACAGATTTCGTTTGATTTAGGTATGTATTAAAAAAAAAATCTAAATGCGACTTTTTTTTGTATGTGACCCTTTTTTTGCGACCTTTTCAAAAATCCCAGCGGTAACACTGTTTTGCATAGATCCTGGTCTTAAATGTTCAAATTAATGCATTATTACCTCTTCCCAATTTTTTGTATTTGACCTTTCCACAGAGTCCGCCAAAATTTCAGCCTTTTTTGAAATATTCTATCGGTTTTCAATTACCACAAAGCTACGATTTAAATGATACAAGTTGTTCTTTCGGTAATAAAATCAAATATAAACAAAGATTTTTTGATTAAATATGCGATTAAATTTATTCAATTTGAATGGTATCATTTGGTTAACACTGTGTATTAATTTTGTTTAGTTTGTTAAACTCAGCAAAGTGTATGCGGTTTTGTTTTTTTTGTCTTTATTTTAAACACACCAAGCAAGTTTATACTATAAAGGTAACTATAATTCACAAAAATATAATCATTCCAATTCAAAACCAGTTGGGGGAGTAAAACTTTGCTTCTCATGTTAATCTTTTTTTTCAACAGTTTCCTCCTTGGCCTCAACATTTGGCTTAGATTTCTCCAATGCTTTTACAAACTGTTCCAAGTCTCCGGAGTATGCAGCAGCAACTGCTTCAGGGGATAATTCGAATTGCGATACAACCGGACCAAGTTGAGCTGATTGCAGGGCATTCGAGAAGAGCGATAGTGCCTGTTGAAATTGAGGCGACGATAGGGTTTCCTTGAGCTGTTGGCGCTTGCTCTCATCGGATTCATCTGTTTCGGGCAGATGAACTGAAAGTGTATTTGCACGATCTGGATCGGCAATAATTTGATTCACAGCATCGGAAGAGGCAATAGCAGTGGATAAATCTATGTTGATGGTTCTTCCGGCTCCTGCTGCTGTTGCGGCTTTCTCGGCTGAGAGGCCTGATATGAATGATCGAAGCCCTGGAAAATTTACTTCATCAGTTGCTCCTGCTGATGCATCGGAAGATTTTTTTGATCCAGCATTAGATCCTCTGGCACATTTGGGAGCGGACGGAGTGCGAGGAATCGACGACGTAGAATTCTCTGGAGTTAGTAGAGTGCTTGCGTTTAGGCGATTAGATGTTGGAGTGCTTGCTGTCCGCGGGGAAGAGCTGCTATCCGATGAACGACTAGAACACGAAGAAAAATATGTTTTTATGAATTTAAGTTTTGTTTTTTGTTTTGTTTTTGCTTTCTGAAACAAAATCTAATTAAATTAGGTTAAAAATGAGTTTTATCTACATTTTTGTTGCACTTTATGTTTCGAGTCTTGGTTTAATGATGTATTTCAAGTGATTTTCTGTCATTGCAGCTGAAAATGTTTTCTCTTTTGAGAAATACTATAATCCGATTGTTTTAGTATTTTAACAGGATTGATTTTGCTTACAGAAGGGCAAAAGTTTTGTTTTGATACAAAATTATAATCAAGATGAAATTTTTACCACATTCGACACGGATAGTCATGAATATATTCACTAGCTTGAATCTACGATTTTTGTTGAAGTCTTAATAATTGTAATTGTAACTCCAGATAAAAGAATTATGTACATATAAACACTGGACACAATTCGCTCAGCGACAAAGTTCAGTTGTTGTGGCAGAAAGAATGGATGCTAGGTATGCAAAATCTGTTGCAGCAAGATCATTAAGGGATTTAACGTGATAGCCTTCAGCATATTGAATAAAATAAAGTTTAACTTGAAAAAAAATGTTCGGATTCAGGTAATCTTGAAATTAGCTCCTATAAAAGACTAGTTTAGATTAGTGCAAGAAAATTAATGAATCTGAAACTTAAGAGAAGTCAACGGTTTTAAATAAAATACATCTAATTCTTCTTCTTTTATTTATTTAAGTGCGTACTCAATGAGTTTTTGGTAATATTTGTATACCAAAGACACAGTGCGAGCATTAGGGAAGACAAAAAAGGCTTAAAAGGAGGTGTCAGTGCACTTTGGTTTCAAATTCGTAATTATTGGAATGATAGAGAAACGCAGAGTATTAAAAGGCGTCCTACATTCGCGTAGCACGGCTAAACAATGAATGCCTTCACTAGACAGTACAACCGAAGATAAGCTTGAAAGTATACTGAAGAGCATTTCTCGAGGCGCGACTATTATACGGTTGAATTGCTTACAATCTGTTAAAATATTGTTAGAGAAAAGGTGAGACAAGTGTCATTACTAAGGCGTTTAAGCGACGTAAATGAACCAGCGATATTATTGTCACCAGTCATATTGAACGCTCTCAGAGATGGGAGCTAATTCAAACCTGGCAAGTCTTATATTTAGATCAGAAATGGAAAGAGAACTTCTTGTATTGAATCTGGAAACCCAATAATCTTGCCAGTCGGTTTTGGTGGTTGGTAATAGACATATCGAGAATTTTGTATTTATTTTAATAATTCTTCTTTTTGAAAACACAAACCTTAAAAGACTTTCAGAAACTATTTGAAAAAGAAAAAAAATATAAAAAGGTTTTGACGCTTTTAAAATTCATGTTTTGTAGATCTCTTGAACAAGATAAGTATATAAGTGATATGGAAGCTAAGCAAACTTAAACTTTAGTGTTTACGAAATAAGAAGCAACATTTTGAAGCTATTATTTGCTAAAACTCACAATATCCTATTACATTACAAGACAACATTGAGGGCAAACAATAAAAAGAGCAGTGTTATAAAAACTTACTTCATTGATCCAAGAAGCGAACTGAGTCCACCCATTTGTCCAACACCACCAAACAACTGCATAAGTTGCTGCTGAGACATGTTGTTAAGCATATACTGCAAATCACCACTATCGCTGCTACTCCGATTAGCTGATGGTGGATTGTTCATTAGCTCGTTTACTCGGCGACAATGTTCCTCGTCCTTGTCAGTTTTTGGTTCTTGCATCCAAAAGAACATCCTTCGGGATGAAGTTTTGAATTTCAAAACATAAACGCGACCTGTTTTGCATTGTTCAACTCGTTTAAATTCGAAGTCATCAGGAAATACAATCAAGTCGTCTTCAACCTTGTTCAAAGAAATGATTAAATTAGAATATTAATCACTTTATTGATCACTGGAATGTGTACTACAACAACTAACCTTTCCAGAAACTCGATCCTTCCAGCAAAAGTGCATAAGTCCATCTTCACTTTGATTAAGATATACCAGGCCCTTCCTTACATCGGGATGGACCATCTTACCAACCATATTCATGCGGCCAGCCCGGAATTCTACCAAAGAGGATCCAGTGCCACCCGATGACCCACTTAAACCGCCTTGACGACCGAACATGCTGATGGCTGTGATTTTTAATTTATTGAAGAGATATTTGTTGAAAAAGTTATGGTCTTTTTCAAATTAAGTTGTTTCGTTTCAAAATTGATTTATTGAAGAAAAATTAAGCTTTTTCTTCTATCGGAGGATTTTAATTTTCTTCTTTTCTTCGACGAACAACGAAAATGAGTGTCAATGGGCAATGACAAGCAGTTTCCTATAAGGCAAAGCAACAACAATTTTAAAAAATGGCGACTATAAAGTTTTCTTACAAACTAGGCTAACAAAATTATAGGAGTCATACTATCCCAGTAAATGTCAAACTGTAGCCTGTTTGTGTTCTACTACAACACGTTTTCTTAAGCTACAACTACATTACATATTTTTTTTTTCGATTTTCAATACTGAAAGCGTTAAGCTGAATACTGTGATATATTTTAATGAATATGATTAGGTTTCCTTCTATAAATACTAATATTTTATTTACTTTGAATTAAAAATGTTTGCTTTAAGAATCAAGGAGGAGTTAATTTTGTGTTGTATTAACACAATGTTGCATTGAAAGCTGTAAAACAGAATCATACATTTTTCAAAACTTTTGACCGAATATTCTTATGTATTTAGTAGTGTATTTCAAAATTGACTTAAAAGTCTGAAAGACATAGAGGATGCAAAATAATGAAATCCCACTGGTTGGATAGAGAGAGAAGATAAAAAAATGCCAACGTGTTCCAAATGCAGATTATAGGAAGCCCCACAAAAATTACTGTGAAAGACGAACATGTTCATCTTTATTATTATTATTATTATTACAAATTCCTTATTTGACCATAACTCGAAATACATTTGAAAAATTATATAAGAACATTAGCATGGCAAAAAATATATTTGCCGTCTGCCTGAAAATTGACATTTATCGAGAATAAGAAAAGAAAGTTTAAGATTAGCCGCGTTTTATTATCACCATGATCTGATCCGGATCAGATCATGATAATAAAACAGCATTGAATCATCATATTTTGTTTATTATTTTAAGTTTGGTATCAGTGTCAAATTCGTTCTTTCAAAAGTGACATTTCGACGCAAAAAAAAACAAACACATACCAAAAATGGAAGCTCCACAACTTTTGAAAATGGTTTTGCAAATCACCATTGCACTCTCAAACTCAAAGCATTTAGGAACGCTTTGGTCTCACATGTAGTCCAGATTCTTTTTGGCCTTTTATTAAATGTGACACTTAAATAATTTAATATAGAGATTACTTACAATTTATTTGAACATCTTTTCTCCCATTTGTGCTGCAGCTTTCTCGATTTTATTTATATTTTTTGACATTTAAAGCAGGGTTGCCCAAAGAACATTTTGCTCAATGATTTTTTTTGTTCCTTTTTTTGGGGAAAATAATACCCATAAATTATGTCAAATATACATTTTTTTGGACTTAATTATTTTAATTTCACCAATTAATATCTAGTTTTGTTAAAATATCTAATTATTTCATGGATTAAATACCAAATAAATAAATATAAAGTTTCTCGCTTTCTATTTAAAAAATATTTTATTTCAGTCAAATGGAAATGTTTATATGGCAATACAGGTTTTAATTTGTTTGCAATGATACCAACATTTACATGTGAAATTATAATGATAAAGCGCTTCTTGTTGTAAAAAAAAAGAATTAAATTTTTGATCTCAAATCGAGATCTATACACAAAGCACGATCTTGTGTTGTTGTTGTAATGTATGTAAATTCAAGATCCGAATCAGATCATGGTGATAATAAAACGCGGCTATTATAATAAGTTTATAAATAGATTATGTAGACAATTAAATAAATAGATTGAATTTAAATAAGCATAATATCTAAGTTTATAATATATATTTTCTCGTTACATCTTAGGAAATGATACATAAATATACATTATATTTAAAAATTTAAATTTACTCTATAAAACTGTTTCGGCAATCTAAGGCATGATCAATAAAATTGTAAAGGTCCTTCCAACCCCACTCTCCGTTTAAAATTTGTTTCGCTTCCTGGCGATTGAGAAAGCTTTTTGAAAAATAAAGTCTTCGGAGTTCTTGTAAAATTGGACAAACGGCTTAAAAGTGGTTGACATCGACATGTTCATCTTTATTATAGCATAATTGTATCCACAACGTTGCAAGTGTAACAAAAGCTTTACATTTCTTCTTAATTTTAAAATGTTGTTACAGTGTTACTTCCTTTTACGTTTTTTTAAGAATTTTATTTAAATTTCCTTTTTATTGAGGTTTACCATGGAATTGCAATATTTTTCTTTCGAATTTTAATGCAATCTTACTATAAAAAGAATTCAAAGTACGTTTAAACTCTCATTAACACCATATTAAAACATTGTGAACCTAATTATAACCACTTTTGGTCTTTTGGCTGTACAAAAATACTTTTTTATTTTCTTAAAATTTTCTAGCTTTTTTTAGGTTGTTTTCTTTATTAATTTCATTACATTTTTCTTAAGGCTTGCGTCAACACTGTACTGTCAAAAAGTTATAGCATTAGGAAGTAAAAAGAGTTACCAATGGTGTATTCTCTCCCACTTTCAGATTTTAACATATAAAGGGTGTCCCAAAATTAACACAAGATTTGAATTAAATAGAAAACGCCGTTTTAAGTCTTTTGATAGTTATATTTTTATTGACTCGTAAAGTACATAGGATAGGGTTATGTATGGAATAACACATCGGACAAATGGCCTCCACGGCTTTGCATGCACATGCGCACTCTTTTGTTGAAATTTTCCATGACCATTCTGCATAAATGTGGCTGAATTTCGTTGATGCAGCGTTGAATCTCCTCCTTTAATGCACGGGTGGTTGTGGGCTTGTTGACATAGACTTGTGATTTCAAATATCTGCTTCCTCCACTGCATATACATATGTACATTGTACATGTAAATCCACTTTTACAATTATCAATATAAAACATTATTGTAGCAAAAGTAGTAGGTTTGAATTAGATACTTCTTTTCTGAAAGTTACACGAGCGAATAAACCATTTAATTTATTAACAATAAGACTTTATCAATTTGCACACAAATTTTTGTCTGTTGAGATTTGTTGTCGGAACTTAGAGCCAACTTATTTTCTGTATTATTTTTTAAATGAACTGTCACTTTAAGTCAAGTCATACCGTTTTGATTTACCTATGCTTCACACATCTATGACTTTCCATTTGATTTTCACGGCACCATAATATATAAAGAGATATACATTTCTTTGTGTAAAAAAAATATTGATTGATTGATACAAAATTTTGGTCCCTATAGTTTTAAAAAATCTCATGTGAATTCTCAAATGGAATTAGTTACTATCCTAAGTTGGTTCGTTTAAGAAGCGACATAAGTTAAATGAGTGCGCTCATACTATTTAATATGCTTTTTTGACAGGTCATATGAGAAAGCATATGAACTTGGAGCAAATTCTATCAGTCAAAAACAAATGTGGAGACTTTTGAAAAATGTCAATAGCTCCGTTTTATTATACTTTAAAAAAGGGTATTATACAGCTTTTTATTTTTTCCCTGTATTTTTTGTACTTTAAAAACATTTCCTACTTCTTTTCTTTCAAATACACAACCGAATCATTTGCACCCGTCATAGTGAAAACTAATTTTTACGTTACGTCAGAAATAAATACAGATAGAAACCAGGATACTTATTTGTTGTTGTATAACGTTTTATAAATAGATAATATGGGTTACTTTTTATAATAAAATGCAGATAATATGTCCAACAAATACAGAATTGATAAGTTGTCTGGTAATAGTGGCAGTTTTGACATTTACACCATATTTAGAATGTCAATAATGAGTCCGAATCCATCTGCAATTTATCTATCGAAATATATGTACATATAAAAAAAACCTATTTGTAAGGCTCAAATACATACCTCGTAACTTACGAATTGAAAATTTCACCAAAAAGCGGGAGTTCCAGATGTAAATATTTTTTTCAATACCTTTGAAATCTTTCAATTATTAACTTTAATGAATGTTAAACTATTCTACATAATAACAGGCGTTTTTTAGATGTGTGGTTTCAAATTTAACAATACTTTTTTCGGAGTTAGTCTTTTTGACAGCAGTCTCTTAATTAATGCTTAGTTTAGTTTGCAAATCGTGGAAATTTATTAAAGAAATAATATGTAGTTCAATTTATTGAAGACAATTTTTGGTAAGCGCATTGTCTCTCGTCATGGGGTAATGTAAAATCGTTTGTCTACGCAGATAAGTCCGAGACGATTGACGCCTAGGAAAAGAATACTTCGAGCATCATTGCTGACATACGATCCCAATTACTGCAAAAAATGGTCAAAATTAAGCTTCTTGGTTGAAACTTGTTAGTTTATTTTTGTATTCATCTTAAAAACATAATTGCAAACCCTTATCTTTATAATGAAGCTGAATTCTTTGCCATAACAGCTAACTATCGGGTGATTTTTTGAGATTAGGATTTTCATGCATTAGTATTTGACAGATCACGCGGGATTTCAGACATGGTGTGAAAGAGAAAGATGCTCAGTATGCTTTGACATTTCATCATGAATAGACTTACTAACGAGCAACGCTTGCAAATCATTGAATTTTATTACCAAAATCAGTGTTCGGTTCGAAATGTGTTTCGCGCTTTACGCAAATTTTATGCGTTTTTTTTTTTTTAAAAAGTTCTCAAGCTCTTAAAAAATCACCCATTATATTAAACAATGTCCTCTTTTCAATGGAGGACAATAAATACATAATGGGTGATTTTTTAAGAGCTTGAGAACTTAAAAAAAAAAAAACACATAAAATTTGCGTAAAGCGCGAAACACATTTCGAACCGAACACTGATTTTGGTAATAAAATTCAATGATTTGCAAGCGTTGCTCGTTAGTAAGTCTATTCATGATAAAATGTCAAAGCATACTAAGCATACTAAGCATGAAAATCCTAACCTCAAAAAAATCACCCGATATATCTGCTTTATTTCTTCTTAAAAACCACACGTTTAAAAACACACTCTCTATACTACGATTGAAGAACATTTTGTAGAAAATAGATGTCAAATATAAAGTTTAAAGTGGAGTTACGAGGTCTGCTTATGAGGGCGGCGATATAGCACTTGAGTGTTAATTCTAAACTCTAAACTAAATATTAATTATAGCAATTTAAGAGCGAGGAAACATTTATTTCTATTTTAAATTCATTTTCAAAGTTCACGTTATTACACACAAAATACCCAAAAATGGATGATTACAAAATGTTCGCTGTTTTTTGTTCAATGTTGCCATACTTGATTTTTTTGTTGGGGATTTCTTTGATTTCAGTGCTTAAATGCGAAAAGTACTTTGTAATACCCAAACTCGCACCCATCTCAAATCCTATAGTGATCCGAAGCAGGGGGTTGCAGGGGGCAGCCCCCCTTACATACCTAGCTGTTAGTACACAGTACTATCAATTAAAAAAAATTGTGTTAGGCTAAAAAAACGCAATACAAAAAAAAGAAGGGTTAAGTCCGAAAAAGAGAATATTTTTTTATGACTTAACGATGTTCCCTCGCCTTAATATTTAAAAGATGTTCTATTGAGACCATGGTTGCCAGTTTGGTCATTTAAGACCAAATTTGGTCATTATTTTCTCACTTGGTCGCATGGTCATTTTTTATTCCATTTGGTTCCTTTTTTAAGAAATGAAAAAAAAAAATAACTCGACTCTATTCCTTTTATAATCTTAAAAATAAAATACATACCTAAAATATTTTGGGAAAAGGTCAATTATCATAAAAACGCTTCAAATGAATATTGTTTTCAAAATTTAAGTCAGTTCGTTTATAACTTGATGTTACTTCCTCACAGCTCAGCTGCTGCTGAGGAATTTTTTTTAATTAATTTTGATAAAAATGAAAGGCAAACTTTGGGTACCATTAATAATATAATGCTGGCCAAAAAGCGTCAAGATGACAAAAATAACCATAGCGTTTGGTATGCAAAAACATTTTTTTGAATTAATTTTATATGAATTTTATATAGCGATAGTATTCGACCTCCTGACTTATTCGATCTCCTGACATAATGTTAACATATTGTGATCTTAAAAAAAAAACGGACTGGGGTGCGTCCCACACTGATAACTTCCCATCCCGTCTGCCGATTTGCCTTGCTTAAAAGGTTTGTGGGCTTTCGCGATTTGCTAGTTGTTAGTTGAATTATTCTAAAAAAAATTAAAAATGACCAACAATATTTTGAGTATGATGAAATAGTTTGATTTCAATATCTGTTCTTGTTAACGAGATTTTCAGTAGAAAACCAATTTTTACCAAATTTTCGTAGCATTTGCGTACTATTTTTTGTAGATTTTAATTTTTTAGGAAAAAAAACTGACTGTTGGATTTTTATGCACAATTTACGCAATGTCGGAAACAATATTTTCTGTGAAATAAAATAAGCTTAAAGCCAATATTTTTTTAATTTTTGAAGAGATACTTGAGTCGAAAGTAAATTTTTACCAAGTTTTACTATTGTTTTTTTAAGGTTTTTATTTGTTGTAAAAAATTGTCAATTCAATTTTCTCAAAATTTTACCAGATGTCAAAAACGTTATTCTTCCCGAACGTACGTACACACGCACGCACAGACATCTCTCTAAAAATCTTTTATTTAGACTCTAGGAACCTTGAAACGTCGAGAAATGTCAAAATTTTCAATTCAAGAAATCGGACCGATTAAATTAACTTTCTATGGAAAGTTAAAAGCCATTGCGGACACAAATTATTTTGGTCCTTTTTTGGTACGATTGGTCATTTTTATTTTCAGCTTTGGTCATGCAATTTTTTTTTCAAGTGGCAACCGTGATTGAGACCCCTACCTAACTGTAAAAAAAAATCAGAAGGAAATTCTTGCTGCTTTAATGGAAAGTCGCCCTGGAATTTCTTGAAGTAAAATTCATTCCCAGAAAATCTTGTTTCTGACATTCACATAGTTTCGAGTTTATTATTTAATTTCGAAGTTTTAAATGAATGCTTTTAATCCTTAAAAATGTAGTTCTTAAACAGTGCTTCTAAAACTGCAAAACTAAAATAAATTCCCAACTAATGTCATTTATCTAACAAGAAATATGAAGAAAAATCCCAAAATCCCCAAATGACAGTTCAATTTTCTTCTCTGGCCGTCAGAAAATTCATAAGTGAGAAAAAATTATCTTTTGGTTTGCTTCGTCTTCATATTCTTCATTGTCATTGTCATTGGATTTCACCGAAAAACAATGTTTTTACCAATTTTACTCGATTGCAAATTAATTAAAATCAAATTAAATTTCTAAATCAAAAACTCCATAACAATATTAATTGAAATTTGAATAAAATCAAACAGTTTTCTTCAAAAACAAAAATCATAGAAGTTCAATAAGAAAGAAAAAAATGTATAGTTTCGATGGTGACTATCGTCGCAGACCTGTGCAGAATTTAGGTGGTGCTTCGCAGAGTTGTGATCGTGAAACAATTATTAAAAAGGCCCAAATCGAAAGACAAAAACGTAATGAATTGCGCAAACAAAATAATGGAGCTATTGTCTTGCAATCATATACGCGGAGCTTCATTCTCAGGCAAAGGCAAAAGAAGCTAGAAAGGGATAACTTCGATGAGTTCTTCAAATCGCACAGAGACAAGCTGACCGAGGATGATAATCTCGCCTATTTGCTAAGACGTATTCTTTTCTTTTATTCGAATAAAGTTTCAAAAGATTGTGAACGGTTGGTAAGTTTTGGGAAGAAGTTAGAGCTGGATTGTCTGCTTAATAAAAGCCTTCACTTTTCTATGAAGTGCCTTTTGAACTTTCTACTCGTTTACCTACTTGACTTTGTTTTAGATTTTTCATTTCTGCTATTTATTGATATTAAGTTCAAATCAAATTTAATTTTGTTTCGAAGGTTCCTAAACATTGCTTTAGGTTGGCCCCAATTCTTACAAGCGTGAGAAATCTAAGGTCTTAATATTTAAATTCGCGAATTGCAAATCTAATTTTGGATTGAAGCTGTTTAGTTTTATTCTTATTAGAATTTTAAAACGAGAGCTTCGCATTTTATTTGTACTAGTTATAGCTCTTACTGAAACTCTTAATAATAAATAAAATAGGTGGTGCAACAGCTCGTTGATAACCAGGGCCTAGTGACTTACAAATGTACCCTTCGTGCGTTCGTGTCGATCATCTCTTACGGAGATGGCTACACAGTTCAACATTCACCTTTTCTGGGTGCCGGGCCATAGAGACATTCCAGGAAATTGCAAAGCTGACGAACTTGCAAAAAGCGGAACAACTTTACCTCTGCTGGCTCACAATGCTAGCATAGGTATCCCCTTAGCTATATGTAAGCTCATGCTAAAGCAAGATACCATAGAGAAAACAAACTCCAGGTGGAATAACACCACCACTTGTGTCGCAACTAAACTAATTTGGCCTATTCTTAGTGCCAGGCGCTCAAAACAATTAATCTCTCTGAGTAGATTGCACATTAGCTACGTTATAGGTGTCCTGACTGGGCACTGCTTAATAGGAAGGCATGCTATTCGAATCGGAGCCCCTGCAAATGATTTTTGTAGGAGTTGCATGGACGAAGAAGAAGAAGAGACAATCTCTCATCTTCTGTGCACATGCCCTGCCTTATCACAAAGACGTAGAATCCACCTTGGAGACTACTACTACTACTTTAACGATACCAGTGATCTAAAGAATTCAGACATCACTTGTCTCCTACGCTTCATTCGAAGCTCCAACTGGTTCAACGAGTTAAGCTGATTAACTGATCCATGTGGTATCACAACGGACCATACTTTGGTCTAAGTGTGTTGGACGTCCCAACCAACAGCCACTTTAACCTAACCTAACCTAACCCTTCGTGCGTGCGAGTAATGTCAGAGAATAAGGGTTCCTACAGTTTATATGGTTAATACGAGCGGTAAATTTGACGTTGATACTTTTTAAGACAAGAGTTACTCTTGGAGGATTTTCGTAATTCGTAAAAAAAACCTTGCGTGGCACAGGAAAGGATTGAAACCAAGACCTCTGATAACGGCATTTGGAAATCAAAATCGGTTTATATTTTTTTTTGAAATTATTAACTCCTTTTAAGGTTTTTAGTGAAGTAATTGAATCTGTGATGTTTTAAAAAAAGAGATAAACATCTTACCTTATAATCTTGACATCCTACAATGGATTTATTTCTCTACAATTTTGTCCTCTAAATGTAGACAAACTCCAATTTTGTTTATTTATTTTATTGCAGATTGAACTCTCACAGTATCTTCTTCGAAATCCATCAAAAATGCTTGAAAACGCTGTTACTGGTTTCATCTGGTTACATCGCCTTCGTAAATTAATGATAATTTGTATTGAACAGTTAACTGTTCCGAATTCGTCACAAGCAATTCCCATGCGAATGGTTGAAACTTTTACATCAGAGAGCATAGTCGAACGATACATCGAAGATCACGAACGAGTTCGATTGTATCTAGAACTTATATTTCGTTATTTAGTCGAGAGACACTACTTTAAGCGAATTCGTAAGATCTTAGAGGAAAAATGTCCACCTCTAGATGGTGAGACTCTGCATGCTCCAAATCAAGTAACCGAAGCTCTATTTCAAATGATTATGAGGCCCTTAGTGCTGGTTAATCGAGGTTTTCGCTATGGCAAAGTTATTTGTCAATCATTCAATGAACATATTCTGAGCAAAAGCTTTTCCGATCCCATTCGGAATTATATACTTCCGTGTTTGGCCGAGCAACCGGAGTTTCCTTTCAAAGATATTCTACGTTCATTGGAACCACTAATTCCTGTGGCAACACTTTTGGAGGGTGGAGTTGATAAGATGCAAGTAGATGGAGACGATCGGGATCGAGATGATGGCAATCCGATTTTCAGTAGCTTTTTGCTTAATTCTATTTTAATATTGGACAGAAGGCAGCTAGGTAAGTGTCAAATTGAATTTTAGAATATAAACTTTTAAAGTGAAAATAACATTTATTTTCCAGACACACTTAAGGAAAACAACATCTTAAGTGGCTATATCAAAGTGATCTCAGAAGTTTCACCCAAAATTCTAATTCTCCCGAAATCTTCAATAAAATCAACACATCTGTCTAGCGGTCATAATGCATACGACGAAGACGATGAGGATGAAGAAGAAGACGACGAAGAAGATGAGTTAGAAAGTCAAAGTGCTTCTCGCATGAGTATAGATCCAGGAAAAGATTCTATCCAAACTGGTCTAACTGTGATAGAAAGAAACTGTCTACTAGAAGTAATCGAATTGCTGAATGATTCTAAAAGAGTTCATATAATCGTTGACAATATAGAGCATTTCATTAACGATGCAGATGTATTGTATGCATTGTGTAAAACCTGCCACAATATGATGATCTATAATAAAAATGCTATATTCGATTATAAGTGAGTAAGGTTATTTATTTTTCGTAGCACTCACACTTTATGTGAAACCTATTTTGTGAATTTTTTAAGATTACTCTATACGTTGGCTTTCATGCCGACATTTATCAGAGCTGTATGGTTCACATTGGCTTCACAATCTAGCCAATTGGGATTCTCGTCACCTCTAAGTCTCATATCAAAGGGTGTTGTCCGTAAGTTTGTAGAAAATATTGTTCTTTTGCTTATCTCCATTAATTTTTTTTTTTTTTTTTTTTTCAATTTTAGCTAAACAAAATGGAGTTGAACGAACAATACCACTTCTAGCTACTTTCTGTTCACTTTTTGGTCGTCTTGTTCCGACGTTACATGACACAGAATTCTGTGAAGATAGCATGTTCGAAAAACCTCAAACTCTAAGTAAACTGATGCCATTCAAAATCGATGAAATTGTTCAACTCAGTAAGACACTGAAAGAGATTTCGTTGGGTCTGGTGGAATTAGCATTCCCTGAGACTAGATCTAATCTTAATGAACATTATCGTTGGATTCTGGGCCGCAGTGAGTTGGAAGATAAGAAAATCAAACATCAAAAACAAATCTGGGCGAATCTATTGAAAGTAACAGTTTCGGTGCTCAATCAAATACACACACGAGATCTTCGTCTTGGATTTTGTCCTGATACTCATTGGACTGTCAGTAAACTGAATTTACCCCTTGATCGACCCAGTGATTTACCATTGACCAGAGGTAGTCGCACGAGGGGTATTCGACCCTTTCAACCAATTCGAGATTTTACTCGTGAAGATTTTGAAAACGGTCCACCAATGTCTACCAAACAAATACGTTCGATCACTATTCTGAGAGAAATACCATTTGTAGTGCCCTTTAGCAAGAGAGTAGGCATACTACAGGGTTTGGTGGCAGCGGATAAAATGAGGGTACAGGGTAATTTACAAGCATTCCTACAAGGACCATCCATATTATTGACTGTTCGTAGATCGCATCTTTATGAGGATGCTTTTGATAAGTTAAGACCAGAAAATGGTATGAATACATTTTTTATCAACTATTTATGATTTTTAATTAATTTTATATATTTTTTAAATTCATTTGATTAGAACCTGATTTGCGATTAAAGTTTCGAGTGCAATTTGTCAGTTCGTTGGGTTTGGATGAAGCGGGGATCGATGGTGGAGGAGTTTTTCGAGAATTCTTATCAGAACTGATTAAAACATCGTTCGACCCGAATCGTGGGTTTTTTATGTAAGTGTTCTTCTAAGTCAATACTTTTATTTTTTTTTTAATTAATATTAATATTTGATTATTTATTTTAATTGAATTTAATAGTTTATAGTCTATTTATTGTAATTTGTTGTATTGAATTATAAAGTTCATTAAATAGGGTTATTTATAGTATAACAAGCCGGGCAAAAGGTCGAAATTTTCCATTACCATTCTAAATAAATGTGTCCGAATTTTGTTGATGCAACGTTAAATCGTCTCCTTTGAGATTGTTGATATACACCACCTGTGATTTTGAATAACCAAATGAAAAGAAATCAAATGGTGTTAAGTCACACGATCTGGGGGACTAATTCTGATCACCAAACAGTGATACGTTGTGTATGCATTTGTTTTTTTGACAGTTACATACGAGTATTCTGTAGAGAGCTTCTTGAAGTTTATGCATTGCTTTGATTCTTATTTGAACGACTTATTTTTAAACGGCCAGTGCAGTGTGTTTGTTGTCTTCAACAAATCCTGGCTCCTGGAATTTTTGTCATTTAATTTCTTTACAGTTGACGAAGTTAAAGTACTATTTCGTTTTCGACCATATTTTGTATGCAATTATTTTCGAAATGCGACTGCCAGTTTTCAGTGCTTTTGAATTATTGTTCGATAATGAAGACACGTTGTTCAATTGTGTAACGATCCATTTTTACTTACTCTACCCGTTCAGCTTAGTTTTTAATTTGTTTTAAAGTTGTCAACACCCTTCATTAACAAACAAGCATAACATAGCACTTAAGTCATATGTTACTACAATGCAAAATATCTTGATGTAACAACTACAGGGTGGGCCGTAAATAAGTGCACTTAAAAAAAAATTATATTAATACAACTGTAGCGCTTTTAAATGAAATATTTATTTTAAATTATACAAAACGAAATGAATTTTTATTTTTTAAAAATTAAATCATCCAAATATTGTCCATTTCGCCTACAGCACTCTTCCAATCTGACTCTGAGATTTTGGAACACTTTAGTGTGGATCTCTAAGCATCGAAACATAACGCTCTGAATTAACAGTAACATTACGCCCGTATCGATCTTCATAAAAATACGGCCCTATGATCCCCCACTTGGCTATTCCGGCCCAAACGGTCACTTTCGAAGAGTGTAACGGTCGTCCATGTTTTAAGCGTGGATTTTCTGTTCCCCAGTATCGACAATTTTGTCGATTAACAAATCCGTTGACATGAAAATGAGCTTCGTCTGAGAAGATAATGTTATTGAAGTGAGGGAATCTCCGTAACATTTCTGTTGCGAAATTGAACCGTGAAACAAAATCGGATTCTTTCAAATCTTGGACAATCTGAATTTGGTAAGGGTATAACTTCAAATCATCCCGTAAAATGCGACGTAAAGTCGTTCTGGGTACTCCCAGGGCCGCAGCGCGTTTCCATGACCTTCTTGGATCCTCGCGCACAGAAGCTTGTACGCGTTCAATTGTTTCTGCAGTCCGCCTGGAACGTGGGCGTCCTGTAGGTCGAAGTTTTTGCGTTGATCCCGTTGCCTCGAATGTTACGATCCATTTTTTGATTACATTCGTACTTGGACACTTGGTGATGTTGCGTAATCCAAACGTTACCCGAAAAAGCCGACGAACAGTCACGTATGAGCGATTGTTTTAATAAAAGGCGCGAACGCAGAAAGCGCGCTGCTCTCCCGTGAACGGACTCATTGCGACTAAAAATTTAGATCTCGAGCTGCAAGGAGATACCATCCCCGCGCGTCTCGGTTATTTCGTTCGGGAGTTAGAGCGAGACAAAAAGTGCACTTATTAACGGCCCACCCTGTAGATTCTGGAATTCGAGTAAAATCGAACTTGGAAGACAAGTTAAATTGTTTTCAGTGTTAAACATTTCAATTGCATTTAAAAACTTCTCCAAGTCATTCAATTCAAGTCAATAGAAATATTTATCCCCTTAAATTATGATAATTCTATATGTCAATTCCTCGCAAGATGAAGTACCCGTGAAATAAACTTTAAGTGGTACTGGCAGGGATTGAATTCAAGTCCTCTACGCATTAACAATCACGCCACGAGTACTAATAATAAGATTCAAACCAACAAAGTTAAAAATATGTTGATACTTTGTGATATACCCAGTATTATTAATAACGGCCTTACAACGAATATGCACGGAGTCCATTAAACACTGACAAAAATCACTTGGTATGTTTGCCTAGGCATCCCTTATCACCTTTCAAAGTTCGTGGTTATTTGACGTTTTAGTCTTTTTTACATCTCCTTCAACATCCATCCATAAATTGTCTAAAGAATTGAGGTCACATGATTGTGCAGGCAAACCTGAATAGCCAATGACCATACTTTGGCCGCTCGACTTGTATGTTTTGATTCATTATCCTGCTGGAATATCCATTTAATAAGAATTTCATAGTGATTATGGCAGCATAGTCCTGTCTAAAATATTTCCATAGACACGTTGATTTATTACACATGTCCAAACTATTAGTTTTGACCTTACGTGTTTGATAGTTTTTGCCGTATATTTTGGCTGATGTACTGTAATGCGGAATTAGTACCAACAAAAAGAACAAAATTTCTTTCATCTGTCCGCAAAAAAATTTGCTATTTCTCCATTGGCAAGTTTATATGGTCTGGAGATGCTTTGGATATACTTCTTCGTCAATAGGGGTATTTTGCTATAACGTTTGTTGCTTACACTTTAAGAACATTCACAATCAAAGGAGCTGTACAGCCTATTATACTTAGAGTTTTGGCATAGGTTTTGCCTTCTTTTCTCATTTTTTGTATAAGATCTCTTTTTTTTCGCTTGTGCAGTGTTTTCCTCTGCCCACTTTATTAAATAAGTTGTATAAAATTATGTTTGTACTTATTTTGTAATATAAGTAATTGTGAAAAAAGTGAACTTAATTGTAATAGGAAATATGTATTTGACTGTTAAAAGTCAAATAGTTTTTTTTTTTTTTTTTTTTTTTAATTGTAATGCCTGAAAAATTATTTCCAATACCAAAAGTTTTCGAACGCAATAACAACGAATTACGAATTCGTAGTTTTAAGGTTATCAAGTTTTTGGAATATATTGAAAAAAAAAAAATAATATAAAAATAATGTTGAAAATGGTAAATATCTGAATACATGTAAAATTTGGAATCAGCACTAAAAACAAACTCTAAAACAAATTATTCAAAACCATAAAGGAATTACATTCAAGGTTTTTCAAAACTTCAGATAGAGTCAAATGAAGACCCATAAGTCATTTCATAATTAATGAGAAATTAGGAGAGCTAGTGAGATACTAAAATGATTAAAACTGTATCTAGATAATACAGATTTGTACATTTTTTTTATAATAAGCGCACACTTAAGGGGATATTACTAGAAAAGGGAGAGAGGAGTTGAAAGGAGGTTACGGTGCACATTGGTTTTGAATTCCTGAATACTGCAATGGCTGGGAAAGACAGAGTGTGGTAAGGAATTCCACATTCGCGGAGAACGGCTAAAGAACGAATCTCTATACTTGACGGTACGACCGAAGTTAGGCTCGAGGGTATACTGATAAGCATTCCTAGAAGCGCGAGTGTTTAAGGGGAGGAATGCAGCTGGCTATTTCACTAGAGTAATAACGGTAAAAGAGGGTGAGACAGGAAACTTTACGACGATGTTCGAGCGACGTATGTAAATGATCCTATTATGGTATTATCACCAATCAATCTAAATGCTCTACGTTCAATACTGTCCAAGGGGCTTAAGTAAGTTGCAGGAGCACCAGCCCAGATATGGGAGTTATAGTTTTTTTTTTCGTTGACATTGTGAAAACATAGTATATTATTCTTTTAAGAACTGCGTTGCGTCTTAGCCTACCCTCAAAAACAGTGTATTATGTATTTTTTTTTTCATTTCTTGAGAAGTATATTTGATAAACATAAAATACATGATCTTATTGAACAAATTTTGAGGAAATATAGCAAGTTAGGGCAATGAATTCCTTTGAAAAAGTATTGTGTAAATCCAGTGAATGAAACCTTAGCATCAAAATTAGAGATATTTTTGTTTAAATACATTTTGATTGACTTTAATTTAATTTCATGTAACATTCAATATCAATCTATCGCCAAATCAATACCTTTGATCGTGTTAAAATCTTCCTGGAACAAACTTTTTGTTTTTTTAACAAAATAAAACTTTTCTTTTCAATAGGGTCACCACAGACAACAAACTCTATCCAAATCCGAACGTTGGAGATCTCTTCCCCGACTTTGAAAAACATTACTATTTTATTGGACGAATCTTAGGAAAGGCCATATACGAAAATCTACTTGTCGAACTGCCCCTAGCCGAATTCTTCCTTACCAAATTGGCTGGCAAGTACTCGGACGTGGATGTACACCAACTCGCTTCCCTCGATCCAGAGCTCTATAAAAATCTTCTCTGCCTAAAAGACTATGAAGGTGATGTTTCAGAATTGAACTTAGATTTCACAGTAGTCACCAGCTCATTAGGCCAGACGCAAGTTCAGGATTTGAAACCGAACGGTCAAAGTATACCAGTGACATCGTCAAATCGAATCGAATACATTCAACTCATAGCTGATTATAAGCTTAACAAACAAATTCGACAGCATTGTGTTGCGTTTAGGAAGGGTCTGTCGAATGTTCTCCCAGTGGAATGGTTGTACATGTTCAGCAACAAGGAATTACAAATTCTCATATCGGGTGCTGAAATTCCAATCGATTTGGAAGACCTTAAGAAACATTGTAAATACGGCGGAGAATATAGTCCCGAACATCCGAGTATAATTTGTTTTTGGGCAGTATTAGAGGGTTTCTCGGATTTACAGAAAAGGCAGTTGCTTAAATTTGTTACGAGCTGTTCGAGACCACCGTTATTAGGATTCAAAGTATAACAGTGTTTTTTGTTTTTATTTTGAAAAATGTATTCTAAACTTGTGTATTTTGTTCAATTGATAGGACCTTGATCCACCGTTTTTCATTCAAAATGCCGGCGATATGGAACGTCTTCCAACTGCCAGCACATGTACCAATCTCCTCAAGTTGCCACCATTTAAGACTGAGGAACAAATGCGAGAGAAACTCTTATATGCGATCCAATCGAATGCTGGATTCGAACTTAGTTAATTTAAATTAATAAAAATAATAAAAAAAAAGAAAAACTAAATAAAAGGCTTAGCTTGTATGAATGTAGTGTGATGATTTCAATAGATTCAGATAAACAAACCAATACCCACCACCACCCAAGGAAATACTCCATAAAATTCATCCCAACGTTTCCTTGTTTTTTTTAAATTAATTCACAGAAAAAAACAACCTACACATTCAAAAAAAAAAAAAAACAATCGATTTAAGTTCCTTATTAAAGAAAATAAATAAAATAAAATATACTTAATTAAACGTTTGTTTTCTAATCTTAATTATTTAATTTTTATTCATTTATTTTATGTACGAGTATAACACTTATTGTGAAACAAATTAATATTTATGAAATTTAAGGAAATAATTTTTATGTTTTTACTTTCTTTTTAATTTGAATAATAATTGATACATGAAGTCTTTATTATAAATGTATGTCTAATTGTAATCTACATACAAACAATTAAAATTTAAAACAAAAACCTTATTCACTAGGTTTAAAAAATGTAAAACGATATTGAATACGAAAAATAAAATTATATTTATTAAATGGGAAAACTTTAAACAAAAACAATACGAGTACATGTACTTTGGTTTATGAAGTTTTCTATTTCTGTTTTATTTATATCTTTTATAACTTCCATGATTCCCATTCTTAGTATTTTTTTTATCTTAAATAGAAGCTCTAAATTCTTATCAGGTAGCGTGCAATGAAAATCAGTCCTTTAGAGAAAATTAATGCTAATGGATGCGATGGTTGATTTCGCGTTCATCTTGTTGATCGTAATCAACTATAATAACGTTTTGTATCACTTATTATTTTTTTATAGATGTATCGAGGAGCCTCTGTGGAATACAAAAGATCAATATGATTAAATCCACGAATTTCAGTGAGGGTGAAAGGCGTGTTCTTCAATTGAAGTGTTAGTCGAATGACATCCTGTAAGAAAATAGAAACAAAAAGAAATATATTAGAAAAGAAAAGTCTATAGGTATTTAAAACTTCTGAAAGTGTTGTTTAAATGTGATGTAACTAAATTTTAAAAAAACATTGATTTCCTACAAAGTATAATGCTGACAGTTAATTTTCATTTCAAGTGATCTTTAGTTCAATTAAATTGTCAGTGATCAGGTCATGCTGCAAGCACATACAATTTAAATAAAATTTGCCGGTTGTTGTCAAGGAAGTTTTAAGTCTCGGAACTACTTGATTATAAATGAATTTACTAGATTTAAATAACATTACAAACATTTATGATGGTGGGATCTAACAATTCAAGTTTTTAAATTGCATCAAAAATTAAGACATGACATGATAGGTTTGAGCTGGTGATTCAAATTCACTTTTTTAAGATCTAAAATGATTCTATTCTCAAAACAACTTTTGAAAATAGATAATTATTTACATGCATCGATACTATTGAACTAATTGGAGTCATGTTTTAATTTGTATATTGGCTTAATAAAAGTTTTAACTTAAATTAGAACTTACCAGCTAATACAAGCTTTAAGTTTTAAATTAGGGTTTAATTATATTAAAATCAAAGGAATGTATGACATTATTTAAAAGCCGTAGGATTCTGGGAATCATCAGGTATTTGGCGATTGTAGACCAATTAGATTAAGACGATTCTGGTAAGAAGATAAGTTATGTATATCTATCTTCTCATGGAATTTCGCGTAGAGCAAAACGAAAATATCTTTTTTGAACGTTTTCGATTTGGCGGGAATGATTTTTGTTGCAAGATGACCATACTTGGCAAGTTTATTCAAGAGTAGTTCTTACGAAAGTGATTTAAAAAGATTTAGCTACATACATACTTTCGGTTTCAGAAAGTACTTTGTATATCTTCATATCATCCGCAAACATAGAAAGAAGAGATTCTTTTAAAATAAGACTGACATAATTTACTGTAAGGACGAAGATTAGAAGTCCAAGATGATTACCTTGAGGAACCCTGGAAGAGGTAAAGATAGGTTTTAAAAGAGAATTATGTAAATTCGATTCTCCAAGTATGATATCAACCAATGAGTAAAACTTGGTGGAATTTGAGGCAAATGATATTGTCAGAAATTTTATCAAACGAATTTTACAAGATTTGTAGTAGTTGGGAAACGCATTTTACAAGTTTTGCAGTCGTTCGCCTACCTTTAAGAAAGCCGTGTTGAACAGGTGAATATATTGACTTACTGTCCAACTAGATTGAGTCATAAACTAAGCGTTTAAAGAGTTTTGGAATACATTATAGTTTTCGATTACATTTTGGGTCTTTTTTATATGAATTGGAAAAGATTAAATGAGTTTTTCTAGTAATCGAAAATACGTACTGCCAGAGGGATAAAAGGAAAAGATCAGTGATAGGTTTGGATATGATATATGTACACAATTTTTTAGAAGAATTGATGGGACGTCTGCGATAGAAACCGGGACTGTAATGATCCTTGAGTTTATTGGTTTAATCAATAACTAAATTTCTTTTTATTTTGACTGAAACCAACGAAGTTTAAGGAAAACCTTCAAAATACCTGAAAAACCAGTCATTAACGTGTTTTCGAATATATGATTGTTATTGTTGTGGGGTCGGAAGATCAAGATTTTCAAAAGAAGAAGCTTGGTGGATTTACTTTTTTATTGATAAAATTAAAAAAAGCATTTTTGTTCAGACAAGTGATTGTTTTCAAAATTAATAAGGTAATGGTTATCAGGTAGTTCGTTTGATTCAGAGAACCGATTACATTTGACAAAGTAATTTAAATCATCAGAGCCAGCTAAAATAACCTAACCTACGTCGTCTGTTGTGCAATTGTCATAGTTCTTTTTTATAAAGGGTGTCCCAAAATTAACGCAAGATTTGAATTAAATAGAAAACGCCGTTTTTAGTCTTTTGATAGTTATATTTTTATTGACTCGTAAAGTACATAGGATAGGGTTATGTATGGAATAACACATCGGACAAATGGCCTCCACGGCTTTGCATGCACATGCGCACTCTTTTGTTGAAATTTTCCATGACCATTCTGCATAAATGTGGCTGAATTTCGTTGATGCAGCGTTGAATCTCCTCCTTTAATGCACGGGTGGTTGTGGGCTTGTTGACATAGACTTGTGATTTCAAATAACCCCATAAAAAGAAGTCTAATGGTGTTAAATCACACGATCTAGGAGGCCTATTTTGATCACCGAAACGAGAGAGTACACGACCTGGAAATGTCTCATGCAGTAATTGAATTGTTTCACGGGCTGTATGACATGTGGCACCGTCTTGTTGAAACCACATATTGGACACATCAATATCATCCAATTTTGGCAGAAAGAACTGTGTAATCATGTCGCGATATCGAGCACCAGTAACAGTCACTGCTTGACCAGCATCATTTTCAAAAAAATATGGCCCAATTATGCCTCCAGCCCAAAATCAACACCATACAGTCACGCGTTGTGGATGCATTTGTTTTTCGACAATCACATGTGGGTTCTCCGAACCCCAAATGCGGCAATTTTGGCGATTGACAAAGCCATCAAGATGAAAATGTGCTTCATCGCTTAGGATGATTTTGCTCGAAAAATCAGCCGCCAAGCTTTCACTATTTTTGAAATATTTTTTAATAATGAAGACACATTGTTCTATCGTGTAACGCTCCATTTTTAATAACCCTATACTGTTAGCTGTCAAATTGCTTTTTTTTTAGGGTTGCCAACACTTCACTGCACAAATGGCGGCAAATTCAAATCTTGCGCTAATTTTGGGACACCCTTTACCAAGGTGGGAAGGATGTAAAGTTTTTCTTACGAGAGAGAGGGGCAGATTTAAAAAAATATTCCAGAAAGTAGGGACTAAAACCTTTTAATGGCTACATGGAATTTATAATTTATCTATATAAAGTCAAATTCGATTTAGCTTAAGAGTTCATTCAGTTTGTAGAAGTTTGCCCTAAGAAAGTTGTAAATAGAGCCATCTGATTCCTAGTAAGTTGTGATGCCATCAGAGAAGCAATTTATGGAGAGTGAAGCCGACCGAGTATTGAAAGAAGGTGGAAACTTTCCGAGACTACAAAGTTTTGGGCCCCAGAAGCATGGTATACATGAACAACATGTTATGAATTTATGAAACTGAAGAACATTGCAATTTTTTTCTTTTAGAGTTGCGCATCTCGAAATCATCATTTTAATAATTTAATAATTAATAAATAATTAATTAGTTGATGTTTGATCCATTTCAAAGTCATTTAATCCTCAAATTGATAAGAGATTAGATGACTGAGAGTGATCCAGATTGTTATTAATAACAACAAAATGTGTAATCATCACCAATGGAATTTTCAAAGTTTAAATTTGAAAATAATAATTACAAATAATTTAATTTATCAACAATCACAACATAATTTTCTAGTTTTCAAGAGCGGTAAAAGTTACACCCAAGTCTTGTGGTGAAACCATAGTATGATATAAATTAAGTAATTATATTTAGGAAAGAAGTGGAAATTAAGTAAATTTGTGGCCATATTCAAGTTCAAGTTCTAGTCATAAATAAATAAGTTAGGTGGCGCTACAGTCCAGGGCTAGTGACTTACAACTCTCAACCATTCCTGTGTGCGAGTCATGTCAATAATTGAGGGGACCCACAGCTTATAATATGCTGAATCCGAACGGCTAATTTGAGAAAGCACTTTTCACGACGAGAATTAATCTTGGAGCATTTTTGTCAATTCATCGCAAGAGGCAGTTTCTACTTAAAAGACATGGATTCACCTTTTAAAAGTAACAGAAGAAATTAAATCAACAGTGGTACTTCTTTTGTAGTGTCTGAAATTAACATAAAGTGTTTATCATAGTAAATTCTCTTCACAAAATTAAAAGGGTCTTAAAAAAATTGTATTTCGTAAATAAATAATTAAGTGTATATTATTATCACAATCTTAATATGCTTATGATTAATTTGGAATTAAATTCACATTGTCGCACAGCACAATAACCTTAAGTAATAATTGTTTTTATTATCGCAGTCACTTACAAGAGAACCTAAAGAATTTTATTAATTCAAAACAGCAAACTTCTCGATTCGTTCTATGAATATTAATGCGAAAAGTTATAAATCCACACACTTTAGGTAAATAATTCGCACTTTAAAGAAACAAAATTAAATTGAATCAAGATTAAACTTCAAAGATGACGTGCAAGGACTTAACTTAGAAATTATTATCATCTATTATCTGTGAAGATATCAATGTTTTGATAACATACCGATATAGTATATCGTTTCTCTGAAGTAATTAGATAAAATCTAATGAACAGCTACTGAAAACGAGTAGTAACAACAAGAAACCGATACACTACATGTTCCTAGTTAACACGAAGACGAAGAACTCCCACCCACCGACCGACATACAACGCAACGTCGTCATACAGTATAACGAGCCAGACCTACATATACCAGACCAGGGTTATAATGCTTCAGCTTCAAAACTGGGGTCTGCGTCTGCTGGAACTGGAAGGCGATGGCGAAGCATACTCGGATAATAACAATTGAGAATTTGTGTCACGTACGATATGAGGTATTATTTTAAATTTGCTCTGATATGCGACGATCCGATCGGAATTAATAGACATTTTTATTTTTGGGTTTTTGTTTTTGGGCACATGCGGCTTCTTGTTTGGTGTTTCTTGTGTTTTTATTGTTGTACTCTGGAAGGTCTAGAATCTAGATACCGCGAGACTGCATGGGGCGTGTTTGTTGTGAGAGAATAAATTTCAATTAAAGTCATTTGAATACGGAAGAACAATTCGTGCAACAATGAACGAATGGTTGGATTTCCAAATATGAGATGTGATTTAAATGCAGGGCTTTTATGTATATGGATAGGCATATGTTTTATTTACATACATAGATAGGCAATATTTTTTAAAACGAATTTATAAGCGTTTAAAATTCGACAGAGGTTTCAGAAATGAGTTATAAATCTTGTGGTAAATCCTATGATAAATAGATAATGTATAGAAGTGATATAATCTTTGAGTATACCATATGAGGAAATAAAGATGAGAAATTTGATTTGGGTTTTAGATCATAGCGCCAAAAAAAGATCCTTAGTTAAACAAAATATTCTAGGTGTTAGTCATTGACATTGAGATTGAAAACATTTTTATTTTGCTTTCAGTAAATTGAAAGTTTTCTTTTCATACAAAAATTAATAAAGGATAATTTTTTTGTAATTAGTTTTTACGCTTTCAATTATCAATTCTATTGCCTATATGTATTATGTCAACCAGATTGACCATATTGCGATCGACGCCAGACACGCTTCCAGCATCATGGATGTCCGAACTTTCCGAGAAGGTAGCATCGACTCCAACCACTACCTCGTTGTAGCCAAGGTAGCACTTCGGGTTTCCAGACCCAAGGCAAAACAGGGAGATGCTGGGAGAAGCTACAACGTCGAACGACTACAATCGCAATAGATCGTCAAATCCCACTCCGACCGCGTCACAAGTAACCTCTATCGAAGTTCTCTGCCGCCAACACAATATATCGAGGACCAGTGGCAACATTGCCAAGATGCAATCAGTGAAGCCGCCTCTGACGTGCTGGGTTTCAAGCAGCCACCAACAAGGAACCCCTGGTTTGATGAGTAATGTCGGCAGGCAAATGCAGCCAAACAACAGGCACGCAAAGCGGCGCTACATAGAAGGACGAGAGCTGCTCACGAGCTCTATGAGCTAAAAAGGCGTGAGAAACACTGACTTCTCAGAAGGAAAAAGAGGGAGCATGAGAAGCTTTCGGTCGAAGATTTTAAAGCAGGAATGAAGTTCGAAAGTTTTATGAGCAGGTGAAACGAAATTCACAAGTCCATAAACCTCGGTCTCGGTCAAAACGTCACCATCGATAGACGTAACTTTGAGGTAGACAAGGACTTCGTCTACCTAGGCTCCGCTCAGGGGCGTCTTTAGACTTTTGGGGGCCCTGGGCCCAATAAGATTTGGGGGCCAATAAAATATGTATTACTTAATATATTTTTTTAAATTCTTTAGGTTAAAAAAAATCATTTTAAAATGAATTTGTGTTTTATTTTTAAATATTTTTACTTATTAAAAAGAACTAAGAAAAAATACATAAAACAGATATTTTTTTATACTTTTATACTTATTTTTTTTTAATTTACCTTCAATAGTTGAACATTTTTCTTTATAGTTGATTTTTGATAATTTTTATTGTTTTTTGTTGGTTGATTTCTAATGTTTTCATATTTTTTTTTTAATAAATTGTATGTAACTTTATTTCTTTATATTTGTTTTGATTTTTTTTAGATATGTATATATGTAAGTTTGTATACAATAAAATATTATTGAAGGTATACTTTTCTGACTTTGTCAGTTGCAAAATCACGAATTAAGTCATCAAATTCAATTTCCTGCAGTAATTCATTTTTAATTGATAAAATTGACAAGCTGTTTAGTCTATCTTGTAGCATTGTGCTTCGAAATTCATTTTTTATCCGGTTCAATTTCGAAAATGAACGCTCTCTACTGCAGTTTGAAACCATCAAAGATAAACAAATTCTGCAGGCAGTTTCTATATTTGGAAATGTGTTCCCAATTTCAGTCACTGTAATTAGATTGTACAATTTTGATATTGTAATAAGATCTTTATTTACATCTTTATTGAATTCTTTTAAATGGGTTGGGTTCGATATCCCCGTTTTTATATTCCCGTTTCTTAAAATCCCGATTTTAAAATCCCGTTTTTTATAATCCTGCTTTTTATAATCCCGATTTTTTATAATCCCGCTTTTTGTAATCCCGTTTCTTATAATCCCGTTTTTTATAATCCCGTTTTTTATCATCCCGATTTTGCAATCAAAACTAGTTGTTTAATTTTAAAAACTCGCGCGATTTTTTAAAATTAAACAACTAGTTTTGGTTGCAAAATCGAAATTAGAAAAAAATTAAAACAAATTAAAAAATGAGATATTTTTCTAGATTAATTTTATTGTAACCTTTGACAAATACAACATATCAAAAAATAAGAAATATAAAGTAAAATAGTATTCTTTTAAAATAAACTCAAATCAATTAAGAAATTCAACGACAGTAGTAAAACCGTTATCGAGAGGTAGATTTGCTGTAGGATCAGGATGCATATTTTTTGTGCAAGAGTTAATATTGTAAACACAAATGAATGTTTATGTACAGTAAAAACAAAACAAATTACGATATTATAATATTTTAGTCAAGTAATTTAATATACAAATATTTAAATGCTATTGTTATTTAGTTTAATGCACGTTTTTTGTAAAAAGAACGGGATTGTCGGGATTTGACGGGAATTTAAAAAGCGGGATTTTAATTGATCGGGATTTTGAATAAGCGGGATTTTAAAAGACGTGATTTTAAAAAATCGGTATTTTCGAAGACGGGATTATAAAACTTTATTTCGGGATTTTTTAAAAACGGGATTTTAAAAAGCGGGATTCCGATACGCTCCCCTTTTAAATACTGTACGAAATACATTCTACCTCAAGTTCTTGTGCATTAACATCTCTATGGTATTTTTTTGAAAACTGTTCGCAAGAATTTTGCAACTCCATTGAAGTCAAATATTGCAATCGACAAAAAAAGCCAAACAATGCATTAATTTCTCGATAGCAATTGGATCGTATTTTTATTTGCAAAGAAATAGTGTCAATAATTGGAAAAAAAGTTGATATTTTAAACTTTTCGCTCCCAATTAGCTGGACGGATGGTGCAGGACCATCAAAATATGTGGCACGCGAACTTCGTACTATTTTTCGTTGCATAAAGTCTTTATAATTAGCTTTAGCATCTAGATTCTGAATTTTGGCACACGCTTCAAATTTATCAAAATTCTCCCTTATATCATTTATGAAAGAACAAAGCAAATTGGCAGCAACGTCAATCGTTATTGTTTCCTTTTTGAAGGCTCTTGCTGGTTTTATGAATTATTTCTAATATTGTGCTCCAAAATTCTGTTAAAATGAGGAACTCCAGTTTTGATATTTTCTTAGAAAGGCTTAGTGCTTCGCTTTTTGTGTCTGGAGCTTGCTCTGGATCTCTAGAGATAGATGTCAAGGCTTCAGTAATTTGCTTATATACTGCATCAGCTCTTGCAGACCATCTTGTTTCAAAAAGGCTTTTAAGAACTTTCTTTTATGAAACCTACCCCAAGCAAACACCGACACGACATACGCAGATGAGCACTGTGAAGATGAACAGAGCGAGAGACAAAGAACATAGTCTGTATTCCTTCCATTGAACAGAGAGGAAGAAAGAGGAAAGGAAACAAAATTGTTCTATCCGACTCATCATGGTACAACTACAACTCATTATTTCGCAACTCAACATGGGACAACTTTTTGTTTGTTTATGGAGTGAGTTGAAAAGCTAACATGTGTGCAGAACTGTAGAGTAGAACGAGAGCAGAGTTGTTAAAATAATGTTGACAGCGTGTGCAGGTGTATGATTAAAGATTCATTTTGCCAGAAGTTTAAGATGTTGAGGAGGAGAATTTTAACGGAACGGAGAGTAAAATCAAACTTGTTTTTCTGTTACTGTCTACTAATCTTATTTCGTTTTCTATATAATTCTTGTATAGATTCATTCATTTTGAGTTAAAAAGGCGTGAGAAACACCGACTTCTCAGAAGGAAAAAGAGGGAGCATGAGAAGCTTTCGGTCGAAGATTTTAAAGCAGGAATGAAGTTCGAAAGTTTTATGAGCAGGTGAAACGAAATTCACAAGTCCATAAACCTCGGTCTCGGTCAAAACGTCACCATCGATAGACGTAACTTTGAGGTAGACAAGGACTTCGTCTACCTAGGCTCCGCTCAGGGGCGTCTTTAGACTTTTGGGGGCCCTGGGCCCAATAAGATTTGGGGGCCAATAAAATATGTATTACTTAATATATTTTTTTAAATTCTTTAGGTTAAAAAAAATCATTTTAAAATGAATTTGTGTTTTATTTTTAAATATTTTTACTTATTAAAAAGAACTAAGAAAAAATACATAAAACAGATATTTTTTTATACTGCACTGTGAAGATGAACAGAGCGAGAGACAAAGAACATAGTCTGTATTCCTTCCATTGAACAGAGAGGAAGAAAGAGGAAAGGAAACAAAATTGTTCTATCCGACTCATCATGGTACAACTCATTATTTCGCAACTCAACATGGGACAACTTTTTGTTTGTTTATGGAGTGAGTTGAAAAGCTAACATGTGTGCAGAACTGTAGAGTAGAACGAGAGCAGAGTTGTTAAAATAATGTTGACAGCGTGTGCAGGTGTATGATTAAAGATTCATTTTGCTAGAAGTTTAAGATGTTGAGGAGGAGAATTTTAACGGAACGGAGAGTACTCGTAAAATCAAACTTGTTTTTCTGTTACTGTCTACTAATCTTATTTCGTTTTCTATATAATTCTTGTATAGATTCATTCATTTTGAGTTGGTGGATTTGGGGGCCAAATAATTGCCCTGGGCCTTGGGCCCTGGCCTAAAGACGCCATTGGATCCGCTATGAAAGCAGAAAACAACTCCAAGACTGAGATAAAACGAAGAATAACTCTTGCCAACCACTGTTTCTTTGGGCTAAGAAAGCAATTGAGTAGCAAAGCCCTCTCTCGAGGGACCAAAGTGTCGCTATATAACTTCCTCATCATCCCCGTCCTGTTATACGGTGAAGAAGCATGGACTATGACAAAAGCGGATGAAAGCACCTTGGGTCGTTTCGAGAGAAAAGTTCTTCGCGTGATATACGATCCCGTATGCATAGAAAGGGATTGGAGGAGAAGATGGAACGACGAGCTGTACGGGCTGTACACCGACGTAGACTTAGGCAGAAGAGTAACAATCCAACGACTGAGATGGCTGGGGCACGTAGAGCACATGGAAACCAATGCACCGGCCCGGAAAGTCTTCGAATCCACACCCATAGGACAGCGCAGTAGAGGAAGACCACGAAGTTTGTTGGGTGCGAGGCCCTAGTTCACACAGGACTGAAGCGCCACCTTAAGGAAGTAAGTAAGCAAGAATACATGTCATTATATGATGACATGAACCGAAGACATAACACATTGAGGAAGCACTGCTTTCATATGTTTTTAGAAGACACTTAACAACGTTGACAGATGTTTGCCCTGGACAAAACTAAAACTTAATTTTAATATCAAGTATCAAGAATGTATTTATTTCACTTAAGTATTTCGCAGTGATCAGCTACAAATTTCCAGATATCGGGATCACATACATATCTGAAAAGCGATCGGAATTCCGAAAGGATAGAAAAGAAATTACGGAAGCATAAAAATATTTTACTGCTGAACAATATAGGTATATACTCGTAACAACAAGTTATAAAGATAAATTCTATTGTTATAAACATGAGAAATTATTTTCAATCACTATCCAATCTTCAAGACAAACTTATTATTAGGAACACGACTTAAAACAAGCTGGTTCCTATTTTTATAAGGAATGCTTCAATGCACAATCTCTATTTTCAGAAGTATTGGTATCAAAGTCAAAAACGAATCAAATCATTTCCATAACTTGATTAGGTAACTACCACACTTGAGGAACGTGTGAAAAAGCATTTCTTGTCCGGAAGTCTTTAGTAAAATGAGGAAAAGAAATTCATCATTAGAAAACGTAAACCTTCATGTTTCATACAGTCCTAATTTGGCACCCATAAGCCTTTTCTTGTCCATAAAATAAAAAAATAAATTGAGAGGAAAACGATTTTCTGTACCAAAATATCTGTTGACGCCTTCAAAATTCATATTTAATTTTTTTTTTTCATAAAAATGCAAATTCAAAATCAAATTCTTAGGTATGTCAGAAATAGATAAAACATCAATGTTTTGCAATATCAAAGACCATACAATAGTTTAAAAAAACTGGATTCAGATGAAATATTTAACCTGAATATCTTAATTCTAAGAAAGGAATTCAACAAAACCCTAAAAAAACCTATGATACTATTTTCTCCTTATAATAACAAAACTTTGCTTCATCCCCGAAATATTAGACAAACTCATTTTGAACTTTGAAACAATATAAATTATATAAAAGCTGTGTTTATTTAACACTTCATGTTTGAAAATTCTTCTATTTTCAATGTACATATACATAGATATTTGTACATATCTATGTTTTGTTAACACATTCTTTTGCTTTTTGCCAAAACAACAACCCCTTGCTGCTTTTTCACATAACTCACCTGCTTAGCATTTAAAAAGTCTTTGTTTCCATAAAACAAATTCAATGGCACCCGAACATTCCGTAAATTGTATTCTGGTGGAGTCTTCCGTTTGTATCGTCGATAGTTCTCCTGCTTTGATTTGTAGTCGAATTGTTGGAATTTTCCTGATGTAAATGGAATTGAAAGAAAAATACAGAATAAAATGAAAAAAGAACATCAATAACAAAATTCCAAATAAAATTTAATAACTCACCTGAATTTATAAGTTGTCCAAAGTGTTGAAATTGCTTCCTTGAAATACCAGCTGGAGTTGTTTCGAAAATTTTTGGAAATAGCGCCTAGAGAAAAAGGAGAAGAACAAAATGATGGAGTTATATAGTCAAAGGAATTTGTATCAAAATTAATCTCGTTGCTGGAGCAATGTATGTATACAATATTGATAAAATAAAAGGAAATATATTTAAATAAGTGATGTGGCTTGGTCATAAGTGGCCTAAAATCATCAAGGTGCAGAATTGGCTTTCCTAGCAATTTAATGTCTTAAATCTTAATTGAGAAAAAAAAAATACTAAAAGTAACCTGTTTTGTTTGTCCATCAAACAATATAATTTATTAATAAAGTTAATTTTAAATGAAATCAATATACACGCATAGAAAAACATTTCGGGAACCCGTCCTAATATACAGCGGCGAGCAAAACTGGTCGGATGTTTGTCAAACCTAATTGCTGTTAAACTTGTAAAAATTACTCAATTTGCTTCCGGTTTTTAATTATTAATTCTTTATTTTATACTCTCATCATTGAATAACATAAAATGTAATAAAACAAACATAAAAATAGAAATACGGTGAAGAGTTAACATTGTTACACCCAAAAATTGTGAAATTGTTGTTCAATTAGTGCAAAATGAAGAAAATCACGAAAGATTTGGAAAACCGAATTGTGGTACTACTGCAAAAAAAGGAAAGTACACGAAGAATAGCTGAAAAGACTGGCGTTGGAAAGTCAACAGTGATAGCAGTACGAAAAAGAAATAATTTGGAGTTTCCGGGTGATTTTGAAGGACGACCAAGAATTCTGACGGATAGTGACGCTCGTGAAATGGAACGGTTGCTTCGTAAAAGCTCCAAGCTAACACCTAAAGAAGCTACATTGGCCATTAACAAACCAACAAGCGAATGGACAGCCAGAAGAGCATTGAAAAGAATAGGGTTAATCGCGTCTGTAAAGCAGAAAAAACCTGCGCTTTCCAAGAAAAACATATTAGCTCGATTACAGTTTTGTAAAGAACACAAAAACTGGTCTATTGAAGACTGGAAACGCTTTATATGGTCTGATGAAACGAAGATCAAACGTATTTTATCGGATGGTAAGTCTTATTATTGGTACCGACCCGGTGAGCAGCTTCAGCAACACCAAGTAAAACAAACTATGAAACATGGCGGCGGCGCGGTAGTATAATGGCGTGGGCATGTTTCACTTGGTGGCACGTGCGTCGGTCCTATCCATAAAATAGAAGGAATAATGAAGAAGGAAGACTACCTAAATATTTTGCAAACATATTTGCCTGAGTTTGTTGACCAGTGTCCGTATCCAATTGAGGAAATTGTATTCCAACACAGTATAAGCTAAAAGTCATCATTATAGCTTGCAATTTTTTTTTTGTCATAAAACCAATTTTTAATTTTGCAACCTTGGTGATTTTGAGCCAAATATACTTTCTGTATAGTAAAAAAGCCTTTTGAAAGAATCAGCTTGTACGATTAAGAATCAAACGATTTTATATGTTTCAATTTTGATCGATTGGAATTTTTCGAAGTAAGGAAGGAATTTAGATACAAACCACCTTTAAGTTTCTCTAATCCTATTTCATATCAAGAAATGCCTTAGGTACTACTAATAGGTAAAAAAACTCATGGTTTTCGAATAATAAGTGCGTTTTTTTTGTATTCCATATATAGTACTGTGAGAAATTGCCAACAAAACGATCCGCAGTAGCCAGATTTTTGTATTTAAAAATTGGTACAACTGAAAGAAGATCTGTCAGAATAATAATAAAAAAAACACACAAATAGAAGAAAGTTTTGTAAAAATCACATGTTAAAATTAACTTAGCAAAAAAAACTAACTAAAACTAATAAAATGGACAATTTTCAAGAAGAAATGGTAAGAAAATATCTGGAAATTGAGATTCTATAAAAAAAAGTTCATTTAACAATTGCTTCAAGGAGGGGGTTTGTTCGTAGACTACTACATTAATATGTGGTGTTGAAGCGAGCTTGAAGCTCATCTAAATTCTTTATATACCTGAATCGAGTTGAAATGAGCTTGATTCGCCTCGATTCCGTTCGGGGATCGGAGTCGAGTTAAAATTTGTGAAGAAAAACCTGTGTGGAAGAGTTGGTTTTACATATAATGCGCCATGGTCTGTTTATTTGCATGTTTGTGTACAAAAAATATAGTTTTGTTTTAATCAAATTAAAAAAAAAATTGCACATGGAGCAGATAGCATATTCTTATGTGGTGCTGAACTATTCAGTTTTTCATTGTTTAACACGAATCAAACTATCTCACTTGCACTTCATAAGAAACATTGAACACCATTATTTGCTTTAGAAAGTGCTGTCAAACTTAATGATTTTTAAATCTTCTTGTGCTGTGGAAACACCAAAAAGATTTATTTAATCTAAACTGAGATAAACCTTTGGTTGAAACATAGCAAAACTTAATCATCTTTTCTATTTTCAATTTCTATTCTCTTGCCAAATAAGCCCAGTTAGTCCATTTTCACTAACAAAACTAAATAATAACAGTAATGGAATGGAAAACACACATGATTCCAAATGCACTACTACACTACTCAACGAACACAGCCATCGAGATACAAATGCAATATCAATCGTACCAACATTTGAGAACGAAATCACAAAAGATCCATTCGAGACTCGTATAAATGCCAAAAATCCATCCATAGTAAGATTGTACTCTAACTTTTATCGGTGTTATTCATACTATGGATATTGTTTTTGTTATTCGTGTAAGATCCTACTATACTATGGATAGATTTTCCAAAAAAAAACACGGGTAATATAATCTATTAGCTTGATATGAAAATTGTCTTCCGATCTGTTGAAATGTAAAGTGAATTTTATTTTTCTACCCATAACATTTCTCTTTTTATAATGGAAAATACTACACTGTAGAATAATTCTTTTAACCTTTTCGTGGAAAAACATTATAAAGGGTGTCCCAAAATTAACGCAAGATTTGAATTTGCCGCCATTTGTGCAGTGAAGTGTTGGCAACCCTGAAAAAAGCAATTTGACAGCTAACAGTGTAGGGTTATTAAAAATGGAGCGTTACACGATAGAACAACGTGTCTTTATTATTAAAGAATATTTCAAAAATAGTGAAAGCTTGGCGGTGTGACTGTATGGTGTGGATTTTGGGCTGGAGGCATAATTGGGCCATATTTTTTTGAAAATGATGCTGGTCAAGCAGTGACTGTTACTGGTGCTCGATATCGCGACATGATTACACAATTCTTTCTGCCAAAATTGGATGATATTGATGTGTCCAATATGTGGTTTCAACAAGACGGTGCCACATGTCATACAGCCCGTGAAACAATTCAATTACTGCATGAGACATTTCCAGGTCGTGTACTTTCTCGTTTCGGTGATCAAAATTGGCCTCCTAGATCGTGTGATTTAACACCATTGGACTTCTTTTTATGGGTTTATTTGAAATCACAAGTCTGTGTCAACAAGCCCACAACCTCCCGTGCATTAAAGGAGGAGATTCAACGCTGCATCAACGAAATTCAGCCACATTTATGCAGAATGGTCATGGAAAATTTCAACAAAAGAGTGTGCATACAAAGCCGTGGAGGCCATTTGTCCGATGTGTTATTCCATACATAACCCTATCCTATGTACTTTACGAGTCAATAAAAATATAACTATCAAAACACTAAAAACGGCGTTTTCTATTTAATTCAAATCTTGCGTTAATTTTGGGACACCCTTTACTTTTTTTTAGGGAAATTTTAAAAATTTGATCACCGTAATTTTTTTTTAAATAATTTTGCCTCATAAACTTTCGATTAAACTTACAATAAGAGTTTGGTGAAATATTATGAAATATATATTTAAAATTAAAAAAAAGGATGGGTGTAAACTACCCGCCGAACTTTTGCTTGATATTTGTTATTGATAAACCGTACTTAATTTCAGAACATAAAAGAGACTCGTTGCATGCCGGTTATTTATCAGATCAACACTTAGATATAATAATTTGTTTAAAATGGAGAATGTTTAAAGTCAAAAAGCTAGGTTCCCAACTCCAGTAAAATGATTAACTGTTGAAAAAGTGTGAAATGTTATAAAGGATGGTTCAATTTTAAGGGTCGATGTTGATTTTGTACAAAACACAAATTATTTAGGAAATAATTGTCATTTCTTTTAATTATTTGTATGGTTCAATTACGTATGGAACAAAATATCGTCCAAATGACCGCCGCAACTTTGGTGGCACACGACGTGACGCTGTGGCAAAATTAAGGTTCTATGCCGTTAACGTGCCGAATTATCTCACCCTTTGCCAGAACCATTGAATTTGTCGCACAAAAGAGCCATTGTTTCGTTAGCTGTTTGGCAAGTGGCACTGTCCTGTTGAAACCTATCCATATCTTACAATTCTGTCCATAAAAAGTTCGTTATCATCTTACTATAGCGAAAACCATTTAATGCCTCATTTGGAAAAAATACGGCCCGGTGATGACGTAAGCCCATAAACCGCACCAGGTTAGGTTAGGTTAAAGTGGCTGTTGGTTTGGGACGTCCAACACACTTAGACCAAAGTATGGTCCGTTGTGATACCACATGGATCAGTTAATCAGCTTAACTCGTTGAACCAATTGGAGCTTCGAATGAAGCGTAGGAGACAAGTAATGTCTGAATTTTTTAGATCACTGGTATCGTTAAAGTAGTAGTCTCCAAGATGGATTCTACGTCTTTGTGATAAGGCAGGGCATGTGCACAGAAGATGAGAGATTGTCTCCTCTTCTTCTTCGTCCATGCAACTCCTACAAAAATCATTTGCAGGGGCTCCAAGTCGAATAGCATGTCTTCCTATTAAGCAGTGCCCAGTCAGGACACCTATAACGTAGCTAATGTGCAATCTACTCAGAGAGATTAATTGTTTTGAGCGCTTGGCGCTAAGATTAGGCCAAATTCGTTTAGTCGCTACACAGGTGGTGGTGTTATTCCACCTGAAGTTTGTTTTCTCTATGGTATCTTGCTTTAGCATGAGTTTACATGTAGCTAAGGGGATACCTATGCTAGCATTGTGAGCCAGCAGAGGTAAAGTTGTTCCGCTTTTTGCAAGTTCGTCAGCTTTGCAATTTCCTGGAATGTCTCTATGGCCCGGCACCCAGAAAAGGTGAATGTTGAACTGTGTAGCCATCTCCGTAAGAGATGATCGACAATTAAGGGCTGTTAGTGAATTTGTAGAGACAGAGTCTAAGGATTTTAACGCAGCTTGGCTATCCGAGAAGATGCGTATATCATTTGTTGATATTACGTTTTCTCTAAGCCAGGATAGGACTTCTTTTATAGCCAGGATTTCAGCTTGGAACACGCTACAATGATCGGGTAGACGAAAGGAGAGACTTAAGTTAAGTCTATCTGAGTATACGCCACCACCAACCCCATCCTCCGTTTTTGATCCGTCTGTGTAAAAGTTTATAGGACCATCGTCCAAAAATGATGTATTCTCCCAAGAAGACCTGGGAGGTATAGTCACTTTGAAGCTATAGTTGTTGAACTGAGGATGGGGTATGGTGTAGTCAATATTACTATTTATAGTTCTGAACGAGTTCAAAATAGTGGTGTGGCCAATTCCATTATTGATCCACAGAGAGGAGGCCTGAAGCCGTATGGCAGTATTAGCGGCCGTTTGCTTGCTGAAAAAGTCCAGCGGTATTAGATGGAACAGAACATCTAGTGAAGCGGAGGGGGTGGAGCGAAGTGCTCCTCCCATACACAGGCAGGCTGTTCATTGGACTTTGCTGAGTTTATCGCGATTTGTCGCTGTATCTAGCGCCGTCCACCATACCACTATTCCATGAGTAAGGATCGGTCTTATGACCGAGATGTATAGCCAGTGCGTAATTCGGGGCTGTAGGCCCCATTTATTACCAATGGCCTTTTTACAGGAGAACAGGGCTACTATGGCTTTGTTTATTCTCTCTTGAATATTAGGTTTCCAACTTAATTTCTTATCTAAAATGAGACCCAAGTATTTTGCTTGATCAGAGAATTTAAGTGGTACACCGTTTATGAGGGGAGGGTCAATGTGTGGGACTTTGTATTTCCTTGTGAAGAGGACAAGGTCGGTTTTTTGAGGGTTAACACCTAGTCCACACCGATTAGTCCATCTGGTGAGCTTATTTAAAGCGTTTTGTAAGAGTTCTTTTAGTATATTGGGATGTTTACCCGTTATTGCAATAGCAACATCGTCCGCATAGGCAAACACTCTGTATCCCTCTCTTTCTAGAGTAGTTAGTAATTCATTTATTACTAAATTCCAGAGGAGAGGGGATAGGACACCACCTTGTGGCGTACCTCTGCTGACACCCCTTTGTGTAGTAAAATCGCCCATTTTTGAATTGATAATCCTGCTTATCAGCATCTGATTGATCAATTCGCTGATCGACTTATCTACCTTCAGAGATGTCAATACACGTGCAATTGCAGATGTGTCGACATTGTTAAATGCACCTTCTATGTCTAAGAAGGCAACTAAGGTGTACTCTTTATGATGGAGGGAATTAAACCGCACCAAACAGTTATTCTTTGTGTGTGCATTGGGTTTTCGACAGTCACTCTTGGATTATCATACGCCCAAATTCTGCAATTCTGCTATGAACGAATCCACTGAGGTGTAAATGTGCCTTATCACTGAAGATGATTTTCTTCGAAAATTGATCATCCACTGTGTCTATTTGTTGCCACCATTCTTACCATTGACGACGCTTGAAATGGTCAAGAGGCTTTAGTTCTTAGGTCAATTGCACCTTGCAAAAGCGTTTAAATGCAAGCCCTTATCAACGACAAGCGTGAGAGGTGCAATTGTTGGTTACGACATCAAGTTGAGGTGGCCTGCTCTTCACCCACACTATCGCGAACAGCAGCAATATTTTCTACAGCACGAGTTGTACGAGCATGAACTGGTGTTTTCACATCTTCTCATTTTCTCATTTTCATCATAAGCCTAAATAACTTTAACGCGTTGCTCGATTGTTTATATTTCTATGTTTTAAATTGAGAAGTGTCTGAAATTGATAAATGTCAAATGAAATGCAGTTAGAAAATTTGACTTTTAGGTGGGGTTCACATTCAACATCGGCCCTTAAAATGTAACCACCCTTTAATTGTTGTTGAAATCACTTGGACATTGCAAAAATTGAAATGATGAACAAGGAAATTCACTTGCTTTTAATTAAAAAAAAAAAAACAAATCGATGTGAAATTTTTATTTTGAATATGTATGTACATATGTGTGATTTCATTTCGAGTGAAAGGGAAATGTATCTAGAACTTTATTTGTTTTTAAAATATTCGATTCGAAAATAATTTGACCAAATTTAAGATATACTAATATTTTTCTTTATTTTTTTGATTTGATTTGATTTATTGAGTACGTTAAAATCCTAACGTTAAAGGTAATTATAAATATAAATAACTATAACAATAAAAATGAATGTATATATAAAAAAAAAAAAAAAAAAATAACAATTAAATTTCTAATTTGCAAAATTGACGAAAAATCTAATTTTAAACTGTTTTGATTTAATATTTACGTTGACAGAGTCAATTAAGTTATAATGTTTATTAAAAATATTAATTAACTGATTAATCGGACTGTTAGACCCATAGTTCGATCTGCTAAAACTGGGACGTATTGGCAAACTAGTTCTTAACCCAACACGGGCCGCGTTAAAGTTCAAACGACCCAAAACTGAGAAGGAGGAAATAGATCCATTCATTAATCCAACGATGAAGCAAAGCTGTAAAAACTCTCTATGAGCAGAAAGGGATGGGATATTCAAGAGAATTAGGTTCTGCGGGTAGGAAGGCCATTCAATTAAATTTGACCGAGGAAGAAATCGAAGGTAAAACTTTATGAATTTCTTTTGGACACTTTCAATTCTATTTGTGTGAACATTGTAATAAGGGGCCCATATAACACAGCCATATTCTAATACAGATCTGGCAAACGAAAAAAATAGACATTTAATTACGAAGGGATCACGGAACTCACTTCCAAAACGTTTAATAAAACCGAGTGATCTATTAGCTTTTTTGATTATTGAATCGTAGTGATCAGTGAATGATAACTTTGAATCTAGAATTATACCCAGATCAGAAAAGCTGGATTGGACGTGTAGACTAGAGGAGTTTAACATATAATCAAAAACAATGAAATCATGCTTGCGTGTGAAACGCATTGTCTTGCATTTGTCAACATTTAAAAATACACGATTGTTGTTGCACCATTCCTAAAAACATAGTAGGTCATTTTGAAGAAGATTACAATCATTCAATGAATTTATTTTCCGAAATATTTTAACATCGTCAGCGTACATTAATGAAGAAGAGTTTTTTAAAAAAGATGGAAGGTCATTTATGAATAAGACAAATAATAGTGGTCCCAAATGACTACCTTGAGGTAAACCGGAGTTAACTACAAACTTATTTGAGTGGTTATGTCTGAAAATTACACTATAATGTCTATCACTGAGGTAAGAAGACAACCAATTGATAAAAGAATCATTTAGTCCAAATCTTGACAGTTTATTTAGAAGAATACTATGATTAAGCTTGTCAAATGCCTTGCTAAAATCGGTAAAAATGCAATCAACTTGCAGATTTTTTTCAAAAGCGTCAAAACAGAATTCTAATAAATTAGTGACAGTTGATTTCTTTTTAACAAACCCGTGCTGATTTTCACTAATGATAGAAGAACAATTAAAAGATAAGACATCACAAACTAACAATTCGAACAATTTAGGAATAACAGAGAGTTTGGCTATGGGGCGGTAGTTAGTAACTAAGTGACTAGGACCTTTTTTATGAATAGGTTTAAGAAAAGCATATTTCCATAGATCAGGAAATGTAGAGTACTTAATTGAGTGGTTAAAAAGAATAAATAGTGGGTAAGATAAATGATTTGCACATTTTTTTAACATGAATGACGGTAAACCATCAGGGCCAGAACTTAGACTGTCGTCAAGTTTTAAAATTTGTTCACGAATTGTAGATTCAGTAATCGAAAAATTTATTAGTCCTAAGTGGGCATATTGTTGAGATGTCAGAGGGGATCGAGGGTCAGATGGGAGAGTTTCCTCAAAGGACTTCATAAAAAACTCCGCAAACATGTTGGATATAACTTTAGGATCTTGGCTAGAAAATTTATCAAACACCATACATATTGGGTAGCCATCATTGATTCATTACCTTAAGTCGATTTTTACTGGTTCTTGAGATAAGGATGAATTTTCAAAGAAAGGATATCAGTTAAAAAATGTTAAGGTGTCATTTTGACAAGCTTTTTTCGTTTTTTTTTTTTTGCCGATATTTCCCAAACCCCAAATGTGGAATGAATGAGTTATGTATTAATATTATATTGGAAACAAAAATGTTGGATTAAGTTAATAAATACAAGTTTTTTGGCGGTTTTTCTGAAGAAGGTCATAAGAAGTACCTGTTTATTTGTCTCACATGAATAGGGACAAGATCTAAATCAACCAATCATTTTATATAGCCAACAAAATTAGAAGAAGTTCAAATTTTGTATACAAATACACCAACGACCCAAAAAGGTATGGAAAAAACCCCAAAGGAAGAGTCAACAAAGCCACATCATTTCAGGAAAGGCGTGCGATAGTGAGAGCTGCTTCAAATTCAAGGCTTTCCATTAGTAAAATCAAGGCAGAATCTGAGGTTAATGCTAGTAGATCGACTGTTACTCAGGTGATAAAGACGGCATAACATATACGACACCAAAAAATGAAGAAAAAAATAGCATAGAATGCTGCACACAAGGCCAACGCCTTAATTTTGCAGCAAATCACAGTAGGTGAAATCGAGCGTGGCATACCGTCGTCTTTTCCGATGAAAAAAAAAATAATTTGGAATCAATGATTAAAGCAATCACCCTAATTTTGACATTCTCTTTCGTTCGAAAGTTATTCGAATTCGTATGATACGTATTTTCACTTTCTAACGATTCGAAAGTTCATTTTAATTCGAAACTAAAGCAAACTTTGACTTTCTAATCATTCGAAACAAACGTCATTTATTAAGCGTTCACATCTTGATGAGAGAATTAAAAGAAAAACTTGTAAGTTCTGTTTTTTTTTTCCGAAAAATAAAGGAAATGGAATATATTTTTATGAAAATCTGTTGATGTTTTTATTAAAGGTCACACTCAAACTGGACAACTAGAGAACAAAAGGAAGTTCTTATAAAATTAATGGAACAAAACCATGAAATCGCGAGAGGTTTTCTTACAAATCGCATCCCCAATGGATTTGATGCATCCATAATTCTTCTTCTATTAATGCTGTTTTGATTTTTCATAAATAAAACAATTTGAATTTTTGAAAGACAATTTAAACGATTTTAACGACTGTGTTACTTTTTGATTCTTGTTGAAAATTGTGAAGGGTGACCAGGTGTGATTCAAATAAAGAGACTTTAAAGTTACATTTTTTTCAGTAATGCATGTGGGACAAAAGCAAATCGAATTATAAGTACATTAATTATTTTATTAGATTTAAAGGTGCTGAGTTAGCTGTACAAAATTTTTTAATGTATTTTTTTACTTTTCATATCAATAAACTTAAATTTATGTTCCCATATTCCGATTGTCATTGATGGTTTTTAAATAATTAACATCACTAGCACTTAGAACTTTATTAATTTAATTTTTCTTAAGTTAAGATATTTTTTGTTTTCTATCCAATTGTTTCAATGAAATTGAAAGTTTGTGGAACAATTTTAAATTTTGTAACTTTGGTCACACTAAATAAGATCGAAACTTCACATTCACATGAGCAAGACCAACGACCAACGAATGAACGAATATTCGTCGATTTTGACATTTCTTTCACATGAGAGTTTTTAATTCGTCGCGATGAAGTTTGACAGCCGAACACCATTCACCACCGAAACCAAAACAAGAATGATTTTTTTAGGTTAAGTACGCGCGATTATTTTATTCGTTGCGAGTGTGGATAATTTGGAACGCGAATAAATTTTGACAGTTCGTATCAACTACAATTTTTTTCGCGACGAATAAATTTGTTTTCTTAAATTTATTAATATATGATATTGAAAAGTAAGAGTATGCATCATAAATCAAATAAACTATATTGCTATCGCGTATTTTAAGAATTTGTGTGGAAACATGTCTTCAAACGTATAGAAACTCACATTTTGTATCTGATTCATTCGTAGTTCGTTGGTCGCGCTCATGTGAATACTACTTAAGAAAGGAATAAATCTATCTTGAACGGCACAGCAAAGGAGGCGGTGTAATGGTATAAGGAGCAATCACCTATAACGGGACAGTGGAGCTGTATATTTTCATAACTCTAAATTGACGGCAATCACTTAAAAATTGACTGTGGAACGAGCTTTTCCGCAGTTTTCTGAGTAATTTGGTGGATAACTATAGACTTTCCAACAAGATAATGCACCAATACGAGTACATACCGCACGGACAACAAAAGCCTGGATTCAGGGCAAAATGTGAACCTATTACCGTGCCCCCATACTCTCCTGACCTGACTTTCATGGAAAACGCATGGGGATGGCTTTCGAGAAAAGTGTACAAAGGAGGACGGCACTACAAAAAACCGAATAGATTATTGAAGCCATAAAACGGTCCTGGGCCAAGCACTTTATGGATCCATGCACCCCGGACCCCGGTTACTTAAAGAAATTCATTTCATTCACTATTGTTTTCTTTATCGGAGCCCAAACCTGGACGAAGTTTCAACTTCTCAGGAATTTGATGCTCTGTCTGACTCCATACAAAGAATTGTCTCCCTGTATCCTCACACTGAAATCGTTATTACGTGCGATTTCAATGTTCACAATTCTTCGTGGCTTCGCCATTCGGGCCAGACAACGCCCGAAGGAATGTGTGCTGAGATTTTTGCTGAGTTTAACCATCTTACTCAGCTTGTCAATGAGCCTACTCGTATATCAGAAAATACGCTTGACTTGTTTCTCACCTCTGATCCTGATAAATACAAAATCATTGTATTGACGCCTCTAGGCGCATCGGACCACAGTGTCATATCTGCTAGTTAAACAAATCCAGTTAAAGAAAGAGCTCCAAAGAGAACCGTTTGACAGTAAGAGAAAGCCAACTGGGACGGTCACAATAATTTTTTCAGGATCTTTAACTGGTCGCTATGCTTCCTCGGTAGCGACGTAGACTCCAGTGCAGATATGATTTTTAGTGTGATTCATCTGGGAATGGAAACGTTTATCTCGAATAGGGTTAAAAGTATTAAACCCAAGGTTAAATCATGGTTCGATTCGAGCTGCAAAGAGGTTATCAAGGAGAAAGAGGTAAGCTGCCGATGTTTTAAAGCCAACCCAACTGAGGAAAACCGGAAAAAGTTTAAGCAAGCCAGGGGGGCCTATATTCGAACTACCAAATTTTTACATGACCAAAAATTACGGCGAAAAATACTGCAATGTCCCAAAGGCAGTAAGAATTTTTGGTCATTTGTAAAAAATATGAGGAATTCTTCCTCTTGCTCGGTTCCTACGCTTGTTGTCAATGACACTCCTTTAGTTAGCTCTATTGATAAAGCCAACTTATTTGCTAGGCAGTTTTCCGAAAATTCCACCTCACCAGATAGTGTTATGACTCCCCTAGTTCTTGAACGCGTAAATGATTCTATGGGACCAATCTTTTTTCGTACTCGAACTGTGGCGAGAGTTCTTAAAGATCTCAACATTCATAAATCCGCTGGCCCAGATGGTATCCCCGCTATTATTCTGAAGAGGTGTTCTTCCACGCTAGCAAAACCACTGCGTAAGCTTTTCCATCTATCCTATTCTTCTGGTCTCGTTCCGAGTAGTTGGAAAACTGCATTTGTTCAGCCAATCCCAAAAAAAGGCGAATCTTCTTCTCCCACAAATTACCGACCGATAGCACTAACGTCCCTTCTTTCTAAGGTTAAGGAAACGCTGATTAATTATCAGCTTAAGAAATATCTTGAGGAACGGAAGCTTCTTAATGACCGGCAATACGGCTTTCGTAGCAAAAGGTCCACTGGTGATCTCATGGTTCATATCACCGAACAGTGGAACAAATCTTTACATCGTTTTGGAGAAAGTAAGATTATTGCACTTGATATTTTAAAGGCATTTGATAAAGTCTGACATCTTGCTCTCTTATCAAAAATGCGTGCTTTCGGTATCGACGAATTTCTTCTTCGTTAGATTAGAAATTTTCTTTCGAACCGTTCAATACAAGTTGTTTTGGACGAATTCAAGTCTGAAACTCATAAAATAAATGCTGGTGTGCCCCAGGGCTCCGTTTTTGTCTCCGACCCTCTTCCTCATTTTTATAAATGATCTCCTGTCTGCCACTTCTAATCCAATACATTGTTTCGCTGGCGATAGCACTCTTAGCTTTTCATATTCGTTTCCAGACTCACAACCCTCCTCTTGGGATGTGGAACTGCAACGGCAAAATATGATTAGCTCATTAAATTCCGAACTACACAGCATTGTACAATGGGGAATAAAAAATCGTGTGGAATTTAATGCTTCGAAAACGCAATGCTGTCTTGTATCGTTAAAGCGAGATAAACCCTCTTTGCCACTATCTATGAGTGGCACTTGCATCAACGAAACGGAAAATCTTGACATCCTCGGAATGTGCATCAGCAACCACCTTTTGTGGAGCGATCACATACGCGATGTTGCCAAAAATGCCGCAAGATGTCTAGGTTTCTTGAGACGTTGCAAGAAATTTTTCTCTCCGTCTGATCTGGCTACAATCTACAAAACCTATATACATACGTTTGAAACTTGAATATAACTCTCATCTCTCTGGCTGGTGCTCCAGTAACTTATTTAAGCCTCTTGGACAGTATTCAAAAAAGAGCTTTTAAAATGATTGGTGACATTAACATCATCAACTCGTTTACGTCACTCGAACATCAACGCAAGGTTTCTTGCCTCACCCTTTTTTACCGTTATTTTAACGGACTCTAGTGAAATAGCCAGTTGCATTCCTCCCCTTAAACAATTTAACCGTAATACCCGCGCTTCTAGAAATGCCCATCAGTTTAACCTTGAGCCCAACTTCGGCCGTACTATGAAGTAGAGAGATTCTTTTTTTAGCCGTACTACGCGAATGTGGAACGCCTTGCCACGCTCTATCTTTCCCTGTCATTGCAATGTTCAGAAATTTAAAATCAATGTACACCGACACCTCTTATCCAACCCTTCCCTCTTTCCCTAATGCTCACACTGTGTCTTTGGCATATTAAAGGTATACAAAACCCTTTTAGTGTTCGCTAATTATAAACAAAAAAAAAATCAGAAATCAGGAGGTAGCACACATTACTAAAAATTATTTGAATCCATTCAATAAAACCAATATTTACCTAAACCATAAGATTATTTGTTTTTTTCTTTACTTTAAAGTGTCTTAAAGGTAAATTTAGATCTTGTCCCTATTCATATGACACAAAAAAACAGTTAGTTTTTATAACAATCTTCGAAAAACCGACAAAAAACTTTTATTTATTACCTTAATCCAAACTTTGTTTTTGCAATATAAATTACCTCATTCATTCTACATTTGGGTTTTTCTAAAAAACCTAAGGGTTTAACAAATATCGGCAAATAAAAAACGAAAAAAGCTTGTCCCTATCCATGTGACATGAAGTATAAGTTTTAATTTTTTGATATTTAAAATTAATAGCCTGTTCCCCAGATTAAGGTATGTTTGCTAAGTACTTTTTTTACTTGCGACATATAGGAACTATATGGCAAGTTTTGCATTCGTGCAAAATTTCGAACTCGAGATTTTAATCAAACACGATATTACGATGGTAGAGAAGTCGAAAAAAGTGGGTCCCGCGATTCCGTCCGGTCTGTTTTGTCTGTCTGTCCACGCTCCTACAGCCTAAACCATTGGGTCGATTGAGTTCAAACTTGTTAAGTTAAGGTTTTCAGCAGATTCGCGTTAGGCGTTTTTTTCATTTTTTTTTTTAAGACCAAAACTAACAGTCGCCCCCATACAATTTTTTTGGTCAAAAAACGAAAATTCGAATTTTCTCAAAAACAAACCGATAGATTTTTTTTAAATTTTCTCTAAAATTTTATTTTTAAACTTGGCTTCTTTTCATAAGAAAAACATATTTTTGTATTGCTCAGGAAAGGTACCGCTCATAGAACCGTTATTTTGTTTCTTAATTTTCTCAGCAACTTATCAACCAATTTCAATAATTTTTTTTCTGAATAAGCTCTTATATTGCCTTAACAATATTTGATTATCAAAAGTGAAATTTTTTATTGTTTGGATTTTTAAAAAAATATTGAATTTTTTTTTCAAAATTCTATATCTCAAAAACGGGTCAACATTTTTTTACGAAATTCAAATGTAGAGCGTATATTTACAATCACTAAACAACTGCATACCAAAAATATTTTTAGAACAAAATTTAAAAATTTTATATATAAAAAATTAGTTTAAAAAAAAAACCGTTCTAACGATTTTCAAAATTTTTTTTTGAAAAATCAAGGGTTTTTTGATGTATAAAATGGCATCTAAATTTTTGAAGACAAACTTATTTTTCAGGTAAAGTTTTGAATCTTAAAATAGTTTTTTTTTTAATTATTTTAACTGCATTAAATGTTATCCCCTCCCATCTCACCAGATCAAATCCTGTGCGTGAGCCCGAAAGAGCGCATTACATTGACAAAACTTTTATTATATTCAGCACTATCATGAATTCCATCGTAATCGGAAATTTTTACGAATCCCGAAAAACTGTATCATGAAATCCGTTCGTAGTGGAAAATCTCATACAATTTTGCATTACGAACGGATTTCATGATACAGTTTTTCGGGATTCGTAAAAATTCCGACTACGATGGAATTCATGATAGGGCTGATTACTATCTTTTATCCAAATTAGATAATGCATTTGGTACATATGTATGTATTGTTTATAACTATAACTATTGTAAATACCAATTCATTTCCGGGATGAGTTGTCCTAGGATGAGTTGTGTCTTGGGATGAATCGCGCGGTTTTTTTGACAAATCGAATAGCATTTAAATCTTTGACGACAAACTTGTTTTAAAGGTATAATTTTAAACCTTATATAGGTGCTTTTTTAAACAGACTCTTTGCATACAGGAGCAAGTTCGTGCGACCCAGTCGTGCATTTTATTTTTTAACGAACTGTCAATATTTGGACTTGTTCAGATGATTCGTTTTTAATTAAAAGAATTAGGATTAGTTTATTGATAGGGTATTGTATTATGCTTAGTTAGGCCAATCAATAAAAATTGGGTGATAAGCTTAATTCACAATTAAATTATTAAACTATGAATACTTTGATAAAACTGTTGGTTTGCAAGTGTGGATATACATATGATATGGATGTTTAATCAAAGATGACCTACTGTTACAAAACTAGACCTAAGTGATTTATTAGTTACCACAATGATTAAGTAGCTAGTAAATTGTTTAATATTTGGAAAATAATTGATAACTAATATAATAACTGGAAAATAATTGATAACTTATAAAGCTAAGTCCTTCACAATACGAATATATTGTTTAAGATTTGAGCCACTGTCTTTCACTATTTCATGTATTGAATATCATTGCAATAAGCCAAAGTTCGTTTATTTGAAACATCGTTTTCTTTGTCTTTATCGCAAGTACATATATAACAAATGCAAATTCTTCTTTTATAATTTAGCTAGAAGCCCTGGTAGCTATTAGCTTTTAAGTATTGCTTTGTACACTTACGTATAGTTTAAGAGATAATAATAAATAATTTTGTAATTCTTATTTCCCCATAAGAACTCATTCAATTCAACAAAATTCCAAGACAGTTCATCAAACCCAAAAAGACATACAATATTTGTATTATTTGTACTTATCATATCGTTATAGTCTTACGAAAAATTGAAATATCTATTACTTAAGAAAAAGGACTTATATTTTTATGAAAAATTAAAAAAAAAAAAAACAATATTATATAAATCCATTTTATGCCGGAAAACTATTCAACAAGACAACAAAAATTCAAGACATTCCGCTATCTCTTTTTCTTTGGCTGTCTCTAGGATAAAATATTTTCCATAGCCACCAACCCGTATCTTATGACGGTCCTTTTAAGAAAATGTACAAAAATATATACAATTTTTATATGTTTCTCCTGTCTCGCTATGGTTATGAAAATATCGGACAGAATTTCACTATGGAATTCTCTTTTCTGTTCCTGATGTCGTCCATCTCCATCCAGAAAAACGTCCCTAGTTGGACATTTTCCGAACCGAACGAAACGAAGAAGAAAATGTTAGAAGGAGGCCCTCAAGAGCAAAAGCATCAGCGAATCCTTGATACACGAACATAACAGACCTTGTGTATCCCAGAGCTACAACATTCTTTTGTTTATTTAAGTCAAAGTTTTATTTTTTTTTGTTTTTGTTGTTGTGTTATTATTATTGTTGTTTTTGTTTTTGTTGTTGTCCTTTTGTTGTTTTCACTCTCCGCACTTGCGGCTCAGGACTTAAGGAATACACAACACTTCTGGTACATTTGATTTGAGTGAAATGGGCAAAGAAACAGGGTTTGGGAGTTGGTTAGTTGTTTGGTTCTTTGCAACCAACGAAAGACAAGGCGACTGAAAGCAGGACATTCCTTGCCTTTCCTATCCTATACTATCCTTCTCGCCAGGAGTTTTTATATTCCTCCGTCTTTTCAATGGAATGAACGTTTTCTATATATTTTTGTTAGTGTTGTTTTGTTTCTTTTTGGATTCCTGGTGGATCTTTTCTTGTTGAGGGCATATTAAATTTTAATGTTTTGAAATGTACTTTAGGATTAAAATACACTTTTGTGTGATTATAATCAGAAGATATTGTTTGCTAATGGAGTTAGGACAGATATATACTCTGGCGCACGAAGTTGGGACAAGGAGATAGAATTATTTTGTTTCAGTACCGAGTTCGGACAAATATGCAGGAGTATAAACAAAAATATACATAAGCATAAGAACTTGCGAAATAAAGACAAAAAGGTCAACATTTTTCCTGTGTGAGCTGAATAAGGAATGTGATAAATCGAGGAAGTTAATAAGGAATAATAATTTGATTCTTTTTGTTTTTTTCTTTCTTGTATAGGTACCTAGTTTCAAAAGGTCTTAGAGGGGATGTTTTGTAATGAGTTTTCTTTTTCCTGAATTAATGACGCACTTTTTCGCTTTAACAGGTTGGTAAGGCGGGCGTCTTCGCGGGATGACTTACTATATGTATACCTACAAATACATGCTTTTATTAAGTGAATATATTATTTTCTTTCTTAAACATTCTCTGAGAATTTAATAATTGGGATTTTGTTTTGCATCTTTATTTGTTAAAGAATGTGAAGAACAAAATAAAAGCCAACATTAAATTGCTGTATAAATGAATAAATGAAAAAAAAAAGTTGAATAATTTCTTGCGCCAAATCTTTCAGGAAAAAAATTGATTTGCCTTACAAATTATTTTGCTACTTTATTATGTAATTCATAGATATGTAAATCTAGGTCACCCAGAATCTGGTCTAAATAATTTAGATTAGAAAAAGTGATATTTTGGAACAAGTATAAGTTTTCGTATTTTCAAAAAAATGACAAAATTGTTGAAAATACAAACAACATGTTTAAGAAGTTCTTCAAAAATTGTATATAGGTTTTCTCTGTTGGATCGATTAAGCACAGGCACCGAGATCAATTTAAATTAAGGGCTGGTCAAACGAAACGGGATTGGACGGTGCACGATTTGCAAACTTTGTTAAGGGCTAAGGCCGGCCATTCGTGACAAAAAAAAAAAAAATCTTCAAATTCAGGTTTCTACAGATTGCTTGTGTTGTGATTTGGGTTGTTTGTGCGTTTTGTACAATTAACTGTGTGAAAATCAAAATAGCTTCGATATTTGTTGAGGTTCGTCAACTTGTGCATATATTTCAGGGCAGTCTGCTGAACATTGCATATAAGATCCTTTCTGCCCTGTTCGTCAATAACCTGATAGGTCCTTATCAGGAAAGTCCACCATTGACCAAATATTCACATTACGGCAGATCTTGGAAAAAACCCACTAACTTAATATCGATACCCAACATCTCATTGTCGATTTTAAAGCCGCGTATGCCAGCAAATATATTAGGAAGAGCTCTACAGAGCAATTTCTAGTTTTGGCATCCCTGTCAAACTTATCCGTTTGTGCAGAATGACGATGGAGAATGCACGCTGCTCTATCAAGGTCGGAAAAGATCTCTTTGATGCATTTGATGTCAAGAAAGGTTTTAGACAAGGCGATTGATGCACTGTCATGCGACTTCTTCAACATCATTCTGGAAAGAAATATGCAAAACTCAACCAATAGTCCATTCAATTAATCGGATACGCCGTACGCCGATGATATTAACATAATTGAAAGATCAAAGCGTACTGTCAGTGGAGCGTTTTTGAGCATTGCGACGGAAGCGGAGAAGATGGGTTTAGTGGTCAATGTGGGCAAGACCAAGTATATGCTGTCATCAAAAAAGGACGTTGAACGACGCGATGTCTTGGAGAAATCGTAACCCCATGGACAGCTATAACTTTGAGTAGTTAAGGACTTTGTCTTCTTAAGCACCGCTATGAATTCACACAAAGGCCTCAGCGCTGAAATAAAACGAAGAATAACTCTTGCAGATCGCTGCTTCTTTGGATTAAGAAGACAATTGAGTAGTAAAGTCCTCTCTCGAGCATCTAAAATCACCATCTATAAGACACTCATCATCCCGGTTCTCATTAATGGCGCTGCGGCCTGGACCCTGTCAAAAAAAGATGAGAACGTCTTAGGATGCTTCGAGAGAAATATTTTTCGGGTGATTTTTGGTCCCATCTGCATAGATGGAGAATGGAGGAGAAGATAGGACTACGAATTGTATGGGTTGTACAGCAAAACTGACCTGGTCTAAAGAATAAAAGTCCAACGACTTCGATGGTTGCGTCATGTAGATCGAATGGATATCAACGCTCCAGCTCAGAAGATCTTCGAATGGAATCCCGAGGGACGGCGCAGAAGAGGAAGACCGCGACTAAGGTGGCGCACGTATAGGTGGGGCACGTAGGTGGGAGAGGACGTCAAACAACTTGGCGTGCGAAACTGGAGACATTTATGTAGGGGCTGAGCTTATTGGAGACGCATGTTGGTTGAGGCCCAGGTCCGCCTCGGGCTGTAGCGCCACCTTTTAAGTAAGTAAACAAGATAATAGCAACAGGATTATGAAAAAATCAGGGATACAATAGTTTATTTTAAAAATTAAAACAAAAACCTCCAAATGACGACCATGAGACAGCTGTGAAAAAGATAAATAAATTCGGGAAAACTGGAAACTATACAGTTAACTTATATTGTGTTTTGCAAAGACTGACTTGCGTAAAATATCAATTTGCGCCGACATTTTTGTATCCTGAATAGGCGTCCTAAGTCTATTCATTATGAACTGACAAATAAAACTGAAGATAAATCAAGTGACAGCTGTCAAAATGACCAACTCCGAAAAAAGTATTGCAAGATTAAAAACCACATGTCTCAACTCTTTCAGGTCTGGTGGTTAGTTTACTAACCACATATTCGCGGGTGTTTAAAATACATTTCCACCTCACCTAACGGTAAAATTCTAATTCATATGTGTACTTTGGTATGTTTTCGTTGTACGTTGCGGAATCTCCGTAAATGAAACGCGGCAGATGAGTTATAAGATTTTTTACAAAACACGTTCAGTGTCATTTTTGTCAATGCTAAGTTTTGAAAATCTGTAAAAAAGGTAAGAGTGCTTCTAGTGTTATGATTTTAATGTTTTTTTGTAATTTAGTGTTTATTTTAGTGATTAATAATAAAACTAAATTTGAAATTATTCGTTTTTATAAAAAAAACAAGAGTAATAAGGTGGTTAGTTAACTGACCACTGTGACTTAGGTAGGTTTTAATTCAACAATGTCTTCGACGAAATTAAATGTTACATTTGCAGAATGCCACGTGTTCTGAATGAAGGTGATATGGCTGACTTTTTTCTAGAAGACATTCCATCAGATGATGAAAGTATTTGCAGTTTAGACCTAGACGACGATTACAATGATAGGCCTCCAGCTTTGACGGTGCTTGGTGACATAGCTATCAACATGCAACGAGAGTTTGTTGATAATTTTTCCTCGGAAGATGATGAACCATTGTCTAATTTAGTTAGCAGTTTAGGTCACCATAAAACTTCAAGTTTTTTAGACTCAACAAATATTATGGTGGAACCGAAGTGGAAAAAAACCTTCAAAATGGTGGAACCAAGTGAATTTTCTGGAAATGGAGGTATACCAGATAATATAACAGGTATGGAGAGTATTACACCTACAAAGCTTTTTCGTTTGTTTTGGTCAGATAATCTTGTTGAACTAATTTGTTTTCAAACAAATTTATACGCTACGCAGAAAGGAATGCGCTTTATACCTGCCACACCTGAAGAAGTAGAAATATTTCTTGGTTTAAATTTAGTCATGGGTATAAAAAAAATGCCTAGTTATAAGGATTACTGGTCATCTGCTCCTGATTTGCATGACCCCTATATATCATCGTTTATGCCACTCAATCGCTTTGGCTGGTTTCTAAAGAACTTGCATTTGAATGACAACAGCATAATGCCTAATAGAAGTAATGCTAGTTTTGACAAACTCTATAAAGTAAGACCAATGTTAGACATTCTAAAACGAAATTTTGATCAAAACTTTTCCTCTTCAAAAAACATTGCTATTGATGAAAGTATGATTAAATTCAAAGGGCGCAACGTTCTAAAGCAGTATATGCCAAAAAAGCCCATCAAGCGAGGATATAAGGTTTGGATGAAGTGTGCGGAGTCTGGATATTGTTTAGATTTTGAAATATACACTGGAAAAATAGGAAACATAGTTCAGACTGATCTCGGCGGCAAGGTGGTTCGAAAATTTTGCGAAAATTTAAAGTCGAAGAATCATAGAGTATTCTTTGATAATTATTTTAATAGCTACGCCCTACAGGTAGACTTACTGAAAGACAATATATTAGCGTGTGGAACTGTGAATTCTAATCGTAAATATCTGCCGAAACTGAAAGAGGACAAAAATTTGACACGAGGCCAGTTTGATTATAAGGTAAGCGATACGAATGTCGCAGCTATAAAATGGAGAGATAAAAGATCTGTTTTAATTCTAACCAACTATTTAGACCCGACAAAAACAGGTGTTGTATGTCGTAGAAAACGCAATGGGGACATGACTGAAGTGACTTGTCCAGACGCCGTGACGCAATATAATAATTGTATGAACTATGTGGATAAATTTGACCAAATAAAAAGCACATATGCCATCGACAGGAAGTCCCACAAATGGTGGCATCGAATTTTTTTCAACTTTTTGGACTGCGCTGTAGTAAATGCCTTTTTGATTTCCAAAGAACTCCGAAAGGAACATCAACCAGAATTAGATTTACTAAATACAAAAGACTTCCGCAGAACTGTGTACGAAGGGATCCTATTAACAGCAAAGGCGAAAAGAAATTCAAATTCCAGACGTTCCCACAATAGTAATGTGTCTTCCTGCCCAGTGCCTGTCTCCATAAAACGCCACAAGCCATCAGTTCCGATCGAATTACGGACGGAAAGCAATTTACACCAACCAGAACGGTCTACTTCACGAAGATGTGCAAAATGCAGCACAAAAACAAATCCTTCACGTACCGTATGGCAATGCAACACTTGTAAAGTCCCGCTTTGTATCCGCAAAGACAAAAAATGTTTCTCGGATTTTCATACAAAATAAGTAGTCCTTTTATTTTGTTCATGTAATAAAATTATCTTTTTCATCCTTATTTATGTACAAGGTTGAGCCACGGTGGTTAGTAAAATAACCACCTTATTTCACAAAAACAGTTTGTTGAATTTTCAATTTTTTATTTTTTTCTAAATAATAAAACTATTATTAAGTAAAAAACACGTGTATTACTTTAATATAGTAGTTTTTGTAAATCCGTGACTGAAAGAGTTAAAACAAAAAAAAAACACCCTTTACATTAGTGGAATTTTTATTCTTACACATTCATCTTCAATTCAAAGAATCAATGCCATTGCGAAACGAATTACATATATGTACGTCAATAAAAAATTTGAACAGGCACAAATGTTTAAATTACTTTTATCGGTTTTATTTTAATCGCGCTGATTGAAATTTTGTACAAATAACATGACTAAATCAAACTCAAAATGACCATATGTACACATAAATTACTTGGGAGTAAGTCAAATTAAATATTTCTTGTATTATCTTTTTCAATTACTACGAGTATTTTAAGCTCAATATCCGAGTCATAATATTTGCACTACATACTTCAATAAAAATTTAAACAAATAGATACGCATCTTCTATTATTATAAATAAAGCACTCAAAATTGTTTTAATAAATATTTAACCATTGATATTCTTCACACATCACACTTTTTCTCAAAGTATAAATTAAAGATACATTTCACTTCAAAGATATACCTAATGTGTATCTACTAAGAGGTTTGTTTCTTTAAATTCAGTTTTAAGGTCATTACCTACCGGTTGTTGTAAATATAGGTAACCAGGCGTAGGTAATTTTATTCAGCGAGACAAATCTTTAAATCACTAAGATGCTTTATTTCAATGGTTGCCAACGTAACTCAAACAAAAAATTCTCATAACTCTAGAAAAGTTAGACATCTTGGAAACAAATTTAAAGGAAGGAAACTTAATACTTCCTAAAAAGTACTCAAAATTTGGAGTGAGTGGTGCGAAAATTATGAAAAGGAGGTTTTAAGTTGTTGGTTATACATTTCCCCTCATGTCAATCTACGCGAAAAAGATATTGATCTTTGTTTCCATACAGCTTTGGAGAGATACATTTAGCAAATTTTAGAGTGTTACCATCCTAACTTCTGATTTTCCACAAAATACTTTGCAAAAGAAATTTGGACAGTGAAATTATCTAGAAACTTACATTTTTAACGACATCTGTCACATGTCACTTCGTTCTTAATTGAAAAACTCTTTCTGATGTGAAAATTGTTCATAGAGTTTTGTGGAGTGATTCCTATATTCTTAAATGAGCCCTATAAATAAAAGTTTTAACAATCAACGCATATGGTTTTAACTTGATTTGAACATAAGAACAGCATAATGCTATCAGCTGCCTTCTAAAGATTCTAACACACTAAACTAGGTAAATAGCAAAGCAAGCAATTGAATTTCTTTCAATTCTGCAGATAGTTTAAAATGGTTTGATCACTAACTCTCATCTCCTGGGCTATTTCACGAGATGCCAAATGCCGGTCTAACTCGATGTTTTCCATGATTTGATCATCGGTATTCTCATCACTGGTCTTCCGCCGCGCCGGCTGGCTTATCCATGGTGTCGTTTTTACCGGCTCTGAATCGTCGAAACAATTCCTTCGCGGTTCGAAGTGATAGAGTACCATCCCCCAAAAACAGAAATAATAGCACGAAACGTTTCTCTAGCGGATTTGCCTTTAACGAACTTTAAAATAGCTCGAATTTCGGTGTTAGTAAACTCCATGTTTACACGTCTATTATACTGTTGAACGCAATATCCAAACTAATCATGCATAGTGTCGTTTTGTAGGTTATGTCAAGACCTTTCAAATGAAGTATAGCATTGCCAGATACGAGCTCTGTAGCGCTTTGTACATATCCGCGAAATTCAAGAGACAAAATGGCGGAAGGGAGACCTTTTGCAACCTTTTATAATGCGAAAATATCAGTTGTCTTCTTAAGCTTCTAACACACTTAACTACATGAAAGCAATTGAAATATTGCGTTCCTCAATTTCGGATACCATTTATAATGAATTAAATCGATTAATCTTAAACAAACCAAATATTTAACTATAGATGCACATACATTTAATAAAATTAAGTGGGAACCATGAACATAAGTTAAGCACGCGTCAAATGACAAAGTATAATTTATATGCAATAGCTTTGTTTTTTTAATTTATATTCGCATAGTAATATAATAAACAATAACAATAATTTTGTTTTCTTTTTATTTTTTTGTTTTGTTGGAGATTTGGCGCAAATTTTATGATTTTCTTTAGTTGTCAATATTCAAAGAAAGATTGAAATATATAATGTATAGTTAATATACCAACTGTGCTTTAAAACTATGATTGAAATGAGTTCAATGTCACGTTTCGTGACGTCGCGTCCATTGTATCTAATCCAATATTTGCTAGATAGACAGGTTTTATAAATCTGCGCCAATCTGAACTTAAGGCTTCACATAGCCTTGTCAAATAAAAATTTTAGTGACCTAATGCAGTTTTTTACGAGTTGGGTGTGTACGAATGTTTATTGTTTATTATCATTCGATTAACTTTAGGTTCAAAGTTTATTTTGTCGTCTTAGTTTTTGAAACCTCATTTCAAATATAACCTACAAATTTAGCTTACTTATCCAAAAGTTATCATTATTTCTATGTTTATGTCCATTTTTTGTATTTAAAATTTCTCCAAAATTTTTATGATTTTTGTATGAAATAGTCTAGTCTATTAGAAACGAAAACTACATAATCGTTGGTGACCTTAATTGTAGGCATAGAGATTGGGGATGTACTCGTGCGAACTCATGGGGTAATGTTCTTGCTAATATGTCTTGTTTGTATCCGTTTCCCATATTGTTTCCGTTTAGTCGAACTTATTTTCCGTCTGGGTCGAGAGGTTCATTTTCCGTCCTTGATCTGTTTATAACAATTGTACCTTCATTTTTTACTCAGCCCCAAACTCTAAATGATTTAAGTTCTGATCATATTCCTGTTTTTTGCAAATAATGAACAAAACAGTAAAAACCAAAGAGCAATACTTTCTGGACTTTAAAAATGCTATTAGGGTCGTTTCAGATCAGAAATTAGGTCCAAGTTTAGGTCAATTCCAACTGATTTGAATGGAGTATCCTCAAAATAAGATGTTGATTTTCATATCGATTTTTTCTCAAACCAAGTTTTGGAAGCAGCGCAGTCATACATATGTATGTGCCAAAAAAAATCAAGAAACCATTTGTCATTAAAATGCCGGATTATATTTTATCTTACATTCGTATAGGGAATTCTTTCAAAAGACAATGGCAACGTTATCGCTTAGAAGAGTACCGCAATGAAGTTAAATTTTATAACAAAAAGATTGCGGAGGAAATAAGTAAATTTAGAAATAAAAATTGGAATGAGAAGGTTAGTATGTTGGAAAAGAATGCTTAACCTTTCTGGAACATAGCAAAAATTATCAAAAATAAAAGCAGACAAATACCTAACCTTCAAAATAATGATGAAGTTGTGCATCAAAACTCAGATAAAGCCAATGTCTTTGCAACAACCTTTCTGAAAAGTCATTGTGTATCTCAACACCTTAGTGATGATCCAACTAAAATGCTAGTGAGTGAAACAGCAAATACAGTTGACTCACAAATCGCTGAAACTACCTAGGGATCAGTTTATATTCAGGGATGATGTCAAATACATCGTTTCAAACTTAAAAGTTAAAAAATCTGATGGCCTATAGACAAAATAAAAAACATATATCTTAAAAAACTACCAAAAGCAGGGCTCGAATTTCTTACATTTTTGATAAACGCGTGTCTAAAAATGCAATATTTTCCATTGAATTGAAAAAATGCAAAGGTAATACCGATTCCTAAACCTGGAAAACCGTCAAAACTCCCAACAAGTTATTGACCAATAAGTTTGCTTAGTTGTATAAGCAAAGTTTTCGAAACAAATTTGAAATGTAAAATATTACGCATCGTTCATGAGCTTAAGATATTTCCGAATGAACAATTTGGATTCAGAACGCATCACAGTACTACTCAACAGGTATTTGGAGTCTGTGAACATATTAAGAAAAATTGATTCCTTGGCAAATCGACTGGGCTTATTCTACTTGATATAGAAAAAGCATTTGATTTAGTTTGGCACGACGGAGTTGTGCACAATATGGCATATTTCAAGTTTCCTTTGTATCTTGTAAAATTATCCAAAGTTTTTTGTCCAATCGAAAACACTAAAGGTGTTTTCGTCAACAACTGTTCGTCTAACTGTTACCAAGTCAACTATGGTGTCCCGCAAGGATCAGTACTAGGTCCTTTACTGTACAATATTTATACTTCTGGTATTCCTAGATTACCAGGTTGTCAGACAGCCATTTTTGCGGATGAGACAGGCATCTTTTCATCGCATGAATTTAGTCTTACCATTGAGACAAATTTGAAAAATGCGATAGAATTGATGACTAAATACTACAGTAAATGGAAAATAAAACTGAATGCTGACAAACTACAAGCCATCTTTTTCAGTAGAAAAAGAAAATCTTGTTACCTACCAAGTGTTAAATATCTTGGTATTTACTTAGACCAAAAACTGACTTTCAGAGAACAGAAACTCTGCAAAAAGTTAGCATTTCTATAAAAAATTGATATCCTTTTATAAATAGAAAGTCCTGTCTTAGCAACGACAATAAAATGATAATTCAAAAAGTAGTATTCCAAGCAATACTTCTTTATAGATGCCAGGTTTAGGGGAAATGTGCAAAATGTCATCTTAAAAAACTACAAATATCACAAAACAAGCTTCTAAAAATGATGCTTAACCTTTCAAGATATCATTCCACCTTAGACTTACACGAGAAAGCAAATGTTGAATTGATTTCTCTAAGAATCAATAAACTGACTAACACCTTCGTGCTAAATTGTGAAATTTCTGAAAATCCGCTTATAAATCAATTGATTCGTTAACCATCTTTCCGATATTTTTGTTAGTTTGAATTATTCATACCTTTGTTTAAATATTACTCGTTAAATTGTTAATTTATTAATTTATTTTCTATATGTTCATTATTAATGCATTGTTTGTCTATACTTATCTATTTATTAATTTACGTATTTATTCATTTATTTATTTATTTATTTAATTATTTATTTATTTATTTATTTATTTATTTCTTTATTTATTTATTTAATTATTTATTTATTTATTATTTTTATTTATTTATTAATTTATTTATTTATTTATTTTTTTTTATATTTATTTATTTAACAAATTGTTAATTCTTACTAGCAAATTACTAATATATTAAAATATATTTATCAATTATTATTTATACTAACCTTTTTTTACTAACATACTTCTAAACAAAAGTTAAGAAATCTTAATTTTAATTGAGTCAAAATGTACCTGCCCTTTTCAATTTGCGTTGAAGGTTGTGTTTGTATTTTCCTTCAAAATTATTACTTAAACTATGTATTATCATCTGAATTCTATATACAATTTAATATACTTGTTCAGCAGAAAGACACTTATTATTCTCATTAACACAACTTTTTATTCAAAAAGTCTCATATCTTTTTGTTTAAATAGTCTAAGGTAATAAAATTAACATTCAAAAGTTAGCAACATTCTAAACATTTAGCAATTTACTGACAATTCTAAAAGTGTTATCCTTAGGTCTTGAGAAGCCAAAATTAGAACCAAAGACACTTACTATGCTCATTAACACAACTTTTGTTTCAAAAAGTCTCATATCTTTTTGTTTAAATAGTCTAAGGTAATAAAATTAACATTCAAAAGTTAGCAACATTCTAAACATTTAGCAATTTACTGACAATTCTAAAAGTGTAATCCTTAGGGCTTAAAAACCCAAAATTAGAACCAAAGACACTTATTATTCTCATTAACACAACTTTTGATTGAAAAAGTCTCATATCTTTTTGTTTAAATAGTCTAAGGTAATAAAATTAACATTCAAAAGTTAGCAACATTCTAAACATTTAGCAATTTACTGACAATTCTAAAAGTGTTATCCTTAGGTCTTGAGAAGCCAAAATTAGAACCAAAGACACTTACTATGCTCATTAACACAACTTTTGTTTCAAAAAGTCTCATATCTTTTTGTTTAAATAGTCTAAGGTAATAAAATTAACATTCAAAAGTTAGCAACATTCTAAACATTTAGCAATTTACTGACAATTCTAACAGTGTAATCCTTAGGTCTTGAGAACCCAAAATTAGAACCAAAGACACTTATTATTCTCATTAACACAACTTTTGATTCAAAAAGTCTCATATCTTTTTGTTTAAATAGTCTAAGGTAATAAAATTAACATTCAAAAGTTAGCAACATTCTAAACATTTAGCAATTTACTGACAATTCTAAAAGTGTAATCCTTAGGGCTTAAAAACCCAAAATTAGAACCAAAGACACTTATTATTCTCATTAACACAACTTTTGATTGAAAAAGTCTCATATCTTTTTGTTTAAATAGTCTAAGGTAATAAAATTAACATTCAAAAGTTAGCAACATTCTAAACATTTAGCAATTTACTGACAATTCTAAAAGTGTAATCCTTAGGGCTTGAGAACCCAAAATTAGAACCAAAGACACTTATTATTCTCATTAACACAACTTTTGATTCAAAAAGTCTCATATCTTTTTGTTTAAATAGTCTAAGGTAATAAAATAAACATTCAAAAGTTAGCAACATTATAAACATTTAGCAATTTACTGACAATTCTAACAGTGTAATCCTTAGGTCTTGAGAACCCAAAATTAGAACCAAAGACACTTATTATTCTCATTAACACAACTTTTGATTCAAAAAGTCTCATATCTTTTTGTTTAAATAGTCTAAGGTAATAAAATAAACATTCAAAAGTTAGCAACATTATAAACATTTAGCAATTTACTGACAATTCTAACAGTGTAATCCTTAGGGCTTAAAAACCCAAAATTAGAACCAAAGACATTTATTGTTCTCATTAACACAACTTTTGATTCAAAAAGTCTCATATCTTTTTGTTTAAATAGTCTAAGGTAATAAAATTAACATTCAAAAGTTAGCAACATTCTAAACATTTAGCAATTTACTGACAATTCTAAAAGTGTAATCCTTAGGTCTTGAGAACCCAAAATTAGAACCAAAGACACTTACTATTCTCATTAACACAACTTTTGTTTCAAAAAGTCTCATATCTTTTTGTTTAAATAGTTTAAGGTAATAAAATTAACATTCAAAAGTTAGCAACATTCTAAACATTTAGCAATTTACTGACAATTCTAACAGTGTAATCCTTAGGTCTTGAGAACCCAAAATTAGAACCAAAGACACTTATTATTCTCATTAACACAACTTTTGATTCAAAAAGTCTCATATCTTTTTGTTTAAATAGTCTAAGGTAATAAAATTAACATTCAAAAGTTAGCAACATTCTAAACATTTAGCAATTTACTGACAATTCTAAAAGTGTAATCCTTAGGGCTTAAAAACCCAAAATTAGAACCAAAGACACTTATTATTCTCATTAACACAACTTTTGATTCAAAAAGTCTCATATCTTTTTGTTTAAATAGTCTAAGGTAATAAAATTAACATTCAAAAGTTAGCAACATTCTAAACATTTAACAATTTACTGACAATCCTAAAAGTGTAATCCTTAGGTCTTGAGAACCCAAAATTAGAACCAAAGACACTTATTATTCTCATTAACACAACTTTTGATTGAAAAAGTCTCATATCTTTTTGTTTAAATAGTCTAAGGTAATAAAATTAACATTCAAAAGTTAGCAACATTCTAAACATTTAGCAATTTACTGACAATTCTAACAGTGTAATCCTTAGGGCTTAAAAACCCAAAATTAGAACCAAAGACACTTATTATTCTCATTAACACAACTTTTGATTGAAAAAGTCTCATATCTTTTTGTTTAAATAGTCTAAGGTAATAAAATTAACATTCAAAAGTTAGCAACATTCTAAACATTTAGCAATTTACTGACAATTCTAAAAGTGTTATCCTTAGGTCTTGAGAAGCCAAAATTAGAACCAAAGACACTTACTATGCTCATTAACACAACTTTTGTTTCAAAAAGTCTCATATCTTTTTGTTTAAATAGTCTAAGGTAATAAAATTAACATTCAAAAGTTAGCAACATTCTAAACATTTAGCAATTTACTGACAATTCTAACAGTGTAATCCTTAGGTCTTGAGAACCCAAAATTAGAACCAAAGACACTTATTATTCTCATTAACACAACTTTTGATTCAAAAAGTCTCATATCTTTTTGTTTAAATAGTCTAAGGTAATAAAATTAACATTCAAAAGTTAGCAACATTCTAAACATTTAGCAATTTACTGACAATTCTAAAAGTGTAATCCTTAGTGCTTAAAAACCCAAAATTAGAACCAAAGACACTTATTATTCTCATTAACACAACTTTTGATTCAAAAAGTCTCATATCTTTTTGTTTAAATAGTCTAAGGTAATAAAATTAACATTCAAAAGTTAGCAACATTCTAAACATTTAGCAATTTACTGACAATTCTAAAAGTGTAATCCTTAGGTCTTGAGAACCCAAAATTAGAACCAAAGACACTTACTATTCTCATTAACACAACTTTTGATTCAAAAAGTCTCATATCTTTTTGTTTAAATAGTCTAAGGTAATAAAATTAACATTCAAAAGTTAGCAACATTCTAAACATTTAGCAATTTACTGACAATTCTAACAGTGTAATCCTTAGGTCTTGAGAACCCAAAATTAGAACCAAAGACACTTATTATTCTCATTAACACAACTTTTGATTCAAAAAGTCTCATATCTTTTTGTTTAAATAGTCTAAGGTAATAAAATTAACATTCAAAAGTTAGCAACATTATAAACATTTAGCAATTTACTGACAATTCTAAAAGTGTAATCCTTAGGGCTTAAAAACCCAAAATTAGAACCAAAGACACTTATTATTCTCATTAACACAACTTTTGATTGAAAAAGTCTCATATCTTTTTGTTTAAATAGTCTAAGGTAATAAAATTAACATTCAAAAGTTAGCAACATTCTAAACATTTAGCAATTTACTGACAATTCTAAAAGTGTAATCCTTAGGGCTTGAGAACCCAAAATTAGAACCAAAGACACTTATTATTCTCATTAACACAACTTTTGATTCAAAAAGTCTCATATCTTTTTGTTTAAATAGTCTAAGGTAATAAAATAAACATTCAAAAGTTAGCAACATTATAAACATTTAGCAATTTACTGACAATTCTAACAGTGTAATCCTTAGGTCTTGAGAACCCAAAATTAGAACCAAAGACACTTATTATTCTCATTAACACAACTTTTGATTCAAAAAGTCTCATATCTTTTTGTTTAAATAGTCTAAGGTAATAAAATAAACATTCAAAAGTTAGCAACATTCTAAACATTTAGCAATTTACTGACAATTCTAACAGTGTAATCCTTAGGGCTTAAAAACCCAAAATTAGAACCAAAGACACTTATTATTCTCATTAACACAACTTTTGATTGAAAAAGTCTCATATCTTTTTGTTTAAATAGTCTAAGGTAATAAAATTAACATTCAAAAGTTAGCAACATTCTAAACATTTAGCAATTTACTGACAATTCTAAAAGTGTAATCCTTAGGTCTTGAGAAGCCAAAATTAGAACCAAAGACACTTACTATGCTCATTAACACAACTTTTGTTTCAAAAAGTCTCATATCTTTTTGTTTAAATAGTCTAAGGTAATAAAATTAACATTCAAAAGTTAGCAACATTCTAAACATTTAGCAATTTACTGACAATTCTAACAGTGTAATCCTTAGGTCTTGAGAACCCAAAATTAGAACCAAAGACACTTATTATTCTCATTAACACAACTTTTGATTCAAAAAGTCTCATATCTTTTTGTTTAAATAGTCTAAGGTAATAAAATTAACATTCAAAAGTTAGCAACATTCTAAACATTTAGCAATTTACTGACAATTCTAAAAGTGTAATCCTTAGTGCTTAAAAACCCAAAATTAGAACCAAAGACACTTATTATTCTCATTAACACAACTTTTGATTCAAAAAGTCTCATATCTTTTTGTTTAAATAGTCTAAGGTAATAAAATTAACATTCAAAAGTTAGCAACATTCTAAACATTTAGCAATTTACTGACAATTCTAAAAGTGTAATCCTTAGGTCTTGAGAACCCAAAATTAGAACCAAAGACACTTACTATTCTCATTAACACAACTTTTGATTCAAAAAGTCTCATATCTTTTTGTTTAAATAGTCTAAGGTAATAAAATTAACATTCAAAAGTTAGCAACATTCTAAACATTTAGCAATTTACTGACAATTCTAACAGTGTAATCCTTAGGTCTTGAGAACCCAAAATTAGAACCAAAGACACTTATTATTCTCATTAACACAACTTTTGATTCAAAAAGTCTCATATCTTTTTGTTTAAATAGTCTAAGGTAATAAAATTAACATTCAAAAGTTAGCAACATTATAAACATTTAGCAATTTACTGACAATTCTAAAAGTGTAATCCTTAGGGCTTAAAAACCCAAAATTAGAACCAAAGACACTTATTATTCTCATTAACACAACTTTTGATTGAAAAAGTCTCATATCTTTTTGTTTAAATAGTCTAAGGTAATAAAATTAACATTCAAAAGTTAGCAACATTCTAAACATTTAGCAATTTACTGACAATTCTAAAAGTGTAATCCTTAGGGCTTGAGAACCCAAAATTAGAACCAAAGACACTTATTATTCTCATTAACACAACTTTTGATTCAAAAAGTCTCATATCTTTTTGTTTAAATAGTCTAAGGTAATAAAATAAACATTCAAAAGTTAGCAACATTATAAACATTTAGCAATTTACTGACAATTCTAACAGTGTAATCCTCAGGGCTTAAAAACCCAAAATTAGAACCAAAGACACTTATTATTCTCATTAACACAACTTTTGATTCAACAAGTCTCATATCTTTTTGTTTAAATAGTCTAAGGTAATAAAATTAACATTCAAAAGTTAGCAACATTCTAAACATTTAGCAATTTACTGACAATTCTAAAAGTGTAATCCTTAGGTCTTGAGAACCCAAAATCAGAACCAAAGACACTTATTGTTCTCATTAACACAACTTTTGATTCAAAAAGTCTCATATCTTTTTGTTTAAATAGTCTAAGGTAATAAAACTAACATTCAAAAGTTAGCAACATTCTAAACATTTAACAATTTACTGACAATCCTAAAAGTTTAATACTTAGGTCTTTGAGAACCCAAAATTAGAACCAAAGACACTTATTATTCTCATTAACACAACTTTTGATTCAAAAAGTCTCATATCTTTTTGTTTAAATAGTCTAAGGTAATAAAATTAACATTCAAAAGTTAGCAACATTCTAAACATTTAGCAATTTACTGACAATTCTAAAAGTGTAATCCTTAGGTCTTGAGAACCCAAAATCAGAACCAAAGACACTTATTGTTCTCATTAACACAACTTTTGATTCAAAAAGTCTCATATCTTTTTGTTTAAATAGTCTAAGGTAATAAAATTAACATTCAAAAGTTAGCAACATTCTAAACATTTAGCAATTTACTGACAATTCTAAAAGTGTAATCCTTAGGTCTTGAGAACCCAAAATTAGAACCAAAGACACTTACTATTCTCATTAACACAACTTTTGATTGAAAAAGTCTCATATCTTTTTGTTTAAATAGTCTAAGGTAATAAAATTAACATTCAAAAGTTAGCAACATTCTAAACATTTAGCAATTTACTGACAATTCTAACAGTGTAATCCTTAGGTCTTGAGAACCCAAAATTAGAACCAAAGACACTTATTATTCTCATTAACACAACTTTTGATTCAAAAAGTCTCATATCTTTTTGTTTAAATAGTCTAAGGTAATAAAATTAACATTCAAAAGTTAGCAACATTATAAACATTTAGCAATTTACTGACAATTCTAAAAGTGTAATCCTTAGGGCTTAAAAACCCAAAATTAGAACCAAAGACACTTATTATTCTCATTAACACAACTTTTGATTGAAAAAGTCTCATATCTTTTTGTTTAAATAGTCTAAGGTAATAAAATTAACATTCAAAAGTTAGCAACATTCTAAACATTTAGCAATTTACTGACAATTCTAAAAGTGTAATCCTTAGGGCTTGAGAACCCAAAATTAGAACCAAAGACACTTATTATTCTCATTAACACAACTTTTGATTCAAAAAGTCTCATATCTTTTTGTTTAAATAGTCTAAGGTAATAAAATAAACATTCAAAAGTTAGCAACATTATAAACATTTAGCAATTTACTGACAATTCTAACAGTGTAATCCTTAGGTCTTGAGAACCCAAAATTAGAACCAAAGACACTTATTATTCTCATTAACACAACTTTTGATTCAAAAAGTCTCATATCTTTTTGTTTAAATAGTCTAAGGTAATAAAATAAACATTCAAAAGTTAGCAACATTCTAAACATTTAGCAATTTACTGACAATTCTAACAGTGTAATCCTTAGGGCTTAAAAACCCAAAATTAGAACCAAAGACACTTATTATTCTCATTAACACAACTTTTGATTGAAAAAGTCTCATATCTTTTTGTTTAAATAGTCTAAGGTAATAAAATTAACATTCAAAAGTTAGCAACATTCTAAACATTTAGCAATTTACTGACAATTCTAAAAGTGTAATCCTTAGGTCTTGAGAAGCCAAAATTAGAACCAAAGACACTTACTATGCTCATTAACACAACTTTTGTTTCAAAAAGTCTCATATCTTTTTGTTTAAATAGTCTAAGGTAATAAAATTAACATTCAAAAGTTAGCAACATTCTAAACATTTAGCAATTTACTGACAATTCTAACAGTGTAATCCTTAGGTCTTGAGAACCCAAAATTAGAACCAAAGACACTTATTATTCTCATTAACACAACTTTTGATTCAAAAAGTCTCATATCTTTTTGTTTAAATAGTCTAAGGTAATAAAATTAACATTCAAAAGTTAGCAACATTCTAAACATTTAGCAATTTACTGACAATTCTAAAAGTGTAATCCTTAGTGCTTAAAAACCCAAAATTAGAACCAAAGACACTTATTATTCTCATTAACACAACTTTTGATTCAAAAAGTCTCATATCTTTTTGTTTAAATAGTCTAAGGTAATAAAATTAACATTCAAAAGTTAGCAACATTCTAAACATTTAGCAATTTACTGACAATTCTAAAAGTGTAATCCTTAGGTCTTGAGAACCCAAAATTAGAACCAAAGACACTTACTATTCTCATTAACACAACTTTTGATTCAAAAAGTCTCATATCTTTTTGTTTAAATAGTCTAAGGTAATAAAATTAACATTCAAAAGTTAGCAACATTCTAAACATTTAGCAATTTACTGACAATTCTAACAGTGTAATCCTTAGGTCTTGAGAACCCAAAATTAGAACCAAAGACACTTATTATTCTCATTAACACAACTTTTGATTCAAAAAGTCTCATATCTTTTTGTTTAAATAGTCTAAGGTAATAAAATTAACATTCAAAAGTTAGCAACATTATAAACATTTAGCAATTTACTGACAATTCTAAAAGTGTAATCCTTAGGGCTTAAAAACCCAAAATTAGAACCAAAGACACTTATTATTCTCATTAACACAACTTTTGATTGAAAAAGTCTCATATCTTTTTGTTTAAATAGTCTAAGGTAATAAAATTAACATTCAAAAGTTAGCAACATTCTAAACATTTAGCAATTTACTGACAATTCTAAAAGTGTAATCCTTAGGGCTTGAGAACCCAAAATTAGAACCAAAGACACTTATTATTCTCATTAACACAACTTTTGATTCAAAAAGTCTCATATCTTTTTGTTTAAATAGTCTAAGGTAATAAAATAAACATTCAAAAGTTAGCAACATTATAAACATTTAGCAATTTACTGACAATTCTAACAGTGTAATCCTTAGGTCTTGAGAACCCAAAATTAGAACCAAAGACACTTATTATTCTCATTAACACAACTTTTGATTCAAAAAGTCTCATATCTTTTTGTTTAAATAGTCTAAGGTAATAAAATAAACATTCAAAAGTTAGCAACATTATAAACATTTAGCAATTTACTGACAATTCTAACAGTGTAATCCTCAGGGCTTAAAAACCCAAAATTAGAACCAAAGACACTTATTATTCTCATTAACACAACTTTTGATTCAACAAGTCTCATATCTTTTTTTTAAATAGTCTAAGGTAATAAAATTAACATTCAAAAGTTAGCAACATTCTAAACATTTAGCAATTTACTGACAATTCTAAAAGTGTAATCCTTAGGTCTTGAGAACCCAAAATCAGAACCAAAGACACTTATTGTTCTCATTAACACAACTTTTGATTCAAAAAGTCTCATATCTTTTTGTTTAAATAGTCTAAGGTAATAAAACTAACATTCAAAAGTTAGCAACATTCTAAACATTTAACAATTTACTGACAATCCTAAAAGTTTAATACTTAGGTCTTTGAGAACCCAAAATTAGAACCAAAGACACTTATTATTCTCATTAACACAACTTTTGATTCAAAAAGTCTCATATCTTTTTGTTTAAATAGTCTAAGGTAATAAAATTAACATTCAAAAGTTAGCAACATTCTAAACATTTAGCAATTTACTGACAATTCTAAAAGTGTAATCCTTAGGTCTTGAGAACCCAAAATCAGAACCAAAGACACTTATTGTTATCATTAACACAACTTTTGATTCAAAAAGTCTCATATCTTTTTGTTTAAATAGTCTAAGGTAATAAAATTAACATTCAAAAGTTAGCAATATTCTAAACATTTAGCAATTTACTGACAATTCTAAAAGTGTAATCCTTAGGTCTTGAGAACCCAAAATTAGAACCAAAGACACTTATTATTCTCATTAACACAACTTTTGATTCAAAAAGTCTCATATCTTTTTGTTTAAATAGTCTAAGGTAATAAAATTAACATTCAAAAGTTAGCAACATTCTAAACATTTAGCAATTAACTGACAATTCTAAAAGTGTAATCCTTTGATAAGCAGTAAAATCCTAATTTCCTTTTATTAAAGAAAATACATTTGAACACGTCTAAAAAGTGACATTTCGTGAAAAAGCAAAGCAAACAAACCTAAATCTGGAGAACGGACCTATTACTTTTAAATGTCAGAAACTAAGAACTAATGTATTTAAAACTATTCAAAGTTAAAGTGATTTTAACTTAACTTCAAGAAATTAACATACTGAAATCGTTGAAAACTGTCAAAATTCCCTATTTAACTTAACAAGAACAACTCAGTAAAGATGACACAAATTTTGTAAGATTGTTTAAAATTGTATGCTACTACTTTTAAAAAATCTACAATTGGCAATGTAGAGAAGTATCCTTGTCAATCATAAGTATGATCTTGAAAGAGTTTTTATCTCTTTAAATCAATAACATGTGTCAAAGAAATATTGCAAACAGTTGTGTCGTTAAAATATTTTTAAAATCAATTATCTTATAGATATTATATTTAGATTTATCGAAGTACGAATTTATATATACATACAATATGTATTATGTATAAACCGTTATTAAACTTTAAACTTTTTAAAGCCATCAACGTGGGTATAGGTTTTATTAATGACCTTACTTAATATCAAGGTTTTGAGTTTAAATTTTTTCAAATACTTTTTCAGATAAACAATATTATGTACATATAAATGTTGTACATATGTAGGTACTCTTATAAAGATATGATTCATGATACATAATAATTATTTAGACACCACCTGTATGTAATGTGTGTAGGTAAAGTATGCAACATCCTTCAATACTCTAAAGTAGGTTTTATGTAACATTACACAATCTTCGATCTTAGCCTCTGCATCACAAAAATAATATCTTTATCTCTAAATCGAACCTCCACTGAAATAAAACTTGCAATAAATCATTGACAAGAATCATTTTTATTTTTTTTTAATATTTTCAAAAAGAAGACATCACCAAAACGTATGAATTCATATTGATTTTTGATTTATGGATATTCCTCCAACATCACACAAAATATATTCCAAATCCATCATTGCCATTTTTATTTTCTGTTTTGCAATTGAAATAAATTTCTAGTCTTTAAAAAGAATGTTTGATATGGTCTGTAGATGAAGGTAAAAGATATACATATACATATAATTGAAAAGTGGAGTCACTCATTTTAATGTGAAGATATCGGGATACAGGTATGTACATATGTATGTACTATGTAGGTAAAACGAATTTTTGTGAAATTATTTTTTATCGGAAAATCAATTTCAGGAATATCCATTAAGGAATAACTTATTTATATATACTTTCATGTATACATCAATATAGTAGGTAGCAATAGAGATAAAAATGTAATTCTACCTGAGTTTTGTTTTAGTACCTATTGTTAAAGTTAAAGAAACCATTGATTTAATATGCAAACGTTATCCGAGTACTTAACTAATGGCGACAAATAGGTTTAAACCATTATATGACCATCAAAAACCATTAAGATAATAAAAGTAAAATTTTTGAAAAAGGATCAATTATATTCGAGTAAAGCATAGAAGTTAAATGACCTGCAAAATACATGGATGACGCACTTGAAAAGGAACTTATATTTTTCTTCCTTTAAGGTCATTCGAATATGTGTATAATTACTTGATTTAACGTAGCAGTATAACTATCGGCGCCAATTTGTTAACGACTTAAATTAAAGTTTGACGTTTTGCAAATATTTAGATATAGTAATTACAGATTAATTTTAAATTATACTTTGGGCTTTGGGATGACTTAAATACAAATGTCTCTAATCTCCATTCAAAGATATAATTTCTTAAATTAAGTACTAGTACATATTTTGAAATGGCTCTTTTTATTATTTTTAATTATATACAAAACAATTTTACCTTATTTAATAATATTGTTTTAAAAATAATCAATATTTTAAAATTCAGTGGTTAAATAAATTGGACCTAGCTTAAAACACTTTGCAATTTTGCAAATAAATAATATCCTGCAAAGTAAAAATGCAAATTGAAAAGACTATTCAATTTTTCAGATTTTATTTGAAAGGTGAAAAGTAAAAGTGTCTCACCAATTTAAAATATAACTTTGCAATGAATTCGTATTTTAAAAAGTAATAAAGTAAATCTTGGATTGTGTTTATTAAGATCAAAAAAATTGGTGAATCAATAAATATCATGGGGCCGTCAACACATCCCGTTTCATAAGGAAATCTTTCCTTAGAAAAAATTGCGAGGCTTAGTCTGATAAATTTTATGCCCATTAAGTTGTTATAGACAATATTCGAGACTCAATAAGTGCGTTTTTTTTCGTATTCCATATACTATATTACAGTAAGAAATTGCGAAATTTTTATATTTGAAAGTTGATAGGTTAGGTTAGGTTAGGTTAGGTTAGGTTAGGTTAGGTTAGGTTAGGTTAGGTTAGGTTAGGTTAGGTTAGGTTAGGTTAGGTTAGGTTAGGTTAGGTTAGGTTAGGTTAGGTTAGGTTAGGTTAGGTTAGGTTAGGTTAGGTTAGGTTATAGTGGCTGTCCAAGATGGAAACGGACACACTTAGGCTAGTTTAATGGCCCATTGTGATACCACATGAATCTTGAGGCTTCCTCCTAAGCTCAATGGAACCATTTTGAGTCCCTTACGAAACTTGAGAGGCTGATACAACTGAATATTTGCCAGAATAATTTATCAAAAAATTCCAAAAAAAAATATAGAAATTCAGACCAGGGATGAAATCGTGTAAGCTGATTTTTGATAGTTGACTATCAAAATCAAGAAAATACGTCTGTGTAATGTGATAGTCAATTTCAAAGTTTTAACCAAACAATAAAAACTTCAAGAAGGGGATTTGTTCGTAGACTACTATCTACATTAACACGTGGTGTTGAAGCTCGCCCAAAATTTTTATATACCTGAATGGAGTTGAAATCAGCTTGATTCGCCTCGATTCCGATTCGGGGATCGGAGTCGAGTCAAAATTTCTAAAGAAAAACCTGTGTGGAGGAGTTGGTTTTACAGATATTGCGTTATGGTCTGTTTATTTGCATGTTTGTGTACAAAAAACATAGTTTTGTTTTAATCAAATTAAAAAAAAAGAGGCTGGGATGCGACCCACACTGATAACTTCCCATCCCGTCTGTCGATTTGTCTTGCTTAAAAGTTTGTCTATGAATCAATTTTTACCAAATTTGGGTAGATACTATTTTTTGTAGGTTTTATTTTTTCATGAAAAAAGGACTGTTGGATTTTTATAAAAAAAATTACTGAATATCGAAAACAATATTTTTTGTGAAATAAAATAAGTTTGAAGCCAATATTTTTAATTTTTGAGAAGCTATTTGAGTCGAAAGTAAATTTTTACTAAGTTTTAGTATTGTTTTTTTTAGGTTCTTATTTAAAAAAAACTGTCAATTCGATTGTTCTCAAAATTTTGTCGAATGTTGAAAACAATATTTCTTATAAGATAAAATTAGTTTGAAGCCAATGTCTCAAATTTTTGAAAAGATATTTACGTCGAAAAACATTTTTTACCAACTTTTATACATTTTTTTTTTAGGTTTTTATTTTTTGTAAAAAACTGTTAATTCGATTTTTCTCAAAAACTTTCCTTATATTGAAAATAATATTTCTTATAAGTTAAAATTAGTTAGAAGCCATTATCTCAAAGTTTTAAAAAGACATTTGAGTCGAAAATCGATTTTTACCAACTTTTATTATTTTTTTTATTTTTTTTTAAAAAAACTGTCAATTCGATTTTTCTCAACATTTTTCAGAATGTTTCAGAATGTTTATTTCTTAAAAGATAAAATAAGTTTGTAGCCTTATTCTCAAGTTTTTGAAAAGATATTAGAGTCGAAATTCAATTTTTACTTTGAGTAATGTTTTTTTTTTTAGGTTTTTTTTTTTTTTTTTTAAAAAAAAGCTGTCGATAAGATTTTTCTCAAAATTTTATCAGATGTCAAAAACATTATTCTTCGTTGCACAAAATTGTTTTTGAGATGAAATCATATTTTAGTCGTAAAATTTTCGAGGTGACAATTTTTTTTTTTTCAGTTTTTTGATTTATAAAAAAAACCGTTAATTGGATTTTTTTCAAAAATATACTTGTTTTGTATCACGTTAGAATATATAATATAAAATTTAATTCAAGTCTCTAGCGTTACTAATTCATGAGATATTTAGGATTAACCAAAATTTTCAACTTTTTTAAACTGCTAGGGTAAAAAAACCACCAACGCGATTTTCTTTTGAGCCCTTTCTGCATCTTTCTGCCTTATTATCTGTATTACAAAATTTATTTGAAGTCGATATCTCTCGGCGAAAAAGACGTCGCGAACGTACAGACGTACGGACGTACGAACGTACGTACACACGCACGCACAGACATCTTTCTAAAAATCTTTTATTTCGACTCTAGGGACCTTGAAACGTCGAGAAATGTCAAAATTTTCAATTTGAAAAATCGGACTCATTACAAAACTTCCTATGGGAAGTTAAAAATTGCACATGGAGTAGGTAGCATATTCTTATATAGTGCTGAAGTATTCAGTTTTTCATTGTTTAACACGAATCAAACTATCTCACTTGCACTTCATAAGAAACATCGAAACACCATTTGCATTTTGGAAAGAGCTGTCAAACTTAATGATTTTTAAATCTTCTTGTGCGGTGGAAAGACCAAAAAGATTTATTTAATCCAAACTGAAATAAACCTTTGGTGGAAACATAGCAAAACATAAATATCTTTTCTATTGTTTTCTCTTGCAAAATAAGCCCAGTTAGTACATTTTCACTAACAAAACTAAATAATATCAACAGTAATAGATTGATTTTCTTCCCCAATGGAAAACACACATGATTCCAAATGCACAACTACTAAACGAACACAGCAATCGAGATACAAATGCAATATCAATCGTACCAACATTTGAGAACGAAATCACATAAGATCCATTCGAGACTCGTATAAATGTCAAAAACCCATCCATAGTAAGATTGTACTCTAATTTTTATCGGTGTTATTCATACTATGGATATTGTTTTTGTTATTCGTGTAAAATCCTACTATACTATGGATAGATTTTCCAACAAAACACGGGTAATGAACTACTCTGCAGGCGGTTGCTTTGCTTATTCCATGCATAGGTGCAAAACATTTTACTCCACTGCCAGCCCAATGTAGTAGTGTACAGAAAAGTTGTTGCAAGAGACTTAAACATATTATATTCCTTTGGCTATTGAATTGTAGTTTTTTTTTTTCAAATTTTAGACAACACAAATTCGATGGTACTTTTTCATTTCTTTTATTAATTTCTTCGTTTTCGAAATAGTCTTCTCAATGATTTAGTTTTGTATAAATTATTTTACAAGAGCTTTTCAAAAGAAACGTTTTCTTGCTTTTAAATGTCAAATTTCATTGAAGAATGGCTACAATATCGATGGATTAAAAAACCTCTACAGAATCAGACATTTTTGAAATTCAGATGAATCAATGTGTTAACTCTAAAATTTTAATTTCATGTTCTTTGGTAAATTTGTCAAAATTAAAAATAGCCTACGTCCATTGTCTTGTTAATTTTTATTTACTTCTTCAATTTCAAAGCGGTTCATTTTTTATCAGTTTTCGAGAAATTTTCAAAACTAACTCTTATTTGTAATTGAAAATATCTACATACATACATATGTACATACATACATACATATGTATTTGCATATTTTCAGTAAGCTTTTCAAAAATTCTAAATACAACTTGCAAAGTTTATTGTTTGTTGAAATAAAAGGAACAAATACTTTGCCAAATAACAAAGCTTTTCACTTTTCAGAAAAGATTTAAAAAGAAAGAAATTAAATTTTTTGTTTGAACTAAAAATAAAAAATTAAATTTTATTTTGCATCGGATTTTGGATTGAATATGAATTAAAAGAAAATTAACTTACAGCGCAGATATGTACTGTGCATACATACATACATACATACATACATACATATGTACCTGTATAGTATTTTATTCAATCAGAGGTTTCATTTTGAATAATCCCCTTTTTGAATAGTTGTCACTTTTAAAACTGTCATATTTTGACATTTGACAATTAAAAACAACACCATGGCCTATTACTAAAAATGGAACGTTGCACTTGAATTGAATTGTTAAAATTCACTACAAAAATGGTGACAAATTTTTAGTTGATGTTCGTAAAACTAAAGAGCTCTTGATTGACAATTGACAGATTTTTTTTTTTCATAAAAAGAAAAACTAAACTTTATGATACATTTTTGGAATGTTTTTTAAATGACATTAGCACCTCCCTCTAAATTTCTTTTGTTTAAAATCTAAATTGTTACCGTCTATCTTCTTAATATTTTCTTCTAAGTTTTGAAAGTACATACAAAAAATAGATGGGTTTTCCTCGACGTAGGCTGAGTGTGAATAAGTCGGAAAGGTCCCATTCTATCCGTTAGTAGATAATGCCATTTAGTTTGTACAATGGAGCAGTGGAGTGTCCTTTAGCGAGTGTTAGCATACGACTCGTATGTCAAAAACAACGAATCGGTGGTGAAAGTACAGCGTGCCCACCTGGCCCAGTAAGTACTGTAACAACTCCCGAAAATACGGAAAGGGTAAGAGCTGCTGTTATACAGATTCCAACACGATGGGTACCCAAACAAGCTCATACTTTACAAATTAATCGTTCTCCCGTTCGACACATCGTCAAGCGTGAGTTAAACTTCCATTCTTATAAGTTGAAAATTGTTCAACAGTTGTAACCCACTGATAATCACTAACCTTCAGAATTTGCATTAGAGTTGCTCTCTTTATGAGTGATGAAGAGCATTTTCATCTCGACGGTTTTGTAAATAAGCAAAATGTCCGTCATTATGCTGCAGAAAACTCTTAAAGCCTCCACGAACCACCGTTGCTGAATGTTTGGTGTGCAGTTTCAAAAAAATTAATCACTGATCCTTATTTTTTTTGAGGAACAATAATCCACAACCAAATGCTTAATACTTTTTTAAAATCAGAGTTACGTAGAAGAAGGCAAATTATCAACCCGTCAAATTTCTGGTTTCAACTAGATGGAGCACCTCCTCACACTGCGATCGCCACAATGAACGTCGTACGCCAGATGTTTCCCAACCTACTCATTTCACATTTTAGAGATATGCATTGGTTTCCAAGATAACCTAACTTGACGATGTGCGATTTTTTCTTTGTTAGTAATCTTAATTTACGTGTTTACGATTCAAAACCACATACCCTAGACTTAAGGATACAATAAAAACGAAAATTGAATAATATGAATATTATACGAAAACTTTCTTCAACGCGTTCCCTTAAATTTGTTAGACCGACTTTCTTGGCGCTACGAACAGGATGGACGTCATTTATGCTGGATGTTCTTTTCCAGACTTAAAATGGCACTTATATGATAAAATATTAGTAAAATAATTGTACGTCTAAAACGTCATGAGTTGAAGCATCCTGTATATATGTATGTATGTAGGCATAACCACAGAATCTTTCATATTAGTAAAATAATTGTACGTCTAAAACGTCATGAGTTGAAGCATCCTGTATATATGTATGTATGTAGGCATAACCACAGAATCTTTCATTTTCAACAATTGACATTTTTTTTTTATTTTGAGGCACATCTATAAACAAACATTTTCTTGATTGTTTATCATCTAAATAACAAGAAAATACTTGCGTGATTCATTTTGAAACATCGTTAATAAGGGTAAGTGTTAAAAGAATATCCGTCACGTAATATCCGGTACTTTAGATCAATGAAAAGCATTCAATGAAAAAGGGATCGGGTCAAAATTCTGGCTTCAAAATTCTGCTTTTCAGAATTCTGCTTTTTTAACGAAAATTCTGCTTTTTTTTGTCTGGTTTACAAAATTCTGCTTTTCAAAATTCTGCCTTTCAAAATTCTGCTTTTCAAAATTCTGGAAATTTATATTAAAACAAAATTCTGCTAATTCTGCTTTTTTTAATAGTATATTTAATAACGGAAAAGTCAATTTAACATGGTTTTTGTTTCAATTTTAACAAAAAAAAATCAAAATTTCGTCTTTTAATAATTATAAACAATAACTGAAAATAGAGCAAAAATAACAACAACAAAAACAAAATGTAAACAAAAAATAATAACAACAATTAAAAAACGAAAAGCAAATTACGTTAAAGTGGAGAGATTAATATTCTTAGCAATACGCTTTAGATAACCTACATGGCTGAGATCTGTTCTCTTTTTAATTATTCTCTTTATTTGTTTGTTTTTCAATATAATTTTTCTCTTCTTTTTTATTCTCTCCCCATTTTTTGCACGCTCAGCTTCAGTTTTAGCAGTGATAAGCAAAAATTAATTGCGTCTAAACATCTCGCTTATGCAAGCGAGAGGATAAGCGCGCGCTTTTTAACATTTTCCAAACCTTATTTTTATTATTTCCAGAATTTTGTAAAACAGAATTTTGAAAAACAGAATTTTGAAAAGCAGAATTTTGAAAAACAGAATTCTGAAAAGCAGAATTTTGAAAGCAGAATTTTGAAAAGCAGAATTTTGAAAGCAGAATTTTGACAAAATAATTTTGACCCCGGCAGAATTTTGACCCCAACCCAATGAAAAACCCTCATTTCATAATAAATTTAGATTTTGTGCTGTCGTACAAACTTTGAAATTTCAAAATTTAGATCAACAGCTTTTTTTTAACTATCGATTATTCGTAAAATTATCATTCACAATCATTTATTTTGCTGTAAGATCTTATCGATAGGTGTGCCGCTAAAAAAATCACATATTACATCACATTTTATACCAATCACGTTTTCAATTTTAAACTTTAAAATGGCATTATTTACTTTTTAATAGAGGCACATGATCCAATTAAATTTTAATTGATTTACTAATTAATAGAGAATAATTTAAGCCTATAAAATACTACCAGAATAGATCGTTGAGAAAGTTATATAAAGAAAAAGAGGCTGGGATGCGACCCACACTGAAAACTTCCCATCCCGTCTGTCGATTTGTCTTGCTTCAAAGTTTGTAGGTTTTCGTGTTGGGTTAAAAAAGTTGTCAGTTGAATTATTCTTAAAAATTTTAAAATTACCAACAATATTTTTCATATAAAGAAATAGTTTAGTTTGAAAATCTAGTTTTGTTAAATAGATTTTTAGTGAAAAACAAATTTTTACCAATTTTAGTAGCATTTCTTAAATTTTTACTAATAAGATGAATTAAATTAATTTGAGAGATATCAAGAACCGAACATCAATTTTTACCAAATTTGCGTACTATTTCTTGTAGATTTTATTTTTTTTATGAAAAAATGGACTGTTGGATTTTTATAAAAAACCACTGAATATCGAAAACAATATTTTCTGTGAAATAAAAAAAGTTTGAAGACAATATTTTTAATTTTTGAAAAGCTATTTGAGTCGAAAGTAAATTTTTACCAAGTTTTAGTATTGTTTTTTTGTTAGGTTTTTATTTTTTGTAAAAAAACTGTCAATTAGATTTTTATCAAAATTTTACTGAATGTTGAAAACAATTTTTTTTAAAAGATAAAAGCCAATATCTCAAAGTTTTGAAAAGATATTTGCGTCGAAAATCAATTTTTACCAACTTTTGTTAAATTTTCTTTTAAGTTTTCATTTTTTGTAAAAAAAAACTGTCAATTCGATTTTTCTCAAAATTTTACTGCATGTTGACAACATTATCTTTCAAAAGATAAAAGTAGTTAAAACCCAATATCTCAAATTTTTAAAAAGATATTTGAGTCGAAAATCAATTTTTACCAACTTTTATTAATTTTTTTGTTTAGGTTTTTATTTTTTGTAAAAAAACTGTCAATTCGATTTTACTCAAAATTTTTCCGAATGTTGAAAACAATAATTCTTATAAGTTAAAATTCGTTGGAAGCCATAATCTCAAAATTTTTGAAAAGATATTTGAGTCGAAAATCAATTTTTACCAACTTTGAGTAATGTTTTTTTTAGGTTTTTATTTTTTATAAAAAAACTATCAATTCGATTTTTCTCAAAATTTTACCAGATGTCAAAAACATTATTTTTCGTTGCACAAAATTGTTTTGGAGATAAAATCATTTTGTATTCGTAAAATTTTCGAGGTGGCAATTTTTTTTTTTTCAGTTTTTTTGATTTATAAAAAAAACTGTTAACTGGATTTTTTTCAAAAAATATACTTGTTTGGTATCACGTTACAATATATTATATAAAATTTAATTCAAGTCTCTAGCATTTTTGGTTCGTAAGATATTAAGGGTTAACCAAAATTTTCACCTTTTTTTTAAACTGCTATGGTTAAAAAACCACCCACGCAATTTTCTTGAGAGCCCTTTCTGCATCTTTCTGCCTTATTATCTGTATAACAAAATTTATTTGAAGTCGATATCCCTTCTGGTTCTTGAGCTATGGACGACGAAAAAACGACGCGAACGTACGGACGTACGGACATACGAACGTACGTACACACGCACTCACAAACATCTTTCTAAAAATCTTTTATTTCGACTCTAGGGACCTTGAAACGCCGAGAAATGTCAAAATTTTCAATTTGACAAATCGGACCCATTGCAATAACTTCCTATGGGAAGTTAAAAAGATCAGATTTTAATATTTGTAAAAACGCAGGTACTCTAATTTGATTGCTTTATACTTTTTTTAAATGGTAGCACACCTTTCTTTCAAGGTTGATAATGATGTTAAGTTGTTTCAAAGGTTGTTGAAATGTTTTTTGTTTATAAAACTTAATAAGTTTGCATCTGGTACGCTTGAAATTTTGCAATATTTAAGCCTATTTTTAATTAATTTTAATTAAAAATTTGTATCCAATCAAGTCACAAGTAGGCTACATAATTGAAATAAGTCATGATACGAAAATCTATCCACTTAGAAAGTGCCAATTTCATTTCTAAGGCTTAATATACTGTGGTAACATGAAAGTTAAAAATACTGTGGATATGCCTATGTACGAGTACATCAGTCAAACAGAAAAATTCAAATTATTGAGAATCAAAATCAATCGCTAAAATTAAAAATTCGGGAAAATTTTATATTCGTTAAAAAACATCAAAAAAAAAACTCAAATATTTCTTTAAAATTATGTCTCTTATTAAAATTTTAAAGTAATAAATATTGATTTTTTCAATAATACGTAGGTTTTCTTTTTTTAATGAAAAATTAATTATATGTCATGTCTTTTTCAATGAAATTGCAAGTTAATGTCATAAAAGTATTTCATTCCAAATCCATAGGATTTTCTTTTTTAAAATTAAAAAAAAAACGAAATTCTCTGTCAGAAATTAAAACATTCTGACAGTTTTAATCCCTCTAAAAATCTTCTACTCGGTATATACAACAATTCTCTGTGTGTTTGTGTTTATATATTTTTCTTTTCATCATTTCCATTCATTTCAATGTTAACCTTAAGCCCCCAAGCTAAAATAAAAAAAAAAGAATACAACAAAATATAGAATAAAATAAAATAAAATGTTCATTGCAGATTGAAATCTAATTTACAAATAATTTACCACGCTGCATGAATTTTGCTCTTTTGCCCAAAATATGAAAAATATCTATGTAGGTATGTACCATATATTTATATCTACACACAGTAGGAACTCGGGTACTAAGGGAAAAATCCATCTCTCGCACCCAAGTTGGTGTTAAAAACTTCATGGGTAGAAAAAAAAGAAATAATAGTCACACAGAGCAGTGCCACAAATAATCGTAACACTTAAATCCAATGTGATGAGCTATGCGCTCCATAGAACTTTCCAAAAACCATCCCATTGCTGCCATCGTCACCTCCTCACACCATCCCCACACGAAAAACCTATCCCAATCCAATAGATAGATATTTCGAGGGACTCATATGTGCAAGGGTTGGTTTGATAGTTGAGCATAAATGGCAATGGCAATGGAAAGGGCAACGAAAACGGCAACGGGTACATAGAGAGGTACGATTATAACTCTGTGTAGAGGGATTGTTATACCATTTACAATTTCTTTCCTTTTTATAGAATAAATACAAAACCAAAAAGTACAGAGATAGAGATCTCAAATAATAATCCAGTAAATTTATGTTATCCCCTTGGATATAAGTTTTTATTATTTTCCGTTTGAATCCACCCTTATACTCGTACTACAGGAATTACTATAATATTTTGTTTTTTCGTTTTTTTCGTTTTTACTTTAGAGTTTTTGAAATTTAAATAAAGTTTCACTCCAACACTCGTAAGTTGTTAAAACGGAAAAAAGGATATTCGTGAAGCCCGCCCCCACAACACTCCTATCGTTTTCGAAAATATAGGGGTTGATACGAAAGTTCGTATAGGTACGATACCTAAATTTTCATGTACCGCTCCTTACATACACATATGTATGTCTAGTTTAAAGAGAAATTTAACTTACCCTATCCATTTCGAATTCGCTGAAGCCCACCGACAAGTACATTACCAAAATGCACAAGCTTTGTGTGGGAACACCTTTGCCGCACAGCAAATGTCCGCCAAGTTGATTTAGAGCGGTCGATGGGAAGAGCTCATGTAATCCCAGGTGATTTAAGAGTGCCTACTCGTATACCGTTAGTTAGCATAAAGGAAGATAGACAAAATGGAAGAAATGACAAAAGGGCATTAGTATTATTCACATTCACACACGATTGAGGGTGCATATATATTGGCAAACGTTAAAAATGTGTCCTTTTTCTTTCTTCTTTTTTTTTTTAAACAAGACTTCAAAGCACTAACTAACTACCTCAATTTTCTCGCTCTCAGCGGCCATTATTCGCAGGGGTGGGCTCATGAGGTTGGACAGAAAAGCCACCGGAGCCAGAAGGGATGCTGATATGATGCGGTCATTGTATTCAGGCCGTTCGGACAGCATTACCAGAAAGATGGTTGATCCCTGGGAATGGGCAACGTAGTGCATCTTTTCTTGACCTGTCTGCTCGGTGACATGATCGATGATCGCCGGAAGATCATAGTAGCCGATTTCGTGCCATGTGAAGTTCCAAAAGCCGGGCATAGAAGAATCGAATTCGGAATGCCGTTTGGAGTATGTCGTACCACGGGCATTGGGCAACCAAACATCATAGCCCCGCTCATGGAGCATACAACCCAGACTCCGATCGCGACCGGCCAGCACGAAATCAGCAGCTGATCCGATCAAGCCGTGCATCAAAACAAACGGTTTCAAATTATTGGTGGTATTTTTTGGCGGAATTCGATGCAAACTAAGTTTATATCCATCGGGAGTTAAAACTTCGTGGTTCTCACATGGCAAATTATTCGATTCGATTATCTGACACACAAGATCTTTGGCACTCGAGGAACTTAAAACACTTAAAAGCATCAATGTCAAGGTTATTGATGGTAATTTATTCATTTTTTCTATGCTTATCAATTCAGAAATTTGCAAGATCAAGTTACACAAGTTACACCACACACGCAATCACTCACTCGCGCGTATCAATCGAAAGTGAAGCAGAGAGCTAAGTAAGGTACGAGTATATGTATCTGCGAGATACAAATCAAGTCGAATTCTTTTGTCCGTCCATTCGGGTTGACCGTCAACAATCATCTGAAGCAGTAGATGTAAATTTGTTGTTTTATTATTACTTTTGTCTGATGATGTCTGGCTTTAGCTCTGGCTCTGGCTATGGCTATGGCTATGGGTATGGCTATGGCTATGCTCTGACTCTGGGACTTGGCTGGGGTTTTACTGATCTTCTTTTGCGGTCATTTCACTTGTGGTGATACTCGTATCTATCTACCTGATACGGAGGTGTCTCTCCATAATTATTGAGAGAGCAAAGGTATTGGTTAATTTTTGCTACTACCTGTTTTACTATACGCTTAGTGTGATGACTGATGATGATGACGATCGGATGGTATAGTGTACCTGTTACTAGAAAGGGCATATCCGCTGGCTTGAGTTTTTTTTTCGGGGGCAACACAACAGATTAAAACAAAAGCCAAATTTTATTGAATTTCTTAGTTCTAAAACTATTCAATAAAAGAAAAATCAGTGGAAAATTTGTTTGAACAGTTTTCAACTAAACATTCTTAATTCGTTTTTATTTTTATTTTCATCCCCTCTCTATTGCTCATTTTCGCTAAACATTGACGAAAACATTGATTACGATATAGGATGCATCAAAAACTATGAAAAATTGTCAAAGTTTATTTGTAGATAACTTTCCCAACAACTTAAATGGAAAGATACTAAAGATTAAAAAAAAAAATCAGACTATCTTCTTATTCGTTTACTAAAATGAAATATTTTAAAATTTTACTTTGGGTATTTTGACTTTATATTAATGATTGTTTTTACTAAATAAAAAAAAATACATATTAGTTGTTATTGCAAAACCTTGATTAGTGCAAAAAAAAGTTAAAATAATACCAACTATAGAAGTAGTGGTCTTAAGTATCAGCCTTGTGCTTAGCCAAAGTTCCAATTTTTAAATGAGTTCGGTTCTGTGTTATACCTATTCAAAAGCAATCTAAGAAACTGCATTTTCCATACATTGCCTTTAGACGTTGAAGCAAACATTTTTTTTGTTTTTTAATTTAAGCTGATTTTTGAAAATACCATGTAAACTCTATTGGTTTTTTCTACAAAATCTTTACTATTTTTTATTATTGTTACGTTCATTAAACGGTGTGGCAGTATGGTGGACTGCTTTAGAGAAAGGTATAAACCGGGATAAATTAAATAAAGTCCAACGTTCAGCTTGCCTATGTATAAGCGGATCGCTTCGCACGACCCCATCTGCGGCACTGAACACCTTACTCTACCTAACACCTCTTGACATTTTAAGCAAACAAATAGCTGCAGCTCTGCCATTCGCCTCAAAGCTTCGTCGCAGTGGACTAACAACAACATTGGCCACTCCGTATTTCTTAGGTATTTAGAATCAATTCCACACAGACTACACCATCCCCCAACTGCAATTCGACAGAAATTTCCAGATTTCTATACCTCCCAGATCTTTTTGGGAGGATAGGACATTCCTGGAAGATGAGTCAATCCATTTCTATACAGATGGGTCAAAAACAAAAGAAGGGGTTGGGTGAGGTGTGTACTCTGAACGACTGAAATTAAGTCTCTCATTATGCCTCCTTCCCAATCATTGTAGCATGTTCCAGGCGGAACTTTTGGCGATAAAAGAAGTCTTGTCCTGGCTTAAAGAAAACGTGCTATCAACAACTGATATCCGTATTTTCTCGGATAGTCAGGCTGCTATCAAATCTCTGGACTCTGTCTCTACAAACTCTATAACAGTCCATAACTGTCGATCATCTCTAATGAAGATGGCACAACAGTTTAATATTCACTTTTGCTGGGTGCCGGGCCATAGAGACATTCCAGGCAACTTTAAGGCAGATGAACTCGCCAGGAACGGTACATTGCAGCCCATCCTACCACGTTTGGCACATACTGGCATACCAATCGCTACTTGTAAACTGTTGCTAATGCAAGTCGCTGTGAGGAGGGCAAGCACCAGGTGGAACAACATCACCACGTGTCAAGTCACACAAAACATCTGGCCAACACTGGATTTAAAAAGTTCAAGGTGCTTGCTCACTCTAAGCAGATCGCATATAAGCTCGATAATAGGTGTCATAACCGGACACTATCTAATAGGAAAGTATGCCATGCGACTAGACGTATTCTCAAATGTTTTTTGCAGAAGCTGTATGGACGAGGAAGAGGAGGAAACAGTTCTTCATCTTCTCTGCACATGCCCTGCTTTGGCTCGAAAACGCAAGAATCACCTAGGAGAATTCTTCTTTAACGATCTAAGCGATCTAAATCATATCAGCATAATCAGCCTCTCACGTTTCGTAAGGGACTTAAACTGGTTCCATTGAGCTTAGAAGGAAGCCTTAAGATTCATGTGGTATCACAATGGGCCATTAAACTGGCATAAGTGTGCCCGTTTCCATCTTGGACAGCCACTATAACCTAGCCTAACCGGTTAGGTTACGTTCATTAAAAAATAGCAGGGCCTTTTTGATTGCATTCACCTGATTTTTATTAAACTGTTATAGATGTTTGCCTAATTAATAATCTGAGTTTTAGACTAAAATTATAAAAGTCGTACAAAATTTCGGACTTTTTTTTATTTTGAAGGACAACTTATTTTAACATTACTATAGTTACAAAAAAAAAAAATTATCTTGTGCTGTATTTCAATAGATTATATAATGAATCATATTTGCCAAACAACTTCAACAAAGCAGTTATTTTTTGCCATATATAAGAGTGGAGACAAAACCCTGCCAGAAAATTACAGAGGAATTTCTATGCTAAACACCTTAAGGAAGATTTTTACGTCAATTCTTTATGACAGACTTACCAAATGGATTGAGGACAGAAATCTACTGAGCATGTTTCAAGCGGGATTCCGTCCGGGCTTCTCAAAAATGGATCATATATTCGCGCTTACAGCTGTTTCGTAGACTTCAAAGCAGCTTTTGACAAGGTCAACAGACAGGCTTTGATATACAAGCTTTCAACGCTGGGAATTTCCCGAAAATTTTTGTTGATGTAATTTAATTTTCTTGTCTCATCTTGTGCATCGGTATGGGATGGGTCCGATCTTTCTAACTGGTTTGAAACAACGGCAGGTGTTCCCCAAGGCTGTATTTTAAGTCCAATTTTATTTGCTTTATATATTGATGACATTTGTGATATACTACCTGGAGGAATACTTTTTGCTGACATCCAAGTGACATTTGCTGACATCCTGCTCTATGCTGACGACTTAGTCTTACTCGCTGACAACCCCTTCACCCTCCAGTTGCAAATCAACAAACTGAATACCTTTTGCGAGAAGTGGGGCTTACTCATCAATATAAGTAAAACAAAAGTTATGATTTTTGAAGCACATCAAAGAAGGAGGCGTCCCGAAGAAAGCTGGTCTCTTAATAATGTAGCCATTCAAGTTGTAAAAGAATTGAAGTACCTAGGAGCAGAACAAAAAAGTAGTGATGCTAAACTGGCTTTGAGCGTAATGTGGCCCAAGTTCTTCGCTAACCAGGAAATCGATCTGGTGTCAAAATACCGCGTCTTCCAGACAACCGTAAACACATGTATGTGCTACGGTGTGCAGGTGTTTGGATATTTATTCTTCGAGTCATTTGAAAAAATGCAAAGATATTTTTTAAGCGTTTATTCAAATTGCCACACTCAACCCCGAACTACGCCATCTATGTCGAATCTGGTATAACTCCTCTATTCACTCAAAATCTTAAAGCCAACTATGAATATTTAATTAGAGTCATGAAAAGAAGTGGAAGAAATCTTCACAAATCTATTTTGATAAGATTATTACAAACCAATGCCTCCCCATTTAAGGATTGGAATGAGATGGCCCTATCACATGAAGTTAATCTATCTATAACGGAGTCAAATGTTGATGAATGGAGAGGATTGTTTGCAGAGCTCACGGCTAAAATGGATGAGAAAATATATAGTCAGTACCTAGGCAGAGCGGCTACAACAACATCAAGGAATACATACAGGAATCTCGAGCACCAATTGACATCAGAAACAAACTATTTCAGCAACAAATTTTCGGTCGAAGCTATAAGCCATATATTTAAAGCACCTGTTGAGCTCTTTAACTTAAACTCTAGGCCTCATCGAGTTGACCTGACACAAATTTGTAGTTTATGTGCAATAGAAGAGAAAATGAAGATGTCTGCCATTTCATCGCAATTTACCCAATACTGCAGGAAATCCGGCGTTTATATTTCCAACAAAGTTTTCTTTCTTCAAGTCGGTTGTACGAAATTTTAAACGGAGTTCTATAATGGAATACTTTATATAATTATTGCAAACATGCCCTAGCTTTTCGAAACTCTTTTCTAACTTAAATTTTGTTCGTTTAACCAGCTTTTACAGTTTATAGGATCATTATTATTTATTTATTTATTTTGGGTTTCAAATCACTTGAAATTGATATTTATTTATTTATGCTTCAAATCATTTCAAAATTGGTACATTTTTGTGTTTCAAATCATTGTAAAATTGACATTTTTTAATTGTTATGTTAAATCTCCACAAATATTGAAATTGTAAACTTTTGAATTTAACTAATATATAAAAGTATCTGATTAAATATTGTACAAAACCAGTTACTTTTCTTTCTATTAATTACTAAAATGAAATGTTATTCCAGGCAGACGGCAGATAGCCAGGTCCTTATTCTTAAGCAAATACTTTTTGTAAAGCATTTTTTTAATAAAATAAAGAATTATAATAATAATAATAAATAATAATAGTTACAATTTTCATACACTATTTATTTCAATTATACTAAAAAAAAAGAGAATGAATGATGCAGGATAGCTAAATACCATTCCCCGTTAAACGAGGAAAATAACTTTTAAGAAAAGTCAGATGCAAATAAAATCATTTATTGGAAAACACCGGCAATACATACATTATTCTTATTCGACTTTTCTTTAAGCTAGAAATTTCTTTTCGAGTAATATTGTTTATATATTTATGTAGGTTTTCGTGTTTTGTAAAAAAAAGTTCTTCTTTGAATTTTTCTAAAAAATTAACTTAAAGTTTCCAACAATATCAATATCTGTTTTTGCTACCGAGATTTAAATTTTTATCGAGTTTAAAAAATTCTTATAAACAAAAGTTCAGATTGTTTTTTTTTTTTCAAAAACAAAATCTTACGTAATAACAACATTTTGCATGGAATTAAATAATTTTGAAGTCAATATCTTGATCTGTTCTCGAGATATGTAGTACGAGTATATTGTGTAAATTTAATAAAAATTTAATAAATGTTTGAAACAATATTTTCTATAATATAACATTAGCTTGAAGGCAATATCTTTAATTTTTACCAAGATATTCGAGTCAAAAATCAATTTTTACCAACTTGTAAAAATGTTTTTTTTTTTTTTTAGGTTTCCATCTTTCTCAAAATTTTACCAGATGCAAAAAAAGTTATTTTTCTTTGTATTAAATTATTTTGCAAGTAAAATAACCTTTTGTTACGAGTAGTTTTCGAGATGACAAATATTTTTGTTCAGTATTTTTAATGTATAAAAAAACTGTTATTTGATTTTTTTTCAAAGTTATACCTGTTTGGTTTCACAATACACTATACAATATAAAAATTAACTAAAGTGACTAGCCGTGTTGGTTAGTGCGATATTTTGGGTCAAAATCTGCATAACAAAATTTATTTGAAGTCGATATATCTACTGTTTTTTGAGATATGGACGATGAAAAAAAGAGATTTCCAAACATACGAACGAACTTATACACCCACAAACAGACATATATCTAAACATTTTATACTCTGCAAAGTATTTTAAAAAAGTGTAGATATTACAAGTTTTTTTTTTTTTAAATAAAAACAATTTTTTTGGGAACGAATAGTTTGGGTTTCGTGAAGGAAGATCAACTGCGGATGCAATTTTAAAGCTTTGTAGTAAAATCTATGACAGCTTTAATAATAATTCCACTTATTTAACTATGTTCATAGATATGACTAAAGGTTTTGATATAGTCAATCGCAGATTACTTTTGAGTAAACTTTACAAAGCGGGATTCAGAGGCGAAATTTATAATTGGTTTTCATCATATCTCTCAGATAGAAGTCAACGAGTAAAGCTTGATTGTGTTTTATGTGATTCTATATGCGTTAATATTGGTGTACCTCAAGGATCAGTTTTGGGACCAGTCTTGTTTCTTATTTATGTAAATTCCATATTCCAACAAAATTTTAACAGCCTGATTACAGCTTTTGCTGATGATACTCGTATGTCATTTTCATACCCGAAAAATAGTAACTTTTTTGAATCCGGGAAATATCTTCAAAAGGACTTACAAATACTTCGACAATGATTCGCAAAACATGAACTAATAATAAGTGAGAAAACTTAATTCATGATATGTAATTTAAGGGACCCTTGTCCCGTCAACTGTGATATAAAGTTCCATTCTTCTTCGTGTCAGAAACTATCCCTCTGCGCTCATTCTTGCGATTTTTGATGATTTTTCTTGATGATTTTTCGTGTTCCAATAGCTGTTTTACAATAGATGGATTTGAAAAATCAAATATCTGGGAGTCTTAATAGATAGAAACCTTTATTGGAAAGCTCATGTGAATGAACTTAAGAAATATATGTTGGCCGTTACTCGCAAGTTATATTTACTTAAACCACAATTGCTCAAGTAAAATACTTTTAATGGTCTACTACGGACTTACACACTCGAAATAATTACAATGTGGCATAACATCTTGGGTTGGGACGTTTAATACCACAATTAATGTATTAGAAACAGCACACGATAATATGATTAGGATCATATGGAAAAGTCATAGATTAATTCACAGTTGACCTCTTTTTTGTAGGCTTCAGATTCTTCCGATAAACCATCTATATGTCTTTATTATCCTTTATACGTAGTGCTTATAGCTACGGTGACCATATTTTCCGAGACAAAATAATGAACAGTACCTAAAAAATGAAAAATGTAGACCAGTTTTCAAGATTTTTTTTGTATTTCATTAAGTAATAAATAATAAAATATAATATAATATAAATTAATTAATATTAATAATATAGTATAATTAGATATATGTATTTATAAACTTAACAAAACAGGAACTTTCATCGATAATAAACAAAACAAACATAAAAATGACACAGATTTTTTCAGTCTCTAACTTATTTACAAAAAAAAATAAACAAAACCTTAAACACTTTTATATCATACTGACTAATAAAACAACTTTGACATTGAATTACATGCAATTTAATTCATAATTGCACTTGCAAATTAGAATGGACCTTATTGTTTTAATTTTCATATTGTTTGTTTCGTTTGTCCATACATTACATATTTAAAATTGAGAAAACTCTCTCTATAGGGGCATTAGACCCAGGAAGGCATAAACAAAACTCTACGATTTTTGAAATGTTTTCATACTGTATCATTTTTTCATTGAATAACTTGAAAACTTCAACCCACCTATCTCCAGCACTTATTTGGCTCTCCTTCCATTCAAAATTTTTTTTCTGAAGAAACATAATTTTGTACACATAAAAACTCGTCGAAAACATCAGTGTCATTATTTGAAGTATTGGTCAGGTTCAGACAACATAAGGGACTTCATTTGCAGTCAACTTCATTCTTTGAACGTGAATTTTGACCAAGGGAACTAGTTAGTTTTTAAAATGTCATGAGTTTTAAATTTAGAACTTTACTTCACAAACCTTTTCTTTAAGTTCATAGTACAAAAACTAACAAAAGCATTATTGTCTAAAAACATTTATAAGGCAAGCTGCATGTCCATCACGATTTGTATTGAAAAGTAATATTATTTATTTGTTTTCCAAATTGACAAGGAACCTTTTTACACAAAACATTAAATGAAGCTGTGCAGAAAATAAATAAATTATAGTGTAACAAAGTTCAGCTTTTAATTGAATGAAAAAACATTATCAAATACCATTTTGACAGAATTAGACTTGACTTGATAGTTAGGGAGATTTTTCTTGACTGACTTTCCAGTCAATTTTCCAATGAAGTTGCCTTAATTGGAAGGCAAATTTTTGGCAGCTGGCCAATCAGATACTAGAAACTTGCCTTACTTTCAAGTCCCTTATGTCGCCTGAACCTGCCCATTGCTTCTCTTTTTCATAATATATGTACATTAAACTCAACTCCACTTTGTCCCAGGAAGGAGTGTAATTCTTAAGCACCCAATACACGATACAATCTACCGTACCGACTTGAGTTGTACCGATATCGAAAGTGAGCACACACACCATACGACTAGCTCACGATTTCATCAACTGTCAAAACCAAAAACACTCCATTACCAAGACCGGAATCTTTCGTACGTTTCACTCTCCAAAACCCGTTTGTTTACATTGTTGTATTTGTAATTTTGACAATTAATCCATGAATAGATGTGAGCACAAACAAAAAAAATGATGCCGTGGGCTTGCGGTATTTTGCACAGCAAAAACAAAATAAGTTTTTTTTAGGTTTTTCTTTTTACTTTTTTTCGATGAAGAAGTCAGTTTTAAGCTTTAATTTTGCAGGCATTTTGTGGATAGTGAACCAATGTACCTTTTTGTCTTGAAAAAACCATGTTCAACATCAGTTTATTATAATTAGTTCACTAATTTACAAAAATCACTACGAAATTCTTCAAATTTTAAAATTAACCTCGGATTTTTGTATCAAAGATGCGTTCGAAGATACATCAAGCTAAGGGTGCGAGCGCAATTTTTGTATTGAATTCTAATAAATTTTCGTTAATGAACGGCCCAAATATTTTTTTTGCAAGTAATTAAAATCTGTATCAATTTAATTAATCCAAATGTATTTATAGTTTGTTTTTAATGATTTAAGCTTGCAACTATTTTTCAATTCCATTATGATTAATAAATATTAAATTTAAAAAAAAAGTTATAATCGAAAAATATCTTATCCATAACATTCTTGATTGATGGAAGCATACATGTATTTGCTATAAAAAAAAACTATGCATCAAAGGAACACCAATGTTTTAAAAAAGTAATCAGAAAGATTATAGCGAATCTGTTGAATAAATGCAAATTTTGACATATATCACAAAATGAAAACGTCTTAAATTCGTTCTGAATTCATGCACAACTAATTCAATAGAACATGTAATCGTCATGAATGTTTATTGTTGACGTACAGAAGTTTTTTTAGTGAATTTCCACAGTTTAACGCAAAATATAATTTTCATTCATTCCTTAAAAATGTTTAGTTACCAAAGTTCAAGTTTACTTATTATTGTTTGAAGGGTATGTTTAGTAAAAGTGCTGCTAAAAATGAAACAAATTAATGAGTTTTATGTACATATTTTTCTTAATATAATAAATACTTCCATAGATTACATTTTATAAATGCAGAACACAGAAGAAACTATACATAAGCAAAAGTGTTCAGGTATAAAGCGGAGGTTAGTGTAGAAAAATTATTTTGAGAAAGTCAATAATATTTAAGGTAACTAACCTTCATCAACTTTTTAGAAAAAAAAATTAGCATTAATAGCAACCAATTATTTCATAGCATAATTAATTTTTCAGATTGTAAAATGTCTAGAAATTTTCATACGCTACAAAATTCGTAATTTTATGCGTAAACATAGAAGATAACATTATTTAGTCAAGAAGTATGGATTTTGGCGCGTATACCGTTTTTTTCTATTGGGTGTTCGGTTTCCCCATACTGGAATAAAAAAAAGTTACTTATATCTATTTATTGCACTCATTTAGTTGGTATTGTGTGTAAACATATTGGGCCTTACCAATAATTATTGACTAAACAAGCGTTTAGATAAACGCCACGTTAAACTTTATAGACGAGTTTATTTGTGTGTTAACCAATAACCAAATTAAACACGTCTTTAACTAAACTGTGCTCTATTACATTATCTACTACATTTGTTGCCAAACAGACAGCTGTAAAGCAATAGCCAGTGGCATTGAACATTTCCTGAATGTTCTGCCAAGCTTCAAATTTAGCTTTGAGTGTTTTTCCATCGTTGAGTTTACTCTCCACTGTCATAGAAAACGGCTTCACTGCTTCAACCAGCAACTCCTTCATTGCTGGTGCCCAGTTAACGGACCGACTTCGCTTTGTTGCCATTGGAATAACAATTTACTCTGAAATAAATTGAAATGTTACTTATACGAGTATATTTAAATAAAAAGAAATTAATCTACATATTTGTTTATTTTAATTACCTTTTTTTAGTTTTGTTAATTTTTCACGGCCAAAAATAAATTTGCAACAGATAAAAGAAACATACGAAAAATTTCTTTTGCTACCAACTGTCAGAATGACAGCACAAACATGACGTTTACACTTAATCACAAAGTTAAACACGCGTTTCTCTACTCTTAAATTTAGAGTGACGTTTAGCGTTAAACTGACTATTAAATTGATTATTGGTATGGTTCATTGCCTATTGCTATTCCTTAAAGATGCTTCACACAAAGCAACTTATTTTTAAAACATGGTTCCCTCAAATTTTTATTCCAAATTCTAACTACAAACAAAATTCTAACTCTAACATAGTCCCTTAAAAAGAAATTTTCAGGAATTTTTCTGCAACAAACAAAACTAAAATTTGGTCTTGCAACTACCGAACTGCTTAAATGATGAAAATACTAATCTAATTGAGGAATCTGAACTAGCTAAAATTGGCAATGGAACTTCACAAGTATGCTTCTCGTAGCATTGTCTGTACAAAAAAAAATACGGAGGCTACCGCCTATTGTTTCCACCTGAACTTCTAACGTCGCCAAAAAAATGCTCTAAGCAAACTACAGCTGAAAAAATTGTCTGTTTTGTTGTTTTACAAAGTATTGAGTTACACTTTTGTCCATTTGCAATAATTATACTTAACCAGTTGCAGCGCATGTTGCGTTCGCAAATAATTTAAGTAAACAAAATAAATAATTATAAACTAATAAATTATTAAATAATATGTATTTGGTCAATTTTATTTTATTTAATATCCATTTACAACATTTATTTGGATGGAAATTAAAAAGCTCTACAAATCTTCCAATTTAAGACCATGTCAGACTTCAGATTCTGTTGGTTAGGATTGTTTAGTTTTTGAACGAGGCCATGAAACATTCAAAATGAAGCATTTAGATGGGGCTGATTACTAAAATGAAGCATTTTGATGGGCCTGAGGACTAAATGTGAGAATGTGTTTGGTTTTTTGCATCATTTCACGCACACTTTCTCACATTTAGTGCTTTTTAGGTTGTAGGCAAACCGAAATGTCAGTCTGAGATTCCGGTCTTGGTAATAGAGTGTTTTTGGTCAAAACGATTCACATCAAAGCAGCCCTATGCAACCTCTCACTTTCGCTCGATAGCATTCGACCATGCGATTTCAGTACAGCGGATACTTTGTTTTACACACACGATATAATCATCGCATGGGATTTAACTTTTGTACGATAATCGGTACAATAATTGTATCGTGTATTGGGCGCTTTACTCTTCATTTATTTTTGGAGTGAAGGGTTCTTCAACAATGCAATAACTCAACAGTTGGAGTGCACTCTCAAAATTACTTATGGAAAATGCCATAACTAATCCAAATGGAAAAAAGATGCGTTTCATTCACATTCACTGAAAGTTATTTTGACAATTGTCATGGTCAATAAAACTCAATGGTAAAATTAATTTCCAGTGGTGAAAGTAATCTTGTGCGCAAGCAAAAACACTCTAGTAAAGATATAAATCCTCGGTAGCCATATTGGTTTGCCTACAAACTAAACCGGAAACGGACCTGATAAAACAATTCTTAGTGTGCGTGAAAACACGTACCCTAAGACACAACTAATCAGTTCCGGTCCGAATCGAATTGTTGTTGGATTTCACATTTATTCATGGACATCATGTCAAAATTACAAATACAACAATGTAAACAAATGGGTTTTGGAGGGTGATACGTACGAAGGATTTATATCTTCATTAGAGTGTTTTTGTGCGCAAGTGTAAGCGCATTAGTTTAACTTCCCCTGTATGTTAGGATGTATAATTAATATGTATGATCTGATTTTTGTAATTGTGAGATTAGGAAGTGTTCCGAAAAAGAAAGACAACGAATTATAATGTAAGGGTACGTTTTCATTAAACATTTAATGCTTAGGTTTTCCTCAAAGAAAAAAATCATAAAATAATGAACAAATACTGAGCAATTTCTAAAATAATGAACATTTTTATGTTTTCCGACACACAATAATGCATAATGAACATTTTCTTCAAATAATGAACTGTTCATTATAATAATGAACGAATGGCCACCGTAGTTATAGCTCAACCCTCAGAAGTTCAATTTTGTATACCTAATTTTAGAGTAAATAGTTTGGGACTTGTTCAAATTTCATTTTGTAATAAAACTCATTTCTCACATTTCTATACGGCAACTGTACCTATGCTCTTTAATAAATTACCTAATGAAATAAAAATAACAAGAATTATGAAATTATTCATAAAAAAGTAAAAACTTGGCTTTTTAGTTTGGATAATTCAGCAGTTAATATTAATCTAATTAGTTCAATTTACACATTTATTTCTCGTATTAACAGAGATATTCGTATATTCTTTTTTAACTTCCCATAGGAAGTTATTGTAATGGGTTCGATTTGTCAAATTGAAAATTTTGACATTTCCCGACGTTTCAAGGTTCCTAGAGTCGAAATAAAAGATTTTTAGAAAGATGTCTGTGCGTGCGTGTGCACGTACGTCCGTACGTTCGCAACGTTTTTTCGTCGTCCATAGTTTAAGAACCAGAAGAGATATCTACTTCAAATAAATTTTGTTATACAGATATTAAGGCAGAAAGATGTAGAAAGGGCTCTCAAGAAAATTGCGTGGGTGTTTTTTTTACCATAGCAGTTTAAAAAAAGGTGACAATTTTGGTTAACCCTAAATATCTCATGAACCAATGACGCTAGAGACTTGAATTAAATTTTATATTATATATTGTAACTTGATACAAAAGAAGTATATTTTTTGAAAAAAATCCAATTAACGGTTTTTTTAAAAAAACTGAAAAAAAAAATTTGTCACCTCGAAAATTTTACGACTAAAATATAATTTCATCTCTAAAACAATTTTGTGCAACGAAGAATAATGTTTTTGACATCTGATAAAATTTTGAGAAAAATCTTATTGACAGTTTTTTTACAAAAAATAAAAACCAAAAAAAAAAATGTTTAAAGTTGGTAAAAATTGATTTTGGACTCAATATCTTTTCAAAACTTTGAGATATTGGCTTTAAACTACTTTAATCTTTCAAAAAATATTGTTGTCAACATTCAGTAAAATTTTGAAAAAAATCGAATTGACATTTTTTTTACAAAAAATTAAAAACTGAAAAAAAAAATTAACAAAAATTGTTAAAAATTGATTTTTGACTCAAATATCTTTTCAAAAATTTGAGATAATGGCTTTTTACTACTTTAAACGTATAAGAAATATTGTTTTTAACAATAGGAACAATTTTAAGAAAAATCGAATTGACAGTTTTTTTTACGAAAAATAAAAACCTAAAAAAAAATGTATAAAAGTTGGTAAAAATTGATTTTCGACTCAAATATCTTTTCAAGACTTTAAGATATTGGCTTTAAACTAATTTTTTGTTATAAGCAAAATTGTTTTTAATATTCCGTAAAATTTTAAGAAAAATCGCATTGGCAGTGTTTTTTACAAAAAATAAAAACCTAAAAAAAACAATACTAAAACTTAGTAAAAATTGACTTTCGACTCAAATATCTTTTTAAAAATTAAAAATATTGGCTTTAAACTTATTTTATCTCACAGAAAATATTTTTTTCGACGTTCCGTAGATTTTTTATAAAAATCCAACAGTCAGTTTTTTCATAAAAAATTAAAAGAGACAAGAAAAATCGACAGACGGGATGGGAAGTTATCAGTGTGGGTCGCATCCCAGCCTCTTTTTTGATTTGCATTCATCTTAAACTTGCCTTAGTTGCTTGCATCCCCACACACATTCTAATAAATGTTTTAATATTTGAGAAAGATCACTCACCTCTAGCCTCTTTTGTGCTACAGAATGATGCCGATTATTTAAAAAAAAATATATTTAGATCCTAGAGACCTTGAAACGTCGAGAAATGTCAAGATGTTCAATTCGACAAAACGAACCGATTACAATAACTTTTTATGGGAAATAAGCAATAAACAACTCACTGATAAATAAGAACTGCCGGCTTTAACTTCTAAATAAAAGTTCCTATTATAAGTACCTATAATATGAATGTACTGTAGACATAATATGTTCTTCTTAAAGTTTTCCCAAGAATTTTGCTCTAAATTTTATTGACGAACTAAGGGTGGCCTGGTATAACAAATAAGTTTTTATAAAATCAAAAATATCTATCTTTTGTACTTTATTATATTTCCATATAAGGAAGAAGAAATAGTTGTCACGAAATAACATAGAAACGTGATGTGCTAAGCACCCACCTTATTCGGTAATTATTATTTAAATATTTGAATTATTCCAACCTATAGTATACCTTTCTAGGAATCGGTAATATTCTTGATGTTAGAGAAACAGTGTCACCAAGTGCTTCCACAAAAAATTTAAGGGAGTATTTACAAAAAAAATAAATAAAGTAATTAACTTAAAAAAAAACCTTCACGTTAGTTTCGAAACTATTAACACTATATCATCGATTTTATTTGAAACGAAACTATCATTCAACAATTTCAATACACTATAAGCTAAATTTAAAGTTATATCTACAAATGCTGTAATTATATTGTAGTACACTCTCGGAATTATGTAAGTTTTGATTAATGAACTAATCTTTAATAAAAAATTGTAAAATTTGTATTTAAATTCTTGTAAATTGTGTAAAGGTTCATTTGTTAAACTGTTAGACGTAATTTATTGAATTAAATCAACAATTATTTTCATTTAATTAATAACACAACCTCTGAGGAAGCTGGAAATAGCGTCTAGTGACTGTTTTTTAATATACAATAATAAATAATTACATTATTAATCACTCCAATTGCTTGTATCCAGCATAAAAAATAGTAAGGTTATTGTACTTGGGGTCATGTTTTATTTGTCTTAATATTTAACAATATTAAGTGCTTTTTAAAATAAAATATTTCTAAGAATTTATTATACAGACTTATCCATTTTGCGGTTTCATATAAAATATTTGTCATATGTTTCATGATATTTCCTTTTTATTATAAATTTTGAACGTTGACATAATGTTTGAAACATTACATCATTTAAATGACCACCTCTCGAATTGTTGCATGCATCGATTATTTGAGGTAATTTTCGACCACTTTTTGACACATATTGGGCGGTATCTCAGCCATAACTTCACTTATGTTTATTTGCTTAAACACGGTCTTTCGCGTAGCCTCACAAAAAAAGTCCAGCGGTGTCGCCACAACTAGTTTAAGTTCAAGATTTACTGAGACAATTAAAAAAAATATACAATTTGATAAAAAAAAAATGTCAAAAACTTTAGTTGGTCGACTTAGAGAAATGTTTGACCTAAGCAAAATTCTAAATATTCAAAACCATAATCTATTAAATTATAAATTTTAACTCTTTCCGGGCCGGTGGTATGAAAACCGTACCACCTTTTTTTAATTTTTGTATGCTTTAATGTGGTACTAAATACCTCGTTTCTATTGAAATTGAAACCAATGTCTACAAGAAAAAAAATATGTTTTGAGTGAGAGAGATAATAATATTTATAATAACAGGACTTAAATAAATATTATAAAGAGGAAAGATTTGTATTTTTGTATGTAACGAATGAATTCAAAAAGTACTGGACCGATTTTAATAATTCTTTTTTCATGAGAAAGCTACATTATCTTTACCTATTTACTCGTATGTCTACGCGTGCGAAGCTGGGACGGGCCGCTAGTAGCTAATATGACTAAAACACTAAAACTATAAATAAAATTAAAACTAAACTTAATCTAAAATAAAATACAATAATAATAAATTCTCCTTACATAACATTTTCATGTACATATAATATATTGGGAACCTTACCGATATTTAAAAATAAAATTAGGTGGCGCAACAGTCCATGAAGAACCAGGGCCTAGTGACTTACAACTCTCAACCATTCCTGTGTGCGATAAATGCTGTCAGAGATGGAAGGGATCTACAGTTTATATGCCGAATCCGAACGGCTAATTTGAGAAAGCACTTTTCATGACAAGAATTACTCCTGGAGGATTTGTCAATTCCTCGCAAGAGGCAGTACCCGTGAAAAAAAGTTAGGTGGCACAGGCAGGGATTGAACCCAAGGCCCCTTGCATGACATTCCAACGCACTTTTTTTGTGAATTCATTTTTATTAATTCCATCTTAAACCTATCTTAAAGCTAGACAAAAATTCATAAAACTATCCTAATTAACCATAACTTACAACTAACGTACTGGTCTCATACGGACACTCTAAGTTAAACAATAATACTTAATGCTAATGCTTTTCGGCCCTTAGATCTATTTAACTTTAATTCTATTTTATTTATTTTTTTATTCATTAGAAAATTTCAAAAAAACTAATATCAATATACTTTTTTATTTTTACTTAAAAACTACTTAAAATATGGTCCTTAATATAAAACTTAAAACTAACTAAAACTACCTATTCTACCTATAAACTACTTAAAACTAGAACAACCACAGCAGCAAATCTAACTATCTAAAATTTTTTGTTATTCATATTTTGTTGTCTTTTTTTTAATTTTTTAATCCATATTCTTTTTTTGGATTTTTTTTTTTTATTTTTTTTTTGTGCCACCATGCCTATTCTACTTAATACTAAACTCTAACAGTCTTATTTAATAGAATTCGCTAAACAGTTGAATAGTTATACAGTGCATAAGGATTTATGTAGGCTCTATGTAACGTTGCGAAAATTCCCATTTATAAAAAATTCTGCTATAAATTTTAGTTATACAATGCTTATATCAAAAAAAGTACCAAAATGGAGCAATCTATTCCATTTATCTGTCTATCAAATCAGCTTGTTGTCATAACAAATAAAATATAAAAAAATAATTCCAATTTATTTTTATGATATTCTCTTTCGAAAATCTATATATTTTTTTTTTAAATTCTTCGTTTCTTAGGCTCATTGGGTTGAACCTTTTTTTATAAACTTTCCGCCTTCTTGGAGTCGGTAAAACGGGATTTAAATTCTTTAAATCATTAATAAACGACGAGCTAAACTGGAGAGGTATTATTGTTTTTATTTTAATTTCAAAAGTGGAGAGAAATCAAAATGACATTTACGAAATAAATAACAATAATTTCCTTATGTAGGCTCTATTCAACCTCAAAACGCGTTTAGCTTATTATGGGACTATGCAACCTTGCATAATTTTATAAATATCATTTTTGCGTTTAGAGGCATTATAGAGATTACATAACTTTATGTAGGCTCTCTACAGCGCGTTTAAATAAGACTGTAAAACTATAAAAAAAAGAGGCTGGGATGCGACCCACACTGATAACTTCCCATCCCGTCTATCGATTTGTCTTGCTTAAAATTTGTCTAAATGTATCAATTCTTACCAAATTTGCGTTCTATTTTTTGTAAAAAACGGACTGTTGGATTTTTATAAAAAAATTATTGAATATAAAAAACAATATTTTCTGTGAATAAAAATAAGTTTGAAGCCAATATTTTTAATTTTTGAAAAGCTATTTGAGCCGAAAATCAATTTTTACCAATTTTTATTAATTTTTTTGTTTAGGTTTTTATTTTTTGTAAAAAAACTGTCAATTCGATTTTTCTCAAAATTTGTCCTAATGTTGAAAACAATATTTCTTATAAGTTAAAATTAGTTAGAAGCCATAATCTCAAATTTTTGAAAAGATATTTAAGTCGAAAATCAATTTTTACCAACTTTTGTTAAATTTTTTTTCGGTTTTTAATTTTTTGTAAAAAAACTGTCAATTCTATTTTTTTCAAAATATTACTGAATGTTGAAAACAATATTTTTTGAAAGATAAAAGTAGTTTAAAGCCAATATCTCAAAGTCTTGAAAAGATATTTGAGTCAAAACTCAATTTTTACCAACTTTTTTTTTATTTTTTTTTAGGTTATTATTTTTTGTAAAAAAACTGTCAATTCGATTTTTCTCAAAATTTGTCCTACTGTTGAAAACAATATTTCTTATAAGTTAAAATTAGTTGGAAGCCATAATCTCAAATTTTTGAAAAGATATTTAAGTCGAAAATCAATTTTTACCAACTTTTGTTAATTTTTTTTTCGGTTTTTAATTTTTTGTAAAAAAACTGTCAATTCTATTTTTTTCAAAATTTTACTGAGTGTTGAAACCAATATTTTTTGAAAGATAAAAGTAGCTTAAAGCCAATATCTCAAAGTTTTGAAAAGATATTTGAGTCAAAACTCAATTTTTACCAACTTTTTTTTATTTTTTTTTAGGTTATTATTTTTTTGTAAAAAAACTGTCAATTCGATTTTTCTCAAAATTTTATCAGATGTCAAAAACATTATTCTTCGTTGCACAAAATTGTTTTGGAGATGAAATCATATTTTAGTCGTAAAATTTTCGAAGTGACAAATTTTTTTTTTCAGTTTTTTTGATTTATAAAAAAAACCGTTAATTGAATTTTTTTCCAAAAATATAATTGTTTTGTATCACGTTACAATATATAATACAAAATTTAATTCAAGTCTCTAGCGTCATTGGTTCATGAGATATTTAGGGTTAACCAAAATTTTCACCTTTTTTTTAAACTGCTATGGTAAAAAAACCACCCACGCAATTTTCTTGAGAGCCCTTTCTGCATCTTTCTGCCTTATTATCTGTATAACAAAATTTATTTGAAGTCGATATCTCTTCTGGTTCTTGAGCTATGGACGACGAAAAAAACGTCGCGAACGTACGGACGTACGGACGTACGGACGTACGTACACACGCACGCACAGACATCTTTCTAAAAATCTTTTATTTCGACTCTAGGGACCTTGAAACGTCGAGAAATGTCAAAATTTTCAATTTGTCAAATCGGACCCATTACAATAACTTCCTATGGGAAGTTAACAAGTATGTTAGCCGGCCAAGGCTTAAAACCCCATCCCGACTACCCACTATCAAGTGCCGATTGAAGCCACCAAAACTGGTTCTCCTGCTTCACCCTATCAGTTCGGTCCCGTTCGGACACAGCCCTACTGAACCGAAGGAGCTCTGCTCCACCTTGTGCCATGACGTCCCGATTGTACAGGAGTCGCCTATCCACGGTTCGTCGTCTGACGTGGTAGATTAGCGGAACTGCCAATCTATCCTGTATCAGACCGCATCTATCTAAAAAGAGGAATGCCTCTGGTGGAATGAAGCCGCTCAAGCGTGCACTTTCAAAATACTCGTCGTTCGGATAGAACGCCCCGAAAATTAAATTGTTGGTCGAAGAAATAGCTCTTGCAATGTGACCTCGAACGAGTTTTATCACGAAATTGTCAATTCTGTTGATTAGAGCCCCGTTGTATAGGACCTCGTTGCAGTCCAACGCACTAACCATCACCCTACGGGTACTACAATACAACTTACCGATATTTGCAATAGTTTATGTTAGCAACACTTTTTAAAGTTTTAACAATATCGCCCTCTGTAATTGGAAGGGAAAGCTTTTACATAAAAAAGGGATTTTGTAAACGTTTGCGTCTGGTCTTAAAACAGCGATTAACCCCTCATAAGAATATTAAATAGTGACAGATAATATTTGTCAACTACACTATCATTGGCATTAGAATCCATTAGGGATCTTATCAATGGGTTTACATATGCAAATTTATTTATTAGTATTTTTAAAGAGAAGACTTATTTAGTATTTCATCAAAGGTGTAGTGTGAGTAGCCTCATAAATTGAGTTATTTGAATACCATTTTTATCAAGCTTTCGAAACAATCCAAAACAAAATCTTAATATTTTTCTTTAAAACACTTCCAATTTATTTGCAACCGTGCGTCATCGGTGATATGGTGAACCAAGTACAAAAACTGTATGTCAGAATCGGCCTAATAAGTCTCTTGTACATTAGAATTTTAGTTTTTGCTAAAAGGAACTTTGAATTAAACAGTAGTTTAATAATGCGGTTGCCATTTTTTGTTTTTTTTTTTTAGTACCGTCCTAGCATGTTTATTGAATTGAAATTGGTTCTGGAAGTTTATTTCTAGATATTTCATTTCTAGACGTAGTGGGATTGCTGCGTTATTTATTTTGAGATCTAGGAACTTGCTCTTTTTAACAGCGAGGAAGTGTACCTACTTTTCGAGTATATACAATGAAAAAAATCAGTATGCTCAGAATTAATACAAATTGACAAAGGCTCACGAACGACGAGTTTAGCAAAAGTTTTACTGTTTTTTGGTAATACATTTTTTATGAAATTTCAAACCAATCTGAGAATAAATCAAGTGACAGCTGTCAAAGACATCAACTCCGCAAAAAGTATTATCAAATTGAAAACCGCACACCTAAAAAAAAACACCCGTCATTTGAATTGAACTGTGGGGAAAATATAAAGAATAAGTGAAAGAATTTTCTGAAATTGTTGGTACTGTTCGATTAGGCAAGTTCCTTTTCAACGAAACTGACTTCTGCGTTATTGACATTTCAATCTAATACCTAGATTTGTTTCTTTAGTTTGAGTTAGTTTGTGTTCTTTAAGGCGTGTTCAGATATACCGTTGATAATAAAAGAAATTAGTATTGTATTAGGTAGCAAATGATTACAATTTTGGAAAAGCAAATAAATTTGCTTATTTTTTTAGAAAACTATTATCTTACTATAAGTTTTGGTATCAATTGCCCCCTTTAATCTTTCTGGCTACGGCCATGCTGGCTCTTAAAGTGTTGCATTGTAATTTGATGTGATGGCTTTGTGCACCTATCAATAAGAGTGCGATGACGAATTAAACTGATTTCGTCAATATTCTAGGCTACTTCTCATCTTGAAGAAGTCGGTCAGTTTTAATTTTGATAAAATTGAGAGCAAAATGAAAAATGAGAGCGAATATCTCAACTGCATCGTGTGGGATGGGTCAAGACTCAAAATGGTCTTAGATAGTAAACTCGATTAAAAAAGATTACTTCATAAAAATGAAAATCATCATCTGGTTCGGGTTGGGTTGATTGTGCTGCGCGTATTGTTGGTGGCAAGCGGTTTGGCGTGCGGCACGAAGCACATTGGCGGTGGAATTATGGTGGACAGCGCAATATAGTGTTAATAAGGTTTTGTGGTCTCGCTTCTCGATTGTTTGCAAGCTTTTTTGTCCATCGGTATTATTGAACTTTATTCATTGACTATGTCGCGATGTTTGTTAATATAGATTTTACAATACCTATAAGTATACAGAGGTCTTCCGCATTTTGTTATGAGCTTATTTAATTTTTCATTTTCAATCGATGATGAATTCAAATTTAAATTTCAATGGGGTGGAAATTTGCAATATCTTGATCGATACTCTCTTTCTCTTGAATTTCCGTTGCAAATTTATGATTTTGTTATGATTTTCGAGAAAATGTGAACAAAAAATTTAAATTAAGCCTTGGAACGAATCTTTTCTATTAATTCTTTTATAGTACATATACCCACGAACAGGCAAAGTATAGGTATTTAAATGAAATTGTGAATGGAAATTTTCAATAGATTTTTTGTCATTTGGGGTGCTGGTTACATGAGGGCATTGGATTGAAAAATGTTTGATGATAAATCATAAATTGAAGCGAAGCGAAGTGATTTAAATGACAAATAAGTTGTATGACGAATTCCGTACATCTGCACAAATATCTTTAGAAAATTTTTATTCATACAGTTCATTCACTTTAAAAAATTATTTTGAAAATATTGCAACAAAACTACGACTTTTGATAAAAATTTCCACTGTGGAAGGTGACAAAATTTGGGCTTTCAGTAATTTGTGTATAATTTTAAATTTTAATTAAAAATTTGTTTGCAGTATATTTATGCAAAGGATGGGTCTAATTTAAGTTTCTTTTCAAAAAAAGAAACTAAATTAATTTTTTTCAATGTATTCCGACTTTATTAGTAAAAGCAAATATAACAATCACTAATTGAAAAACTTCGATACTTACTATGGTGACTGCTTCCGAGAAATTCAACAACACATATTTGGATGCGGCTTTGTCATTGGACCCAGACTAAGGCAAAAAGTCTTGAGCTATAAATGCATCAACGAGCGCCTAATGACCATCCGCATCAAGGCTAAATTCGACAACATTAGACACATAATAGAAGGATGACAACTTCAAGGATATGTTCTTCGAGCTCTTAGACAAAACATATGAGCAGTGTCCCACATATACGGTACAAAAATTGTCCTGGGCGATTTCAATGCCAAGCTAGGCAGAATAGAAACATCATGGTAGCCAGTACGCGTTTTCCACACCTCAACATCCAGAAAGGAACTTGGAGTTCTCCAGATCAATCTACCGTCAACCAGATTGACCATATTGATCGACGCGCTTTCAGCATCATGGATGTCCCAACTTTCCGAGGAGCTAACATCGACTCGGACCACTACCTTGTTGTAACCAAGGCAGCACTTCGTGTGTCCAGACCCAAGGCAAAACAAGGAGATGCTAGGAGAAGATACAACGTCGAACGGCTGCAATCACAAGATATTGCCAAATCCTTCTCCGACCGAGTCACAAGTAACCATTTTCGAAGTTTTCTTCCGCCAACTCAATGTATCGAGAATCAGCCAAGCAACAGGCACCCAAAGGGGCGCTGCGTAGAATGACGAGAGGTGCACAAGAGCTCTATAAGCAGAAGAGGGGAGAGGAAAACCGACTTCTCAGAAGGAAAAAGAGGGAGCATGAGAAGCGTGCGGTCGAAGATGTTGAGAGGTTCAAAAGCAGGAGTTAAGTTCGAAAGTTTTTTAACTGAAGGCTGCAAAGACGAAAGTGGAAACATCATAGTGGAATCTCAGTCAATGCTGAGGATAAGGAAGGACCATTTCTGCAGACTGTATAACGGCGACGACGAACCGAATTCCGCTGTCAGCCAGGATGATCCATTTAACATAGACGACGAAAGACAACAATTCCGTCTTCCCGACTTAGACGAAGTAAACATTGCCATAACTAAGCTGTAGCCTAACAAAGCCGCTAGAGCAGATAGATGGAATGCCCAGCTCTTCTAAGCAGCTGGAAATAATTTGGTTAGGAGCATGCACAAACTTATCTGTAAGATATGGTCGGAAGAAAGCATGCCCGAAGAATGGAACTTTGTTATTGTTTGCCCAATTCTGAAAAAACTGCACCAACTATAAAGGCATCAGTCTACTTAACATAGCTCACAAAATCTTCTATGCCGTAATATGTAAACGTATAAAGCGTGTGTTTTTACTGTGAAAAATATTATTAAAAATTATTGAAATGGAAAATCAAGTGATTGCTAAGATAATACTAAATGAAAATGTTAGTGGTTCAGACACCGATAGTGATTTTTCGTCGGATTACTCTTCAGATGATTGGAATGAAAGTGTGACGAATGTTATTAAATTTTCTTTGATGAAATGTAAAAGAAATTGCATTGAAAGTTATTATATTATATTTCATAATTATTTAATTAAACAAATAAAACAAATTGACAAAATAACTTCATTTTAATTTTTTTAAATCACGAGAAAAAAAAAACACAAAGCACAGCCAAATCAAAACGTAAACAAAAAAAATGACAACTTCGATTTTGACATTTCTCACGATTCTGTTCTAACCTGATCTGACTCAAAAGCAAGAACAGAAAATCCTTTTCTAAACTGTTCTAGGTTTGTCAATGAACAGGAAAGTAGAACAGTTCAGCACAGAAAAAAACCTCAATGAACAGCAAAAAGCTGTACTTTCCTGTCTAGAACAGTCCAGCACAGCGTCACTGAACAGACTTATTATTTCTTCAAAGTTGTTTTTTTGTTTTAATCAACTGCCAGTTGAATGCTATTCCAAGATTATTTTGAAGATAATACCTATTTTTGTGCACAAAAATATTTGCTTCCTTTTTTTTTAAATTGAAAACTTAGAATAAGATTAAATTAAATGTGATCTCATTTTCATAATGCGGGATATTTTATACTAAGCGAATGCTTTTTAACCAATTGTTTTATTATTTTGAAATCTTTTTTTTCTATCTGGATGTTAATATCTTTAACAACATTTATTTGAATTCGATGATGTCTCAGCTGGTTTTTGGTAGAAGAAAGAGGACGATAGATACGCACATACGAGATACTCGTAAGATCCTTGAAAAATCGAAAAATGTAAAATTTTCTATTCAACAATTCAGACTTTCATATCTTTCAATAAAAATAAATTAAAATTTATTTTGTTTTTTCAAATTAGTTATTTGGATATAATATTTTGGATTTTCCATTTCATTGAAAGTTATAGATATTATTCTTAATTGTGAAATAGAAAATTTAAACATTACTTTTGTTTTATTAAATTTTGTTCGTAGTTATTATTTTTTAATGTATTTAATTTTGTTATTTTTACACTAAGTTGTTTTTTTCTTGATTTTTGGATATCGTTTATTGTGAGTTTTCCTTTCTAATTACTGCTGAACAACATTACATTATAAAATTAATGTAATTTTTGCCACCTCAAACTTATACAAAACTTGATCTTTGTAAGATGAAGATCAATTTAATTTAATAGTCCTCGCGTGTTTTCTATATGTAAGTATACTATTTACTATTTGTAAGCTCAGTTAAATTTATTCATCTTAAATTTAATGAATAAGTGTAAGTAGTAATAAAGTTTTACAAGTGTCAGCTCAAACTTCGTAAGTCATTGGGTTTTTATAATGTTATTCGAATTTATTAAAGAACATTATACAAATGATGTAATATGTACAATATACTCGATTAAATATAGTTTACTAGCTGACCCGTCCACGCGTTGCTGTGGCTAACGTTTCTTGTGATATTACATTATTGTAAACTATTTAAGGAGAACGGTAGGAGAACATCAGAGATGGGCTCCACCATGATTTTTTACATAGATGCCATTTGTAAAAAACATATGACCTTCATGACTGTTTTTCTGATACCGTGACCTCTTATTACAATTACAATGAAATTATTATTTACGAATGATGACGAAAACGTTTAAGCTAGTATGAAAATTTACTGGTTTGATCAAAATTTTCGTACAGTTGATGTGAACCAAAAATCAATACAAACGAATTAAATTTAAAATGTATTATTATTTTTATTCAAGTTTGTAACAAATGAGTATATAACAAAGTTTTTAGTAAATAACATTTGACAGTTAAACTTATAAATGAGGTAAATAGGGCGGATAGTTTAAAATCTTCTAACAATAATATTTATTATTTTGAATTATAAATACTTCTAATTTCAATTTAATTTAGCACTAATCGGTGCACAATATTTTTGGTAAACCTGTCTTTCGGTGACACAAATAGGTTCAAAGGTTTTTCTATACGTGAACATGCATCCATTAGAAAACATAGATTTTCCAAATCTAAACCACAAATGGACATTGTTTGGCCTTGAGACTTATTAATAGACATGGCAAAAGCTAATCGAATTGACAACTGTAACCTTGTGAAGAGTATGGTAGAATCTGATCATTGGAATACGTGACAACAAGATTACTTTTCTTTTATAATTTCCAGTTAAAATTCTTGCGTCAATTTTTCTTTGAAGATTAATTTATCGATTGATTTAAAAAATTTGTAACAACTGTTGTATCTGGAATATAATTTCTTCAACATCAATATTTTTGTCTGCCAATATACATACATAGCCTGATGACTGAGCTATTTTCCTGAAGAACAGTGCAGAAATTGTCTTCCGTTTAAATCTTCCATAGTTCTATGCAATGCTTCGAGTGAATATTTGTGAGCAATTCAAGTGGCAATTCATTGCGTTGACTGTATTTCGTTTCATACAAAATAAATTTAACATATACTTTAGCCTCAGCAACATGTGGCGGTTATGCTATTAATGCTATTATGCTTATACGAAACGTTTGAAAGTTTGACATAGCGCCATCTATTGAATACTTACTCAATCCAGTCAACAGATGTCACCATTAGTTAGAAGCGTTTGGAGCTAACAGATAACTGCGACTGTCACATAATAGACAAATTATTTCCAATATAATAATATTACCATCATATCTTTCAAGTTGTATCAAACTGCACACGGTGTACAATTTTGATTAAAATCGGGTAAGTTGTTTAATGTATACATATTAAGAAGATATACAACAATCATACATATGTACGTACACTGACATTTGATTATCTTCTTTCTTTTTTCCACTCTCCCAGGCATTCTATTTATAATAATTTATTTCAATGTCAAAACGTCAAGAGCAAATACGTAGGTATACTCATCTTTTCCTCCATCATCCTATCTTTTATTTTACTTTAGTTCAAAACTTTCAATTAACTTCAAGATTCAACTTATTTGTTTCAAAAGAAATTACATCACAACAACACATCAAATCGGGAAAACCCTATGTTGAAAGATTTAAAGTTTTTAAACATAAACATAATTGAATCGTATACGTACATATGTATATGTACATAAAACAAAAGCTATATGTATTTTATGTAGTACAATCTTCAATATCCTTGAAAATAAAATGTGTCTCCTTTTAGCCTGATTTCAAGAAGCTCCCATAACTGTGCACAAAATAAGAAGAAAACAAACGTTTATCTTTTAGCGAACATAAATACACTTAAACGTTAAACCAATGCACATATCTCGCTATATTGGAGTTGTTCATAAACAAACAACAACTCAAGAAACCACGACAACCGACGACGCGACGCGGCGCGCGGCCGGCTCGGCATCATCTTGTAGCGTTGAGAGAAGATATTTATAAACAAGTTCGTGTCGCATAATGTGCTTCGATTACCTAATATTTACCAGCTGAACCAGGTGAATATCTGGCACGCACTCAGCTTCAGAGACACAACAAATAATGTACCCGCATTTTGTGGTCTGTCGGTCAACTTTATGGCATTTTCCATTTTTATTATTTTAGGTATTTATTGTCATAATGACAAATTATGGATTCGCAAAAAAAAAAAAAAATTAAAAATTAAATGTACAACTAAGGCGTGCATACTTGCTTTTGAATTAAGTGTGTTCTAAGATTAAATCTGGATTTGAATTATAAATTGATTGTTTTTGTATTAGAAGAGTTTAATAAAAGGGTGAGCAATTTGGTGAACCACAAATATTTTCCAAACGATTAATGGTATCAACTTAAATTATATATTACTGTGTAAATTATAACGGCAAAAAGAAATGGTATAATGTAAATTTTAAACAAAACAATCGAAAGGTTTTTTAAAAACAATTGTCTGCTAACAAAAATTAAGTTTTGGGCACATGGCCAAGTGTAAAAAAATTACAGCTTTTCTTGACATATAAACCCGTAATAAAAATTGCTAATTTGTTCGCAAAAAATTCTTAAAAGCAGATTAAGGCATTGGCTTACATTATTTTATCTAAATTATTGTTGTTTTTTCTGCTAAAAGTCTTAAAGTGTGCCCACACCAAAGAAACATTTCAGAAAACATTGTTTAAGAACGTTTCTGAAATGTTTCCATTTGTTAAAAAAACATTTTAGAAAAATTGCAAACAAGTTTCTGATTGTTTTTTTTTTTGGTGGAGACACTTTGAAAAACAATTCTGAAATGTTTTGCATTTATGTTTAAAGTTTGGTGCGTGAAAAATGGGGTGATAAACAATGTTGGTGGAAAACAGAAAAACGTTTCAGAAATCCTTCGCAAGCGTCCAGACCAAAAAAAACAAAATTTCAGAAATGCTTCTCTTTTTCTCAAACGTTTTTTAAATGTTTCTGGAATTTTTCAAAAAGGTTTCTTCGGTCTGGACACACCTTCAGAAACATTTAGTATACAAGTTGTTTTTACAAAAAATGTATCTATATACATACTTCTAAAATTGTTTAATGTCTAGGATAGTCCAAACACAAATGTTTTCAAAATATATGTTTGGGACACCAAGGCGTATACGTTTGTTTTAACTTCCCGTTGAAGGTTATTGTCCGACTTGTCGAATTGAACATTTTGACACATCTCGACGTTTCAAGGTCCCTATAGTGATAGCCGAAATAAAAGATTTTTAGAGAGATGTCTGTGCATGCGTGTGTACGTACGTTCTCGAAGTTTTTTTCGTCGTCCATAGCTCAAGAACCAGTATACGAGTAGATATCGACTTCAAATAAACTTTGTTATACAGATAATAATGCAGAAAGATGCAGAAAGGGCTCTCAAAAAAATTGAGTTGGTGGTTTTTTTTACCATAGCAATTTAATAAACAAGTGAACATTTTGGTTAAACCAAAATATCTCACGAACCAATAACGCTAGTGACTTGAATTAAATTATATATTATGTATTGTGACGTGATGCAAAATAAATATAAAAAAAAGGGGCTGGGATGCGACCCACACTGATAACTTCCCACCATGTCTGTCTATTAGTCCTGCTTAAAAGTATTGTAGTTTTCGTGTTGGATTAAAAAAGTTGTCAGTTGAATTTTTCTTAAAAATTTTAAAATTACCAACAATATTTTTCATATAAAGAAATAGTTTAGTTTGAAAATCTAGTTAAATTTTTACAAATTGGATGAATGAAAATTAATTTGAAACATACCAAGAACTGAACATCAATTTTTACCAAATATTTTTGTATACTTTTTTTTTTATAAAAAACGGACTGTTGGATTTTTACAAAAAAAAAACTACTGAATATCGAAAACAATATTTTCTGTGAAATAAAAAAAGTTTGACAGTATTTTTAATTTTTGAAAAGCCGAAAGTAAATTTTTCCAAATTTTAGTACCTATTGTTTTTTTTTAGGTTTTTATTTTTTGTAAAAAAAACTGTCAATTCGATTTTTCTCAAACTTTTACTGAATGTTAAAAACAATATTTGTTATAAAATTTAATAAGTTTGAAGCCATAATCTCAAGTTTTTAAAAAGATATTTGAGTCGAAATTCAATTTTTACCAACTTTGAGTAATTTTTTTTTAGGTTTTTATTTTTTTTTAAAAAATTGTCAATTTGATTTTTCTCAAAATTTTACCAGATGTTAAAAACGTTATTTTTCGTTGCACAAAATTATTTTGGAGATGAAATCATTTTTTATTCGTAAAATTTTCAAGGTGACACATTTTTTTTCAGTTTTTTGATTTATAAAAAAAAAACTTTAATTGGATTTTTTTTTCCAAAAATATACTGTTTTGGTATCACGTTACAATATATAATATAAAATTTAATTCAAGTCTCTAGCGTTATTGGTTCGTGAGATATTTAGGGTTAACCAAAATGTTCACCTTTTTTTTAGACTGCTATGGTAAAAAAACCACCCACGCAATTTACTTGAGAGCCCTTTCTGCATCTTTCTGCCTTATTATCTGTATACAAATTTTATTTGAAGTCGATATCTCTTTTGGTTCTTGAGCTATAAACGACGAAAAAAACGTCGCGAACGTACGGACGTACGGACGGACACGCACGCACAGACATCTTTCTAAAAATCTTTTATTTCGACTCTAGAGACCTTGAAACATCGAGAAATGTCAAAATTTTCAATTTGACAAATCGGACCCATTACAATAACTTCCTATGGGAAGTTAAAAAATAATTATCCCCTCGAATATTTTACGAACAAAAAATGATTTTATCTCCAAAATAATTGTATGCAACGAGAAATAACGTTTTTGACATCTGGTAAAATTTTGAGAAAAATCGAATTGCCAGTTTTATATAAAAATAGAAACCTAATTAAAGCCTTACTAAAAGTTGGTAAAATTGATTTTGACTCAAATATCTTTTCAAAAATCAGTATCATATTGTTATTTTTTTTTTAAAATAAAAACCTAAAAAAAAAAACAAAACTAAAACTTGGTAAAAATTTATCTACTTTCGACTCAAGCGTCTTTTCAAAATTTTAAAATATTAGCTTTAAATAATTTTATCTCACAGATAATATTGTTTTGGACATTTAATGAATTTGTTATAAAAACCTACAATAAATAGTACGCAAAATTGGTTAAAATTGATGTTCGGTTTTCGATATCTTGTGAATAATACTCGTAGAACACATTGACTTCAAATTAATTTAATTCATCCAATTTGTATTTGTTTATATAAGAAATAAAAACTTTAAAGAAATGCTACTAAAATTGGTTAAAATTGGATTTGGACTAAAAATCTCGTTAACAAAAATAGATTTTGTAATAGATTAAAAGCTTTTTTTTATATATATTTATATACACAGTGCGAGTAATTAGGAAGGAAGGATAGGATTTGAAAGGAGATACCGATGCACATTCGTTTTGAATGCCTGCACATTGTAATGAGTGGGAAATATTGAGTCTGGTAAAGCATTCCACATTCGTGTAGTGCGACTAAAAAAAGAATCTCTGTACTTTACAGTACGACCGAAATTGGGCTCAAGGAAGAACGAGTATTACGGTTGAATTGTTTAAGGGGAGGAATGCAACTGGCTATTTCATTAGAGAATTGCTTATGGAAGGAGCGATAAAATAATGAGAGACATGAAACCTTACGATGATGCTCAAGAGATGCAAAAGTTTCAGTAAGAAAACGGTCACCTATCCTTTTTAGAGCTCTCTTTTGAATTCTGTCCAAGAGACTCAAGTGGGTTATAGGAGCACCTGCCCAAATATGGGAATTGTACTCAAGTTTTGGACGAATATAGGCTTTATAAATTATAGCCAGATCAGAAGGGGTAAAAAACTTCTTGCATCGTTCGGAGAAAACCTAAACACCTAGCAGCATTTTTGGTGGTGTCAAATATGTGATCACTCCACAAGAAGTGGTTTGTAATGCACATACCTAAGACTGATAGCTGTTCTGTCTCCTCGATGCAAGTACCACTCATGGATAGTGGCATTGGGGGAGGGTTACGTTTTTGCGACAGTAGGCAGCATTGAGTTTTCGAAGCATTACGTTCTACACAGTTTTTGATTCCCCATTGAACAATGCTGTCAAGATCAGAATTTAATGAGCTTATCATACGCTGCCGTTTTGGTAGTCCACATCCGAAGAACAAGGATGAGAATCCAAAAACAAATATGAAAAGCTGAGGGTACTGTCATCAGCAAAACAATTTAGTGGGTTAGAAGTTTCAGACAAAAGATCATTTATAAAAATAAGGAACAGCGTCGGAGACAAAACGGAGCCCTGGGGCACACCAGCGTTTATTTTGTGAATATCAGATTTGAACCCGTAAAAGACTCCTTGAATTGAACGGTCCGAAAGGTAATTTCTAACCCAACGAAGAAGGGATTCATCAATACCAAAAGCACGCATTTTCGATAAGAGAGCTTGATGCCAAACTCTATCAAATGCCTTTGAAATATCAAGTGCAATAATCTTACTTTCTCCAAAACGATGTAAAGATTTGATAAACCATGAGATCTCCAGTGTACCTATTACAACGAAAGCCATACTGTCGGTCATTAAGAAGCTTCCGTTCTTCAAGATATTTCTTAAGCTGAAAATTAATCAGCGTTTCCATGACCTTGGGACCTTTTTTAGGGACAGGCTGGACAAATGCAGTTTTCCATCCACTCGGAAAGAGACTTCTAGAATAGGACAGATGGAAAAGCTTACGCAGTGGTTTTGCAAGCGTTGAAGAACACCTCTTCAGAACAATAGCGGGGATACTATCTGGGCCAGCAGATTTGTGAATTTCAAGATTTTTAAGGACTCTAATAACTGAACTAGTGCGAAAGAAGATTCGTCCCATAGAATCGTTTACGCTTTCAAGTACAGGCGGAGTCATGTCACTCATTGGCACTCATCGAATTAACAGCAAACTGTGATGCAAGCAAATTGGCTTTATCAATCGAGCTAACGTAGGGCATGTCATTGGAACCGAGCGTAGGAACTGAGGATGACGTAGCGTTGGGCACATTTTTTCCAAATGACCAGAAATTTTTACTACTATTGGGACATTGTAGTATTTTTTGCCGTAATTTCTGATCATGCAAAAATTTAATGCGTCGTATATGTCCGTTACAGGTCTTTCTAGCTTGTTTGAACTTATTCCGGTTTTCCTCAGTTGGGTTGGCTTTGTAATTCCGGAAACTTACATTTTTGATCCTAATAACCTCTTTACAGCTCGAATCAAACCATGAGTTTTCTTTGGGTTTGATAGATTTTACCCTATTCGGGATAAAATGTCTCATTCCACAAAGAATTAAGTTTGTAATCATATCTGCACTGGAATCCACGTCACTATCGAGGAAGCATAGTGCTCAGTTAAAGTTCCTGAAGAATTCATTGAGACCGTCCCAGTTGGCTTTCTCATATTGCCAAACGGTTCTCGTAGGTGTTTTAACTTTAACTGGGGTTTTTTGGCATGAGAAATTTGCAGATATGACACAATGGTCTGATGTGGCTAGAGGCGATAATACACTGACAGTATATTTATTAGGATCAGAAGTTAGAAACAAGTCTAGAGTGTTGGCAAATTGACCTGCAACGTCAGGAATCCGAGTTGGCTCATCAACTAACTAAGTCAGGTGGTTTAACTCAGCATAAATAGCGCAGCCACGAAGAATTGTGTACATTGAAATCGCCCGTAACAACGCTCTCAATGTGCGGAAAATGGGATACAATTTTCTGGATAGAGTCGCATCGAATTCGTTTGAAGTCGAATTACTATTCAAACTTGGGCTGCGATAAATAAAACAAGTATGAATGATGCGCCTTTGAACAGTAAATTTGAACCATATATAATTAAAATTTGTGTTAATACATTGGCCATACTGTGGCAGAAGCTGGTAGGCAATATCATTACGGACGTAAACGGCTAGACTATGGTGATAAAAGAATAATGACACTAAGCTATGAAGGTTGAACTCCATATGATCGGTGTTTTCGCCAACATGGGTTTCACTTAGTGCCAGAACAGCTGGCCTGTTTAAAACAGTATGGACGTATACAGAACACAAATTTTTTCTTAGCCCCCGAATGTTGCTATATTCGACACAAAACTTACCAGCCATCACAATTCACAAAAACTTTTTTGGTTTCAGGGAGCCCTTTAAATACTCGTATTATTGTTTGAACACAAAAGGATACTGACTTAAATCATTTTTTTTTATTGAAAACCTTATATCATTGTTCAAGTGAAGAGGGCGTTAATTTAAATTAAAAATATTACGTATTTAATTACGAGAGAATTTCACCTCACATTCTTAACAAGAGATCTGTTGACCTCTTCGAATCTTGAAGTACTTTGCCATCGTAAGGCTTCAGGATACTTTTGCATTATTACTTTAAAAATCATAATACATATGTAGTTCGAATTTCTTAAAAAGAGTAATTGTTCGAGCCATTAATATTCAACCAATATATAGTGTTTTCCAATTAGATGTTTTATTTTAATATTAAAGAGAAATTAATGCATTATTTATTTATTTTGAAGGAAAAGGTATGATATTAAAAATATAAAGCGAAATCAGACCTAGACCAAAAGCATCGCTGGAAATACTAAACCTTGGTTTTCTCATCAAATTCGACAACTAATCTTAAAACTTAACTCGACGTAAAAACGCTGGAAACGCTTCCGTTTACTTGAACATTTAGATGCGTATCGTTTGGACCGTAACCAAGTTGTAACTGCAGTTTGGTCCACGAAGCGCGATGTGTACTTCAACAGGTAAATTCCATCGCTTATGGGAAAAAGTCTGTGGAACAATCTTCATCAGTTAAGAGTCATAAAAAGTAAGAATAATTGTGTAAAGGAACTGATGCAAATAAAGTCAATAACAAATTTATTTCAATATCATCGATTCATGTACCATCAAATCATTTAGCTTTAACCAACCTAACATTTATGTACATATAGAAATACCGATTTTTCTAACAATGGCTTCTGTTTCGGATCAGTAGATAATACAGAAGTATTGGAAAGCATACTATCTGTCAAATTAAATGCTGTTAGCCTAGATGAAATGGATCCAAGATTCCTTAAGCTCATATTACCTTTTGTCCTACCGTAGGTTACTCATGTTTTCAACACCATAGTTACTACAAGTGAATACCTACTTTAATGGAAATCAGATAAAATAATACCTATTCCCAAGAACTCTAAAGAAACTGATTGTAGACCAATTGCTATATTATCTTTTTTATTTAAATTGATTCTTTGTGCTTACACCTCAACCATCAATTTTTCGAAAAGTTCAGAGCTGCATAACGGCATTGTTAAATGTAACGAAAAACACCCGGCTTGGATAAAGAAACTTTAAGCTTTTTTTTTCTAAAAGATTTCTATAAGGCATTTGATATGGTTGACCATTGGGTCTTATGTGAAAAACTTTTTCGAATTCTTTAATTTTTTTAACAGAGTTAAGCTTTTTCATTTATAATTAAAGTCGGTTCAACTAAAAAACGTTCTCTATGACCTTCTTCCTTCTTCACGTGACGTACCACAGGGCTCAATACTCGGTCCGCTTTTATTTTGTTTATATATATGTTAATGATTTGCCGTCCCTTGTTAAATATTGTTCGATACAAATATATGCCGACGAACGTTAAGTTATGCTTATGTATTAGTTTTACCTTTGGACTTATAGAATACGCTGTGTGTTGTATTAATGAAGATCTCGACATAATTTCAAGTTGGTCTCAAGATAATAGACTTGCCATCAACCCCAAAAAATTAGTTTCCATTGTCATATCGAAAAAATTGTCGATGTATAATATAATATTCCACCTGTGATTCTGCAAGGTAATACTATCTCGTATGTCAAAACTGTTTAAAATCTTAGAGTAGTTTTAATTCAATTCAATTCAATTCAATTCAATTCAATTCAATTCAATTTATTTATTTAATAACTTACACAGTAAGATACAATATCTCATTTATATAGTGCAAGCTTCAAAGAAAATTCTATGATATGTATATTATTTAATGTAAGTGTTACATACAGATTTTTACAAGTTCAGAAAGAAAATAAACTTAATTATGTACTCACAATTTAATTTATAATTACTCCAAAATTAAAATTATATAATGTATGATAAATGTTAAATTGAAGAATAATGGGTACACATAATACTAATACAAATAAAATTAATAATCATCATCATCGTCGAGACTCTCCCAGGAATTGCTTCAGTTTAACTCTGAACAGTGTTCTGCAACTTATGAATTTTAAGGGTTGTGGTAGGGAATTCCAAAGCCGAATAGCAAAGATAAAGAATTGTCGTTCAGAAACCAAAAACGTATGGCGAATAGGCACGAGATCCGGAGTTCTAGATGAACGCGTAAAACAGACCCTGCTATAGAGGTTGGTAGGTTGACGCATTTGAAGAATATTATGAAGTAGGGTCAGCGTTTTCAACTTAAAAAGATCTTCAAGACTGATACCATAAATAGATCTGGCAAAAGAGGACACGTGTTCATATTTTTTGAGTCCAAAAATATACCGCGCGATACTGTTGTATGCCACGTTGAGTTTTCGCTTGTGCTCATAGTCACAGTTGCTAAAAATTTCACACCCAAACAGCAAAATTGGAATAAGTAGCGTTTTTGCTAGGATTATTCTGGTTTTTAACGGAGTGATTTTTTGTGTTGTCCAAAGCATGCGAAGGCCTCCATATACCCTACCCAGTGTCAATCTGATATGGTTATTCCAGTTAAGGGTTTTGTTAAATGTTATACCAAGATTTTTTGCGGAGTCAACGAATTCGATACTACTATTATTAAGATACACTTTTGGAAAACATGAAGTGTCAACCGCTTTTCTGGAAATAACCAAACATTTTGACTTGGATGGATTTAAGCTGAGACCATTCGCTTGGGACCAGCATGAAATCCTGAACAGATCTTCATTGACTTCGTGTGCCGCATTTTCCACAAGGCCCAAAGGAAAGCTCTTCCGAAGCTGAACGTCGTCGGCGTACATATCAACTGAGGAACTTAATAAAGATTTGGGTAGGTCATTTATGTACATCGAGAAGAATAGCGGACCAAGTATTGAGCCCTGTGGAACACCTAAACTCAGTGGAAGGAAGTCTGATACGGAGTTATCAATAGCAACTGCCTGACATCTTCCCTCTAAATACGAGGCTACAAGCTTTGTAGATGACAAGGAAAAATTAAATTGATTTCGAAGCTTACTACACAGAACATTGTGGTTTACCTTATCAAACGCTTTAGAGAAATCAAGCAAGATAAGGAAAGCTATTTTGTCATTGTCTACCGCTTGCCTAATGTCTTCTGTTACATTTATTAAAGCTGTGGTACAACTATGTTTCGGACGAAAACCTGACTGATTATCACAGAGTAATTTATTATCTTGAAGAAATCTACGTATTTGGAAACTCATCACTTTTTCAAGAACTTTGGAGAGAAACGATAAGATGGCAATGGGTCTGAAATCGGTTTGATTTTTGGGAACTGGTATTATTTTTGCCCGCTTCCAAGCAGAAGGAAAAACACCTGTCATAAAAATGGTATTAAATAAGTGTGTTATGTACTTTAAGATATGAGGTAAAATTATTTTAACAAAAATTGGGCTTATCTCATCAAAACTAGTGGAGTTAGATTTTATTGACAAAACACTTTCTAAAACATCTGCATCATCAACAGCTGTGAAGCTAAAGTAAGGCATGGAGAAAGAGTTGCCAGAAAGATACTCGGCTGATTGATCTCGAAGAATGGTCAAAGAATTATCACTGTTAGAGTGGTCACGGTTGTATGGTGCTTCATCAGCATTTGAGGAAGAAGCAGAAGCAAAAATTTTATCTAACTCATTACAATCAACATTGATGCTTTGTCGGTTTACTTGTTTGCCCACTCCAATATCTTTTAGATTTTTCCATAATTTATGTTTAGCTTGCGAAGGATCCAGTCTTGGGGCATAATAACGTCTTTTTGCCTCGTTTGTTTTGCAGTTTACTCTATTTCTCAGTACACGGTAATTGTTGTAAAGTACATCTAACCTAAATCTTTTCCATCGCTTATAGGCTTGATCTCGTTGGTGCAATAAATTTTTAATTTCATTAGTAAACCATGGACATGAGTAAACCGACCTGAAAGATTTTGTTATGAGCGGAACATGAGTATCGAAAAGTTTTTTAATGTTATTTTGCATGAAACCTACTTGATCATCAACGTGGTGCATAAAATAAATCCTGAACCAGTCTACTGCAAGGAGATCGTTTCGTAAATGTTCTAGATTGATATTTTTAAAATCACGGAAAATAAACAAATTCTCAGTTCTAATAGGTTCACATTGGTATGTTAATTGAATCATATCATGACGGGAAAAGCAAGGCACAGAGAGTTGATTGAAGTGAAGGACTTTGTATGGGTGGCTAACAAAAAATACATCCAGGAGTGTACTGATATCCTTGGTAAAATGAGTTGGAACTGAAGTATTTACTGGTGTTAAATTAAGTGCACTCATACTATTAATTAAAGAAAAATCTTTAAGAATATTTGAGTTAAAGTCTCCACATACAATTAAAAAAGGTGATACATATGATAACTCGTCTAAAATCGTTATAAGAGGTGAAGTGTCAATGTTTGAATTTGGTCGATAAACAGATCCCAACAATATCTTATTTAATTTACAAATTATTCTTACAAACACATATTGCATTTCACTACCAGGTAAAGATTTACGAACAAGTTTGCAATCTAAACTTTCTCGAACAAAAATAGCCACACCTCCACCAACACGGTCAACTCTATCAGATCTAAATAGGGTATAGCCTTTAACATTAAGCCGTACCTTAACTTGGAATAACCATATCAGTATCAAAATCTCGTATGAGAATTGAGATCATCACTCAGAGAAATAACACTGTCAAGGAACTTTTCTTGCAAAATGCGATTGTTTCATTTTTTGCGCCGCTTTTTGAAAGGTTGCGCTACCGTCCGTGATGGAACTGGGCCTCAACCAATATGCGTCTCCAGACTTCTCCTAGCTGGCTGTCTCCAGTTTTGCACGCCAAGTTGGTTGAGGTCCTCTTCCACCTGCATGCACCACATGAGTCGCTGTCTTCCTTTACTGCGCCAACACTTAGGATTGGATTTGAAAACCTTCCAAGCTGGATCGTTGATGTCCATTGGCTCTACATGACCCAACAATCTAAGTCGTTGGTCTTTTATTCTTTTAGCCAGGTAGATTACGCTGTACAGCTGTACGATGTTGAAGAAGTCGCATGGCATCCGCATTAATATCTTCCAATTCCTACTATAATAGATCAAAAGGTATAGCTTATAGCTCGGTAAAGCAATCCAATAACTGTAAAGTAAATTCCATTCTCATTTGTATTAGGTAATGTCCAACCACAACGCCAGACCAAAAACCGCAAAGAACAGTGGCAGAGGATAGAAAAGTTTTTTAAATAAATCGTTCATAAATTTTCAAAACCAAAAATACAACAATTCTGCTTATTATCGTAGCCTTGGAGTTAAACAAATGCGAAACTTTTTAGTCATCGACAGGTTTGAGATCATAAGATAACTGAATTTTAAAAGCCTTAGGCCTTAAGTCTTTGTGAAAAATTCAAGGTCAAGTCGTTTGTGAAATGCCTTTTTTGAAAGATCGAAAATGAATCGACAAATTTATTTTAACAATTTGAAGTTTTAGTAATGGCGTAGTTTTTACCTGTCAAATATTAAAAGATGACAGCTTTAAAAGTGACAGCTGACACAACCCAAAGAAAAAGGGCTATTCAAAATTAAACCTCTTTTTGAAAACGTTATATTTATTTTGTTTATAAGAAGATTCTAACTACGCTGTCAAAAAAACGTAACGTAATTATTTAGCGATGTAAAAGCTTAAGCAAAATTGACTGATCGGGCTTAATTTTCTATAAAGAAGTGACTACCATCGAGTTATAATTTTTGTATGTATGTCATACAAAATTTGGGTGAGATTGATGCCTACGTTCTATATTTTTACAACCGAAATAAGGTCACAGTACTTATTTTTACTAAATCATTAAAAATTGGACCTAGCACCTCGTAAGAAACTTCCAGTGGAATCGAAGGGGTTGTTCGAATATTATGTTTTTCAATACACAATTTGTATTTTTCTTATTCCTACTATTACCAATTAAACCTTAACTCTGTGAATTAAATATCAGGGAAATAAAAGTTCCCTTTTTTTAAGCTATTGGTCACCGAAACTTTTCTTTTTTTCACGAAATCAATACTTTTCCCGTAGAGTTCGAAGTTTAAAACCAACACTTTAAATGTTTTGGATATGGATTTATATGTTTCCATTATTCAAAAACCATTTCAGCAACCAGCAAACGAGTGAAAGCAAACACTTTTGTACGACCTATCAAGAAGAAAATTTATGTTTTTTGAATTCAAATAAAAATGTCTGTGAAATGTGCTCTATCTAAAATCAGCTGAAATATTACGCGACAAGACCTTGAAAACTTGAAACGGCCGACCGACCGACGAAGAGACAATTTTCTTATATTGAATCTCTCTGGAAATCGCTGACTCTTTGCCGGTTTTGCATCTTCCAATCCAACTACTAGATGAAGATGTGGATAAAATGTAGAAGTCAGTACATACTGTCATGGAAGAGATGAAGATGAAGATACTCGTAATATGGTGAATGGTGGAAGCGTGGAACTGGAAGTGTTGTGCAGAGAAGCTGAGATGTTTCAGTTTCAGTTTCAGCTCTGGTGTTGGTAGTGGCAATCAATCTAGCAATAAGTTGAGTTTGAATATGGTACTCTTATATGTTGCTTCTGCTGATGCGTCGTACTTACGCTGTTGTTGATGTTGATGATGATGATGGTGTGACGAAGCGATGATATGGCCTATTGGTTTGGCATGCTCGCTCTCGGGTCGACTAATGAATACCAAAATGGTAAATGACTTCTGACAAATTCCGACAGACGGAACTTGGAAGAAGAATGATGATCATTTTTATGGATCTAGAGGTTGTTTCCATTTATCGAATGTTTTTGCTTCTTTTGGGATAGAATTCTACTCACAGATTGGGCAACGCCATCAAGCATCACATTGGATTCTGGATTAAATTGACCAATATGTTGCTTCAGTATGAGTACGAGAAAGGAGGGCGGTTAAGATAACCATTTTTAGTGATTGATGAGCTTTAAAAAGGTTTTCTTTTTCCGGTTAACCTTGGAGAGCTGTTATTTAGAATTAATAGAAATAATCTCACATACAGTAGATTTGATCTATTCCTTACTCATATGATGGAAAAGTATGAGTTGATGATGAGAATTGACTTAAGTGAAATTTAGTAGAAGAGCTCATAAAGTCTGTTAATGGGATTGTTTTAAGTGCGTAGGTGCATTGAAATAAATTGAATTCAGTCATATGACAAATGGAAGGAATAAGTCGTTGTTACCATACTGAATTACATATGTACTCTTGACGGCAATCATGGAATTTCTTCAAGTCAAGAAAAATTTATAGTTTTCTAATGGAATTTTAGTTATTTACCTTTAGATTGATAAATTGATATTTTTGTGACATTTCATAAATTAAAACTGAGCTTTTACATGCTAAAAACAAATTAAAAAAGAGGCTGGGATGCGACCCACACTGATAACTTCCCATCTCGTTTGCAGGTTTTCGTGTTGGGTTAAAAAAGTTGTCAGTTGAATTATTCTTACAAATTCTTAAAATAACCAACCAATAACAGTTAAATATGAAAATCTAGTTTTGTTAAATAGATTTTTAATCGAAAACAATTTTTTACCAACTTTGAGTAATGTTTTTTTTAGGTTTTTATTTTTTTGTAAAAAAACTGTCCATTAGATTTTTCTCAAAATTTTACTGAATGTTGACAATAATATTTTTTAAAAGATAAAAGTAGTTTAAAGCCAATATCTCAAAGTTTTGAAAAGATATTTGAGTCGAAAATCAATTTTTAAAAACTTTTATTCATTTTTTTTAGGTTTTTAAAGTGTTAATTCGATTTTTCTCAAAATGTGTCCGAATGTTGAAAACAATACTTCTTATAAGTTAAAATTAGTTCGAAGCCATGATTTAAAATTTTTTAAAAGATATTTGTGTCGAAAATCAATTTTTACGAACTTTTGTTAAATTTTCTTTTAAGTTTTTATTTTTTGTAAAAAAACTGTCAATTTGATTTTGCTCAAAATTGTACTGAGTGTTGACAACAATATTTTTTAAAATATAAAAGTAGTTTTAAGCCAATATCTCAAAGTTTTGAAAAGATATTTGAGTCGAAAATCAATTTTTAGTAACTTTTATTAATTTGTTTGTTTAGGTTTTTATTTTTTGTAAAAAAACTGTCAATTCGATTTTTCTCAAAAGTTTTCGTATGTTGAAAACAATATTTCTTTTAAGATAAAATAAGTTTGAAGCCCTAATCTCAAGTTTTTGAAAAGATATTTGAGTCGAAATTCAATTTTTACCAACTTTGAGTAATGTTTTTTTAGGTTCTTATTTTTTATACAAAAAAACTGTCAATTTGATTTTTCTTAAAATTTTACCAGATGTTTTTTTCGTTGCACAAAATTGTTTTGGAGATGAAATCATTTTTAGTCGTAGAATTTTCGAGGTGACAAATTTTGTTTTTTCAGTTTTTTCGATTTATAAAAAATTGTTAATTGGATTTTTTTTCAAAAATATACTGGTTTGGTATTATGTACTTTACAATATATAATATAAAATTTATTTCAAGTCTCTTGTGTCATTGTTTCGTGTGATATTTAGGGTTAACCAAAATTTTCACCTTTTTTTTTAAACTGCTATGGTAAAAAACCACCCATGCAATTTTCTTGAGAGCCCTTTCTGCATTATTATCTGTATAAAAAAATTTATTTCAAGTCGATATCTCTATTGGTTCTTGAGCTATGGAAGACGAAAAAAACGTCGCGAACGTACGGACGGGACGTACGAACATATATACGTACACACGCACGCACAGACATCTTTCTAAAAATCTTTAATTTCGACTCAAGGGACCTTGAAACGTCGAGAAATGTCAAAATTTTCAATATGACAAATCGGACCCATTACAATGACTTCCTATGGGAAGTTAAAAATAAATGGGTGGGTTAAATTATAAGGACCGAAGTTGATTTATAATAAAACATAAATTATTTAGGGAATTAGTATATGAGTTATATTATGTATTGAACGAAATATCGGCCAAATGGCCGCCGTGACCTCGGCGGAACAAAATGTGCCGATTTATCTCATCTTTTAACTCTTGAATTGTTGCTGGCTTATCGACATAAACCTTTTCTTTCAAATAGCCTCAAAGAACGAGTTATCCGATTTGCGTAGTGTTCATACACATTTAGACGATTAAATAGACTGATATGCAGGGGAGAGTACGATAACTTAGGCGACAAAGTTTAATGACGGATTTGTATGGAACAGTTAAAAACAAGCATTTTTTACTATGGGAAGGGGGGGTCTATCTCCCCCCGTTTAGGCGGTAGGGGCAGTTAAAAAAAATATGTACATTAAATGGAAACAAAATAATTAAAAAATAACGGTAATACCCTCAATTAAGTGTTATACCTTTTTTTAAAGCCAACACTTTTGTCTATTAGCTTGCTTTTAAATCAAGTCAAAACTATGCATAGTTTTTGAAAAAAATTGTTTTAAAGTCAAAATTTGTGCAAAAAAAGTTAAAAAAAAGGTTTAAAGTGTAATTTTTCAAAACTTTCAAATTATTTACTGTTTTTTTTTTTAGAATTCATTGATCTTATTTGTTTTTTATCAAAAACTGAAAACTAGATGACTTTATGTCTTCCAGTTCTTCAGAAAATTGAAAATTACCAAAATAAATATTTTAATTAAATTACTTTTTCCTTGCTTAAGTATTAACGTAGTCTTATTTTGATAGTAATAATCGAATATGGATTAAGATACACCTAGGGTAAATTAATTTTTCTTAAATCCAGCTTATTTAAATGCAAAAGAAACTTTGCATGCACCCCATCTTGCACCCACCGCACCTTGCACCCACCCCACCTTCCACGCACTCCAACTTGCACCCACCCCAAATCCTATAGTGTGCCCAAGCAGGGGGGTTGCAGGGGGGCAGCATGCCCCCCCTTACAGATGCCACTGTTGCATACACCCAAATTCGCGCACACCTTATTGTTGCATACACCCAAACACGCATTACGCATACGCAAATACCATTATTACTATCAAAATAAGACCACTCAAGGAAAAAAAAGAAGAATTAAATTAAAATAGTAGTTGTGGTTATTTTCAATTTTCTCAAAAACTAAAAGACATAAAATCATCTAGTTTTCAGTTTTTGATCAAAAACAAATAAGAGCAATAAGTTCTGAAATAAAAACAATGGTAGATAATCTTGAAGTATTGAAAAAGTTGCACTTTAAACCTTTTTTTTACTTTTTTACTTAAATTTTGAGTTTAAAATTAAATTTTTATTTTCAATTTTCTCAAAAACTAAAAGACATAAAATCATCTAGTTTTCAGTTTTTGATCAAAAACAAATAAGAGCAATGAGTTCTGAAATAAAAACAATGGTAGATAATCTTGAAGTATTGAAAAAGTTGCACAACCTTTTTTTAACTTTTTTTACTCAAATTTTGAGTTTAAAATTAAATTCTTGATTTAAAAACTGGCTAATAGAACAGAGTGTTGGCTTTAAAAAAATGTATACAACTTCATTGTAAGTATCACCGTTATTTTTTAATTATTTTTTTGCATTTTAAACATTAACTTTTTTAAATTGCCCCTCCCGCCTAAACGGGGGGAGATAGACCCCCCTCCCATAGTAAAAAATGCTTGTATTAAGACCCTCTACCAAAAACCGTTATTATATCTTGGCGCCAAAGTTATCGTACTCGTGCCATTTAACATTTATTCCAGTGTAGAAGAAGCATAAACAAAGCTTTTATCCAAAGTTCAGCTTTTTCAAAATTTTTGGGAATCAAATGTTTAATTTTCTTGGACCAATTTAAAATTGAAATAGCAAAGAATTACGTACTGACACAAACTATTTCAGGCAATCAGCTCCATTAGGATAAGACCATTCATTAAGCCAGCCTAATTTAATCTTCATCTTCCAACTCAGGTTAAATCTGACTGCTTAGTCCATCAAAACCATCTCAAACATTTACATTTTTTTTCACAGCACTCTTGTCTTGAATTTGCCCACCATTCAATTTATATTCATTTGCAAACTTAATTATACACTGAAACCGCGCTGCACCTGATATTTAATGAGTTATATTACTATAAATACCATTTAATATAAACTAAACATAACCTGCAAAATTCCATTACACCTTCTGGTTTGGTTTCCAAAAGTTCACTGACCTACAAATTAAATTAATAATAGTTGCATACATAATTAATGAATCTTGAATTGAATTCCTGAAGTCATTTAAAACAAAAATACGTGTTACACAAAACAACTATGAAAATTATGAAAACTGTGGAAATAAATGATTATTCCAGTTCTATAGTCAGTAATTAAAATGATCAGCAACTCTCGGAAATCTTCTCGTTAAGAGTTCAATGTCAAACTGACAGTTTGCAACGAAACCTATTTTAACGAGTTTTATTACTTATCTGATAATTTTTGTTTGCTATATTTGACAAGTTTGATAAGTAGGTACCTAAGTACATGTTTAATTAATTTAATTAATCATTATGATGAAGATAAAAAGTGAACTTATACAGATAATTGGTACTTTGACGTAAACTAAGTTTAAGTTTGAATTAATGTAGGTATTTAAAACAGATTTTATTTAGTTATATGTAAGATTAGTGTCTTTATGTGTCAAAAGGATTGGAAGAAAATGAATGAAAGTTCCCCTTCCTACAAAAACAATGAAGAAAGATGGCGTGTAAAAATTGTTACAAAATTGTCGGTAATAAAGGTCAAATTGACTTGAATGACGCATAGTTATTACCATTTAAAGTATCAGCTTAAATGTCCAAAGATTACGTAAAAAACATTAGAGATTAGACATAAGTTGTCCAGATTATTTATATAAAAACTTAACATGTGATTAAAATTAATTGCTTATCCAAGGTTCTTTAGACAATACAAATAATAAGAATAATTATGTAACTTTATTTATACCACTAAATGGATTAAGGAAGCAATAAATTTGGTCCACTTTAATAGTTGACACATAATTAAATTTTTTTTTTGAGGTGCTGAAAATACTGATAATAATAATAATAAAGGGTGTCCCAAAATTAACGCAATATTTGAATTAAATAGAAAACGCCGTTTTTAGTCTTTTGATAGTTATATTTTTATTGACTCGTAAAGTACATAGGATAGGGTTATGTATGGAATAACACATTGGGACACCCTTTATAAACTAATTAACTAATCTTTCATTGTTTTGTATCTGTTTGTTGTTCTCGTTTTTGTTTAAAGAATTTCAATCATAGTTTATAAAGGGTGTCCCAAAATTAACGCAAGATTTGAATTTGCCGCCATTTGTGCAGTGAAGTGTTGGCAACCCTGAAAAAAAAGCAATTTGACAGCTAACAGTATAGGGTTATTAAAAATGGAGCGTTACACGAGAGAACAACGTGTCTTCATTATTAAAGAATATTTCAAAAATAGTGAAAGCTTGGCGGCTGCAGTTCGAAAATTTCATACAAAATATGGTCGGAATAGTGTTTTAACTTCGTCAACTGTGAAGAGATTAATTGAAAAATTCATGGAGACTGGATCCGTTGGAGACGCCAAACACACTGGTCGTCCAAAAACAAGCCGTGCATTACAGGAGGAGATTCAACGCTGCATCAACGAAATTCAGCCACATTTATGCAGAATGGTCATGGAAAATTTCAACAAAAGAGTGCGCATGTGCATGCAAAGTCGTGGAGGCCATTTGTCCGATGTGTTATTCCATACATAACCCTATCCTATGTACTTTACGAGTCAATAAAAATATAACTATCAAAAGACTAAAAACGGCGTTTTCTATTTAATTCAAATCTTGCGTTAATTTTGGGACACCCTTTATTATGTTGTAGTTAACACTGAGAAAAAAAAAGCAAGCTAAAAACAAGAATAGTAGGTTCTTATTGATTTAAATTAATTTAGTAACGGGATAACCATTTTGCAGTTTCAAAAGTGTAGAGCTGGAATTTGACATCTGTCAAACTATGTTGTTTTCAGTTGAATGCCTGGCATTTACGAAAATGGATGGCTTAACTATCACACAACGTATACGGAATTAGGACTGTCTTACGGCACCTTATGGCGTATTTTGTGTTTGGATCTACACCTACATCCATATAAAGTCCAGCTCACACAACAACTGAAGCCAGTTGACCATTCACAAGGTCTTGGATACGTCGAATTAAAAACAAAAATTTCTTCAGCGACATAATAATAAACAAAATTGTCGTAATTGGGGTTCTGAGAATCCTCAAGTAATTGAAGAGAGGCCATTACATCCACAAAAAGTCACTGTTTGGTGCGTTATTTGGTACAGGAGGTGTGATTGGACCTTACTTCTTCGAAAACGATGCTCTGACCAGGGCCAGAGGAGCCTTCGCTCTGACGAAACGGCTGTTTTTTAGCAGTCGGCTTGACCCCAGAGTGAAGGTAATTTGCTACATGGCCCTCATACGGCCGATGATCGTTTATGGTTGTCCTGTGTGGTTCAACGTTGCCCCTTCCCAGATGGAGAAGTTTCGGGTGTTCGAGCGGCAGTGTTTACGACGCTGTACCGGCTTATATCGAACAGCCGAATCTTCGTACGTGCATTACTATTCCAACGAGGTCCTATACAACGGGGCTCGAATCAACAGAATTGACAATTTCGTGATAAAACTCGTTCGAGGTCACATTGCAAGAGCTATGTCTTCGACCAACAATTTAATTTTCGGAGCGTTCTATCCGAACGACGAGTATTTTGAAAGTGCACGCTTGAGCGGCTTCATTCCACCAGAGGCATTCCTCTTTTTAGATAGATGCGGTCTGATACAGGATAGATTGGCAGTTCCGTTAATCTACCACGTCAGACGACGAACCGTGGATAGGCGACTCCTGTACAATCGGGATGTCATGGCACAAGGCGGAGCAGAGCTCCTTCGGTTCAGTAGGGCTGTGTCCGAAAGGGACCGAACTGATAGGGTGAACCAGGAGAGCCAGTTTTGGTGGCTTCAATCGGCACTTGATAGTGAGTAGTCGGGATGGGGTTTTAAGCCTTGGCCGGCTTACATACTTGTTTTATAGTTTTAGGGTTTAGTTTTAAGTAGAATAGGCATGGTAACACAAAAAAAAAACATACAAAAAAAAATACAAAAAATACAAAACAGGAAAAATACAAAAAAATACAAAAAAAAAATTAAAAAAAAAAACATGGAATAATCAAAAAAAAAAATAAAAAAAAAGACAAAATATGAAAAACAAAAAACGTTAGATAGTTAGATTTGCTGCTGTGGTTGTTCTAGTTTTAAGTAGTTTATAGGTAGAATAGGTAGTTTTAGTTAGCTTTAAGTTTTATATTAAGGACCTTATTTTTAAGTAGCTTTTAAGTAAAAATAAAAAAGGATATTGATATTAGTTTTTTTGAAATTTTCTAATGAATACAAAAATAAATAAAATGAATTAAAGTTAAATAGATCTTAGGGCCGAAAGGCATTAGCATTAAGTATTATTGTATAACTTAGAGTGTCCGTATGGGACCAGTAAGTTAGTTGTAAGTTATGGATAATTAGGCTAGTTTTATGAATTTTCGTCTAGCTTTAAGATAGTCTTAAGAATGAATTAATAAAAATGAATTTGGAAAAAAAAAGTGCGTTGGACTGTCATGCCAGAGGTCTTGGGTTCGATCCCTGCCTATGCCATCTAAAGTTTTTTTCACGGGTACTGCCTCTTGCGAGGGATTGACATATGTATGTATATATTCTCCAAGAGTAATTCTTGCCATGAAAAGTGCTTTCCCAAATTTGCCATTCGGATTCGGCATATAAACTGTAGGTCCCCTTCATCCCTGACAACAGTACTCGCACACAGGAATGGTTGAGAGTTGTAAGTCACTAGGCCCTAGTTCTCAACGGGCAACTGTTGCGCCACCCAATTTATTTATTTATTATGTATAAATACATAGAACCAACACTTTAAACGATTTAATAAAATGTTAAAGCCATTTTTAACAATCTACTATGCTTATAATTCAAATTTTTTTTTTATTTTATTTTATTTAAATAACTTATATATACTATTCATTTTGCTGGGGTGGTGGTACAGGCCACACCAGATGTTCGGAGCTTTCAAATATGGCCCTATTATAAACTCCCAACTTTGCCATTTTATCAAAGTCCCGTACCGATAGATACCCGAGACACTTAGTCACGGCAGAGTAAAAAGCTCTTTTGGAGTCACCAAGATCCATTTGTCTATCAGGCACGTCACATGACTGTAACATATCTGTAATAACACTTCCGATTTCAGAGCCACTTATGTTGGCATAGAATCCTGTTGCGGGAAAGCGAATATTTTGGCGAAAAAGGTTGTGCACCCGCAAGATACGACTGAAATTCGTTCTGAAGTTGTTTCGGTCGTTTTCCAGATAGAAATGCATGGTCCTAGCCGAGAGTACCCAGTATCGGAGGTCTTCGAGCTTCATCCACTCGGATTCAGCAAAAAGATCTTTTAGATCGTCCCAACCCTGGTAGAGAGTCATTTCTGGTGGTGGTGAAACAACTTGCAATGGTGGGGCTTCAACTGCTGGAAGAATGGGAGCTGGTAAAATGGCTCGTATCGGTGGTGGTGGTTTAACTGGTGATGGATCGACTTGTGGTGGACGCCGCCGGGGAGCGTTAAGAAGACGGTCAATACCCGAGTCAGACAGTTGAATGCGTGCAGACGTTGAACTTGGACGAGTTTTTCCTTTACCTTTGGAACCGCGAGCTGGAGTATTTGTCTTTCTGGATTGTTGTCGACCACGTGTCGATGTGATGTCGCGTCTTGGCTGGTACCGGGAGTAGGCGAATCACGAGCTCTGGTGTTACGAGGCGATGACGTAACTGAATTGTAAAATTAAATACATATATTATTCTTATAAGAGCAGTGGATGAATGGTCCAGTCAAAAACACTCTATATGAAGATATAAATCCTTCGTACGTATCACCCTTCTTAACCCATTTCTTTACATTGTTGTATTTGTAATATGGAAGAATTCAACGTGTAAAATTGACGTGTTTTCACGCATACATAGACACATTTACTGAGTTTTTAGGGGAAATTTCATAAATTAGAGGAGAAATTACATGCACACTAAGAAATACTTTATGGGGCCAGTTTCCGGTTTAGCTTGTAGGCAAACCAATATGGCTACCGAGGATTTATATCTTTACTAGAGTGTTTTTGGGTTCAGTCAACATTGGGAATTCCAATAAATAGGTCCGTTTAAGTGTGTTTGCTTTATTTTCACGAACTGTCACTTTTTAGACATGTTTGGATGCATGCTTTTTAATAAAAGGCAATTAGCAATTTACTAGTTAGCAAAACCCCTTAGTAAATTGCTAAATAGTAATTTGTTAAATCCTTAAGAAAAGGTTGTTTAAAATTTTGCACTCCGATTTTTCGGATTGAAAACTTTGACATTTCTTGACGTTTCAATGTCTCTAGAATGTGTGTGTGTATGTACGTTTGGGATAAATTTTGTCGTCGACTTTAAACATTATTTTTACAGATACTAACATCAAAACATGAAAAACGGACTTTTAAAAATATTTGCCACCTTGGATATTTTGCGTACAAAAATGTTATTTCTTCTAATAAAAATTTATTCATACATACATCTGGGCCCTGTTTCATTAAACACTTTTCACTTTGCAACTGTGCAAAAAAATAATACCCTGCAAAGTTAAGTGGAAAGTGTTTCACAAAATTTTTTAAAAAGTTAGCCGTCTTGAAAGTAGTAAAAAATTAAAAGCTAAGTCATCATTGATAATATTCGACATTTGATATACTACTCTGATAGATACAGCGCCATCATATTGGGCTTCATTCCAACAAAAGTTGTTGCAAGGGCCAATTCAATGCTAATCCAAAACTTTCTTTTATTCAAAAATCGTTTCCGATATCAAAGTTAATTCTTAGTAGTTCTAAGCCAAAGAGTTGTTGGCCACTATTTGTAATTTCTTCGTTTTATTAACAACGGGTTTTCAAAAGAAACGCTTTTTTCTATTAATTGTCAAATTCCTTTGAAGGATGGCTACGATATCGATGGGTTAAAAACCTATACAAAATCAGACATTTTTGAAATTAAAATGAATCAACGCGTCAACCCTAAAATTCAAAATTCAAAATTCATGTTCTTTGGTAATTTGTCAAAATTAAAACAAAACTTAGCCTATGTTCTTTGTCTTTATAATTATTGTGTACTTCCTCATTTCATATATTTTTAGAAAGTTATTGTATTCGGTCAGATTTGTCAAATTGAAAATTTGGACATTTCTCGACGTTTTAAGTCCCTACTTAATCAGAATAAAAGATTTTTAGAGAGATGTCTGTGCGTGAGTGTGTACGTATGTACGTCCGTACATTCGGGAAGCTTTTTTCGTTGACTATATCGACTTTAAATTAATTTTGTTATACAGATAATAACAATAATGCAGAAATGACTCTCAACAAAATTGAGTGGGTGGTTGATTTACCACAGCAGTTTAAAAAAGTGAACATTTTGGTTAACCCATAATATCTCACGAACCAATAACGCTAACGACTTGAATAAAATTTTATATTTATTGTGACGTGATACCAAAATAGTTTATTTTTGGACAAAAACTCAATAAACGTTTTTTTTTTTTATAAATTAAGATATTGGCTTCAAACTGATTTCATCTTATAAAACTATAGTCTTTTTTAAGTAAAATTAAGAATTAAAAATTAGAAAAAATCAACTGAAAACTTTTTTTTTAAAAAAACACGAAAACCTCCTCAAAAACATCAAAAAATGTATAAGAATTGGTTTCCGACTCAAGTATTAAGAAAACAAAGAAATACATTGACTTCAAATTATTTATCTCACACAAAAAATATTGTTATGAATATTTTGTTAAAGTTTTAAACAAGACAAATCGACTGGCGGGATGGGAAGTTATAAGTGTGGGTGGCAACGCAACCTCTTTTTTAACTTCCCATAGGAAGTTATTGTACATAATGGGTCCGATTTGTCAAATTGAAAATTTTGACATTTCTCGACGTTTCAAGGTCCCTTGAGTCGAAAGAAAAGATTTTTAGAAAGATGTCTGTGCGTGCGTGTGTACGTACGTCCGTATGTCCGTACTTCCGTACGTCCGTACGTCCGTACGTGCGCGACGTTTTTTCGTCGTCCATAGCTCAAGAACCAGAAGAGATATCGACTTCAAATAAATTTTGTAATACAGATAATAAGGCAGAAAGATGCAGAAAGGGCTGTCAAGAAAATTGCGTGGGTGGTTTTTTTACCATAGCAGTTTAAAAAAAAGGTGACAATTTTGGTCAACCCTAAATATCCCATGAACCAATGACGCTAGAGACTTGAATTAAATTTTATATTATATATTGTAACGTGATACAAAAAAGTATATTTTTTGAAAAAAATCCAATAAACGGTTTTTTTTATAAATCAAAAAAACTAAAAAAAAAATTTGTCACCTCGAAAATTTTACGACAAAAAAATATAATTTCATCTCCAAAACAATTTTGTGCAACGAAGAATAATGTTTTTGACATCTGATAAAATTTTGAGAAAAATCTTATCGTCAGTTTTTTTTTATAAAAAATAAAAACCTAAAAAAAAAACATTACTCAAAGTTGGTAAAAATTGAATTTCGACTCAAATATCTTTTCAAAAACTTGAGATTAAGGCTTCAAACTTATTTTATCTTATAAGAAATATTGTTTTCAACATTCTGAAAAATGTTGAGAAAAATCAAATTGACAGTCATTTTACAAAAAATAAAAACCAAAAACAAATTTTTTTAAAGTTGGTAAAAATTGATTTTCAAATCAAATATCTTTTCAAAATTTCGGCTTTAAACTACTTTAATCTTTCAAAAAATATTGTTGTCAACATTCAGTAAAATTTTGAAAAAAATCGAATTGACATTTTTTTACAAAAAATTAACAAAAATTGTTAAAAATTGATTTTTGACTTAAATATCTTTTCAAAAATTTGAGATAATGGCTTCTTACTACTTTAAACGTATAAGAAATATTGTTTTCAACAATAGAAACAATTTTGAGAAAAATCGAATTGACAGTTTTTTTTGCGAAAAATAAAAACCTAAACAAAATTTATAAAAGTTGGTAAAAATTGTCTTTCGACGTAAATATCTTTTCAAAAATTTGAGACATTGGCATCAAACTAATTTTATCTTTTATGAAATATTGTTTTCAACATTCTATAACATTATGAGAAAAATCGAATTGACAGTTTTTTTTTTACAAAAAATAAAAACAAAAAAAAACAATATTAAAACTTGTAAAAATTTGCTTTCGGCTCAAATAGCGTTTCAAAAATTACAAATATTGGCTTCAAACTTATTTTATTTCACAGAAAATATTGTTTTCGATATTCAGTAATTTTTTTTATAAAAATCCAACAGTCCGTTTCTTCATAAAAAATAAAATCTTACACAAAATAGTACGCAAATTTGGTTAAAATTGATACACATAGACAAACTTTTAAGCAAGACAAATCGACAGACGGGATGGGAAGTTATCAGTGTGGGTCGCATCCCAGCCTCTTTTTTTTATTAGTTTTTGACAACTTTTCAAAACAAACACGTATTTGCAAATGAAAATGTTTCTTTGCATATTACTGAAAAGCTTTTCAAAATTCGAAATACAATTTGCAACGTTTATTGTTTGGTGAAACAGAAAGAACAAATATTCCAAAACAACATTTTTCACTTTTTAGAAAACACTTTGTACTTTGCAAATTTGAGTTTGGTGAAACGTATTTTGAAAAGAGGAGAACTTTGCAATTCCATAATTTTTTCTTTGCAAATTTGCGTTAAATGAAATGTAATTTTGCATAGTAAAAGTGCAAAGTTGCAAAGTAAAAGTCTTTGGTGAAACAGGGCACAGATAATTTTTTTTTTTGAAAAATAAAACGAAAAGTTTTTTTTTTTATAAAAAATAAAACCTAAAACATATTAAAAAGTTAATAAAAACTGATTTCGATATTTGGCGGTATTCACTCCGAATATGTTTTATTCTATAAATGATACTATTGTTAACTCAAGGAAATTTTCTTAGAAAAATTCAATTGTCATTTTTAATAAGAAATAATAACATTTAACAAATGCTACTAAAAACTGTTTAAAATTGGTGAACAAACTTGTCCTTAGGTCCAATTAGCCCCAGTACCCACTCTATGATTTACAAGTCTGAGAATAACCCTTAACTTTTTGAAGCAAATTATTATTTATTTATTTATTTATTTATTTATTTATTTGATGGAATTAGCTTACACAATAAGATACAATATCTTTTAAGATAGCGCAAGTTTCAGTATTAACATACTATTTAAAAATGTTTATGATGTTAAGTGAAAAAAAACTGATTAACATTATCAAAGAAAGATTTAAAAACTAATAAAAAACAAAATGCAAAATTACTTTATGATAAATTAAATGAAAAAGAAAGAATAGTTGCATTTAACAAATTGAAAGGTAATAAAATTAGTTAAATATAATCGAAAAAGTTTATCATCGAGAGTCTCCAAAGTATTGTCTAAGTCTCGTCTTGAACCGAGTGCTGCATCCAATCATCTTTATGGGCAGGGGTAGGGAATTCCACAATCGAACCGCGTGTATAAAAAATTGACGACTAGAAACAAGGTAAGAATAGCGTAATGGAGTCAGATCATAACTTCTAGTTGAACGAGGAAATTGAATTTTGCTATAAAGATATGGTGGTTTTTTTGTTTGCAGAATACTATGAAGCATTAATAAAGTTCTTAAAGCAAATACATTTTCTAGAGAGGCGCCATGTATTATTTTCGAGTATGCAGAAATATGTTCATATCTCCGCAGACCAAAGACATACCTTGCCACACTGTTATAAACAACATTAAGCTTCCTTTTGTCCCTGAAATCACAATTACTAAAAATTTCACAACCGTATAGTAATAGGGGAATGAGAAGTGATTTAGCTAGTATCATTCTTGTTTTAATTGGGGTAATTTTTTGGGTGGTCCATAACATTCGTAAGCCTCCATACACTCTTCCAATTGTCGTATTTATATGGTTTGTCCAGGTGAGGTTTCTGTTAAATACTACTCCTAGGTTTTTAGCAGATTCAACAAACTGAACTGGAATATTGTTAAGCAGTATTGGAGGAAAATACGTCGTTTCTAATGGGTTTCTGGAAATAATAAGACATTTTGTTTTGGTTGGGTTTAAACAGAGCCCATTAGATTGAGACCAGTGTAGGACCTTATTTAGGTCTTCGTTTATCTCATAACCTCCATTTTCAATTAGACCTAGAGAACAGCTATATCTAAGTTGAACGTCGTCAGCATACATATGAAATGACGAGTTGAATCCTAGAGACGGCAGTTCATTTATATACATGGTAAATAGAAGAGGTCCCAAAATTGATCCTTGGGGGACACCTCGACTAAGCGGAAGGAAGGTAGACGTTTGATTATTAGCAACGACTGCTTGATACCTTGAGGATAAATATGAAAAAACTAGTTTCACTGATGAAGACACGAACTGGAATTTATCTCGTAGTTTGGTGCATAAAATATGGTGGTCAACGGTGTCAAATGCTTTTGAGAAGTCTAAAAGTGTGAGGAAAGTCACATTGTTCTTATCAAGACTCTCTCTAATTTCTTCAACTACATTTATGAGAGCTGTTGTGCAGCTATGACCTGGGCGAAACCCGGATTGATTTGGGCATAACATTTCATTTTGATCCAAGTATTGCCTTATTTGCGTGTTTAAGATTTTCTCAAGAACTTTCGATAAAAAAGGTAGTATAGCTATTGGTCGGTACTCATTACGGTTCTTTGGTATAGGAATGATTTTAGCTTTTTTCCAAAATGCGGGAAAAACTCCAGTCGTTAAAATAGTATTGAAGAGATAAGTAAGAGGTTTTAAGGTATATGGAAGGGTCGCTTTTAAAAACACTGGATGAATTTCATCAAAACCCACTGAATTAGATTTTATAGATAAGCAAAATTTAAGAACATCTTCTTCATTCACATTGGAAAAGCTAAAGCCTATAGAAGATAGGCTGTCAGCTTCCAAATTTAGAGTGATGGAGCTACCATGTTCAAAAGATGAGAGAGACGTAAATTTTGTATTCAATTCATCACAGTTAATAGCATTATCTGAATTATTTTTATGTTTACCAACACCTATATCCTTAAGATTTTTCCAAAGTTAGACAAACTTAATGTGAACAATTTTGGTTTAAAAAACTCATAGCAAGCTTTCATAAATCTTCCAAGTCAAAAAATGATAATTGCATTACGTTAATCGAAAAGTAGAAATCTTGTATGCACAGTTTTCAAAGAAATGTTTTCGTTTGCATACCATAATGTCAAAAATGAAACTTATAAAGAATCTCACTAATAATTTGTTTTCTTATAAATTTGATCATCAGCTCTTCTCTACTCTAGTGGAATACCTTTTAAAAGCTCTAATCTAGTTAACGTCAAATTCCATTTCTCTGATTCCGAACTTTCAACTATGTTCTTACAAACTGAAGCTCAGAAAATTTCTTAAAAGGATTCTCTTAACATTCTTTAAACGTTTTTTTTTTGGATTGTAATTAGTAACTTTTCGCAACTTACTTTTAAAAATTAAATTAATCTCTTCACTTGAAAAACAAACAAATAATCTCCCTAAACTTCTTTTTGCGTACAAACAGAACAAACTTTGCGCTTAATTTAATGAAAAATGAACACTGAGAACACACTTCATCCATGTTTAATGTGTTTAATGTCGTCATTAAATAGAAAGAAGCGAAACTCTTAGTTCTTTAACGAAAGAACCTTTATATTATAATTACCCATATCCTGCTATCTCGTATTTTGTGTTAACAAAATCATGACTAATGATTGCTTTCAATTCTTACCGTCTATTCATCGTCTTTGTTCCACGGCACCGAGGAATCCTTCCTTTTTAATCAAACTTATATCCATTTAAATATACCTACTACTACCTACGAGACGTGTACGAGTAGGTAAGGTACCTTACCTACCTACATATAAAAACAATTAACCCAAGTTTAACGTTGACACGCACTCGCGTAAGTAACGAAATTCCTTCACTTTGTCACATAAAACTTCTAACGCAAGCACAATACCTACTTGTAATATATCCAGACCGATCAACACACCTGTCAGAAAAGTGTTAACATCCCGGAGTCGGACGAAGAGATGTCTAATGAAAAATGTTCTCAAGAACTGACTGCTATACCAAATCCACCCATACCCATCACAATTCCGAACTAATCCGCCCTTCGAGTTCGCTTTAGCTTCCTATAGTGCTTAAACTAGAACGTATGGCGAATTCTCTTTATTTTGTCAGCTCGTTGCTCGCTCGTTCCACATTTTAGGCAACAAGAATTCAGTAGCAAGCAACTCAAGTCTTTTATACAAGGAGAGGAGCTTTAGCTGTAGGTACATTTATAACAAACGAGTAACCATTTGTAGATGAAGAAGCCTTGAGGAGGAATTTTTCATTTCAATCTAACCTAACAAAGTAGCATAACGTCCAATAACGAACCTCTTTTTCCCCAGACTCCTTCCGGGACTGTGAGATTCGTTTACGCTAAAAAAGCTGGAAAAAAAAGATTGCACAAGAAGTGTTGAGAAATCACTCAAATTGTTGGGAGAAAAATATAAGACGATATGCAGACTATAATATAGGGTAGGAAAAAGGTGGTCCTTTTTGTTGTTTGTTTTTCACAAAAAAGGATGAACTTCAGGGTTTGATAATCAAGTCAGCTTTTTTTTCTATTCTTTTGTTTTCCGTTGTTTTGAAAAGTCTCATTCCATCGAGAGGAGTCAGGAACACAGGAGGATGTATGATTGTGATGGTGACGGAGAAGGAAGCGGACACCGAGTAAATGAGATAGTTTGGATGGGATCAGGAGTTGACTACTTGGCTGCTTTGTCCTGGCTGTGAGACTTCATGGTGCGTTATATCCCATAAGTATTTGTTTTCCTCTTTGTCGTTCTTCGTTTTTTTTTTCTATCTTATCGCATCAGTGATTATGCAATGTCTACTATCATCCCAAGTTCCTAGCAGACATTAGAATGGCGGGGGTTAGAATGATAAAGAATAATGCAAAGTTTAACATCCCCTAAGGAGTGACTTCTAGCAAAGATGAACAAAAGATTAGTAAGGATGATGGTGGTCTTATGATCACATGATAGGCGGAGGGCAGGAAGTGATGACCTACTTTGCATAATGTGCAACACAGAACTGACTGAACGGGATATTTATATTCGATCCAGATTACTGGAACTGGTCAAAATCTGATATAGTATGTTGGATTTGGAAGTAATTTACATCAGCTATTCCGAAAAAATTGTGCCTCAGACAAGGCTATAAATAAGATTATGGAATATTTTATCTTAAAGGACTCGTTTGTACACAGTTGGATAAATCGGTAGTTTAATTTCCACAGGTTCCAGTTAAATGACGATAAACCGACTAAAATTGGGCAAGTAGCTATTATTACATTATTATTATTATAATTACAGCTCAAGAAAATTAATCAGATATAATAATTAGTTAAAATTTCTTTAAATACAATTTTGTTATCGCTCTTTTTTTAGTTTTAATATGAAAATATTTTGCGTAAGACTGATTTTACATTTTGTTTTATTGTTTATGTATTTTAAATAATTATATGCTTTCATGTAAGCTTTGCACATTCTTCGCCCTCCAATTAGTTGGTGATTCCGGAGCTTTGTTCTGCAATCATCTGAACATGTCCCTTCGTGTTTTGGGAAGTACCACTATCCAATTTAAAATCTAAACAAAGTGGAACGAATTAATAATAAAACAAAACAAAATGACAAGAGTACAACAACAAGTACAAGAGTGCAAATAATCTCACATAAATTAATGGAAAAGTGCCGTTATCCTTTTGCGATTTTACTACGATGAGTAAATTGATTTCATCAATTAGTTTTCATTAACTTGTGCTCGTGGTTGTTGGTTTTAGTTTTATCGTATCGTGTAGTGTCGTTAGTCGCATTTGTTTTCTTATGTTGATTTCTTTGATTTCGTTTGTTTTCTTTTGTTGAATATGATTTTAATAATGTTTAATGAGTGTTTTTTTTAATAATAAATATTTAAATAAATTAGTTATTAATCGCGAGTGTGTATGGTGGTTTTATTTTGCATTTTTGGTTGCCGGTAGCAGATGAATTAGGTAAGTTTTATTTGTATTTTAAAATTGATAAATTTGATTTATTATTGCGGGCGGTTGTTTTAAATAAAAGTATAAGTTTTATTAATTATTTTATTATTTATTATTTTTAATAATGTGAATAAGGTTAAATATGCATCTGCCTTTTGCCATGACAGTACCCGTTTTTGCAAAGGAAAGTACAGACGCGCGCCGGGGCGGCGGCGGCCGCCGCCTTGACCAATGTAAATTATGTTGCAAGCAGCGTTGCAAAAGCTTAATTCATTTTTAGCTTAACTCATGGCTTTAATTCACAGTTCACCAACTGACTTAAGAATTGAACAAAATTTAATTCACAAGTCACCAACTGCCTTTTGAATTAAATAAATTGGCACGAGTACGATAACTTTGGAGCCAAGATATAATAATGGTTTTTGGTAGAGGGTCTTAATACAAGCATTTTTTACTATGGGAGGGGGGGTCTATCTCCCCCCGTTTAGGCGGGAGGGGCAATTTAAAAAAGTTATTATTTAAAATGGAAAAAAATAATTAAAAAATAACGGTGATACTTACAATTAAGTTGTATACATTTTTTTAAAGCCAACATTCTGTTCTATTAGCCAGTTTTTAAATCAAGTCAAAACTGTACGTAGTTTTTGAAAAATTTAATTTTAAACTAAAAATTTGAGTAAAAAAAGTTAAAAAAAGGTTTAAAGTGTAACTTTTTCAATACTTCAAGATTATCTACCACTGTTTTTATTTCAGAATTTATTGTTCTTATTTGTTTTTGATCAAAAACTGAAAACTAGATGATTTTATGCCTTTTAGTTTTTGAGAAAATTGAAAATAACCACAACTACTATTTTAATTTAATTCTTTTTTTTTGCTTGAGTGGTCTTATTTTGATAGTAATAATGGTATTTGCGTATGCGTAATGCGTGTTTGGGTGTATGCAACAGTAAGGTGTGCGCAAGTTTGGGTGTATGCAACAGTGGCATCTGTAAGGGGGGCATGCTGCCCCCTGCAACCCCCCTGCTTGGGCACACTATAGGTTTTGGGGTGGGTGGAAGTTGGAGTGCGTGCAAGGTGGGGATATACCCTAGGTATATCTTATCGATTATTACTATCAAAATAAGACTACGTTAATACTTAAGCAAGGAAAATGTAATTTAATTAAAATATTTTGTTTTGGTAATTTTCAATTTTCTCAAGAACTAGAAGACATCAAGTCATCTAGTTTTCAGTTTTTGATCAAAAACAAATAAGAGCAATTAATTATAAAAAAAAAATAGTAGATAATCTGACAGTTTTGAAAAATTACACTTTAAACCTTTTTTTTAACTTTTTTTTGCACAAGTTTTGACTTTAAAACAATTTTTTTCAAAAACTATGTATAGTTTTGACTTGATTTAAAAACAAGCTAATAGAAAAAAATGTTGGCTTTAAAAAAAGGTATAATACTTAATTTTAAGTATTACCGTTATTTTTTTAATTATTTTTTTTGCATTAAATGTACATTTTTTTTAAATTGCCCCTACCGCCTAAACGGGGGGAGATAGATCCCCCTCCCATAGTAAAAAAGGCTTGTTTTTAACTGTTCTATACAAATCCGTCATTAAACTTTGTCGCCAAAGTTATCCCCCCCGCAATTAATATACCGGGCAATTAAATTGAGAACGAAAAGAGTGGAGAATTGTACTAAGAAATCTAGTACAGCTATCCACTAAAACGACACATTTCGTCGTTCAGCAGCGTACTGAAAATCGAAAAGCACAGCGAAATTTTTCGCTTATGATTTCGTCATGTCATTTTTTGTATAGGAAATTTCGTTTCGCATCAGCAGCGTACTAGGCTTTAAAAAGAACTAAAAAAAACATAAAACAGATATTTTTTTATACTTACCTTCAATAGTGGAACACTTTTCTTTATAGTTGATTTTTTATAATTTTTATTGTTTTTTTGGTTGATTACTAATGTTAAGTATTTTTTTTTTTAAATTTTATGTAAGTTTATTTCTTTATATTTGTTTTGGTTTGTTTTTTTTTTTAGATATATTATATGTATGTAAGTTTAAGTATACAATAAAATATTATTGAAGGCATACTTTTCTGACTTTGTCAGTTGCAAAATCACGAATTAAGTCATCAAATTCAATTTTCTGCAGTAATTCATTTTCAATTGATAAAATTGACAAGCTCTTTAGTCTTACTTGTAGCATTGTGCTTCGAAGTTAATTTTTTATCCGGTTCAATTTCGAAAATGAACGCTCTCCACTGCAGTTTGAAACCATCAAAGATAAATTCTACAGGCAGTTTCTACATTTGGAAATGTGTTCCTTATTTCATCCACTGTAGTTAGACTGTACAATTTTAATATTGTAATAAGGTCTTTATTTATATCTTTATTGAATTCTTTTAAATATTGTACGAGGTGCAGGCATTCTACCTCAAGTTCTTCTGCATTAACATCTCTATGGTATTTTTTTGAAAACTGTTTGCAACAATTTTGCAACTCCACTGAAGTCAAATATTGCAATCGACAAAAAAAGCCAAACAATGCATTGATTTCTTGATAGCAACTGGATTGTATTTTTAATTGCAAAGAAATAGTGTCAATAATTGGAAAAAAGTTGATATTTTAAACTTTTCGCTCCCAATTAGCTGGACGGATGGTGCAGGACCATCAAAATATGTGGCACGCGAACTTCGTACTATTTTTCGTTGCATTAAGTCTTTATAATTAGCATTCTGAATTTTGGCACACGCTTCAAATTTATCAAAATTCTTCCTTAGACTCATCATAGGACAACTTTGTGTTTGTTTATGGAGTGATTTGAAAAGCCAACATGTGTGCAGAATTGTAGAGTAGAGTAGTAGTAGAGTAAAATAATGTTAACAGCGTGTGCAGATGTATGATTAAAGATTCATGTTGCCAGAAGTTTAAGATGTTGAGGAGAAGAATTTCAACGGAACGGAGAATAAAATGAAATTTTTTTTTCTGTTACTGTCTACTAACCTTATTTCGTTTTCTATATAATTCTTGTATAGATTCAATCATTTTGAGTTAGTGGATTTGGGGGCCAAATAATTGCGGGGCCCTGGGCCTGGCCCACCGGGCCCAAGCCTAAAGACGCCACTGGTTTTAATAACCCTGTTTTTTTTTTGTTATTTTCGGAGAATATATGTTCCAAAAATTTCGTTTAAAGGGCCGGACTTTTGTGAAAAAGCCATATTTCAACTACTTTGGGTTTCCGTTGCCGTCAAACTCTAAACCTTGGATACCAAGTTTGGTATGTAAAAGTTGTTCTCGACAAAATTAAGCACAATGAACATAACTGGGTTTTATGTGTTGATTTGAAAATGGTAAATTTTCTCCTGGGCCAACAAAGTGGCTATACAAAATACCCCTGTTTCCTATGCCTATGGGACAGCCGAGCTAAAGCTCAGCACTGGACAAAAAGAGACTCGCCTACCAGGGAGGCTTTGATTCCCGGTAAGCAAAATGTAATGTATGCTCTACTTGTATCCAGAGACCGAATTATATTGCCTCCTTTGCATATAAAACTGGGGTTGATAAAACAGTTCGTAAAAACTCTAAACAAAGATGGCGAAAAGTTGAAACAACTACATTGTAAGTGTTTCCAAAAATGAGCAGTGAGAAAATCAAGGGAGGTATTTTCGATGGCCCACAAATCAGGAAGTTGATAGATTATACAAATTTCATCAACCATATGACAGCTGTCGAGAAATGAGCATATGGGAAGAGTTTGTTTTAAGGAATTTTTTGGGCAATAGGAAGTCTGACGGCTACATTCAGCACGTTGAGTAGCTGCTGATACACTTCTAGCGGCTTGGATGTAACATGAGTATCAAGCATCACTACCTTCAAAGCCATCTAGACTATTTTCCTGAAAATCTCTGCGACCTAAGCAAGAAACTGGGAGAGCGCTTTCACCAGGATATTCGCACTATGGAGGATAGTTATCAAGGTTACTGGAATGAACATATTATGATGGCTGATTATTGTTGCAGCATTCAAAATAGTTCTCATAATACATCTCACTCTAGAAAATCCAAAAAAAGAACATTTTATTCAGTATACATATGTTTAATACATTTTTTAAACTTAAAGTATGTGAATTTTCAATGAAAAATCCTGCCCTTTCATAACTCCAAAACTAGAGCTGCCACATAAAAACGGCACATATTTTTGAAATCAGCGCGCGTGGCAAAAGTATTCAGATTCATTTAAGAAATCTCATGCAACAAACATGCTGTTTACCAGTGTAATGATGAATAACAAGCATAACACAATTTGTATTTCCTTTCGACAGAAGTTTTGTATACAAATGTGTTCGGGTACCTCTTTTTAAATGCCACAGTAACCATTTATTAAAATGCATTTGAACCAGAGTTACAAAAGCTCAAGTCTAGTTAGTGACTTATGAATTAGAAAGATTAATTAAAAAAATTAAGGGCACGAGTACGATAACTTTGGCGCCAAGATATAATAACGGTTTTTGGTAGAGGGCTTAATACAAGCATTTTTTTACTATGGGAGGGGGGTCTATCTCCCCCCGTTTAGGCGGTAGGGGCAATTTAAACAAATTATTATTTAAAATGGAAAAAAATAATTAAAAAATAACGGTGATACCTACAATTAAGTTGTATACATTTTTTTAAAGCCAACATTCTGTTCTATTAGCCAGTTTTTAAATCAAGTCAAAACTATGCGTAGTTTTTGAAAAATTTAATTTTAAACTCAAAATTTGAGTAAGAAAAGTTAAAAAAGGTTTAAAGTGTAATTTTTCAATACTTCAAGATTATCTACAATTGTTTTTATTTCAGAATTTATTGTTCTTATTTGTTTTTGATCAAAAACTGAAAACTAGATGATTTTATGCCTTTTAGTTTTTGAGAAAATTGAAAATAACCACAACTACTATTTTAATTTAATTCTTTTTTTTTTCTTGAGTGGTCTTATTTTGATAGTAACAATGGTAGGTGCGAGTTTGGGTGTATGCAACAGTGGAATCTGTAAGGGGGGGTATGCTGCCCCCCTGCTTGGGAACACTATAGGATTTGGGGTGGGTGCAAGTTGGAGTGCGTGCAAGGTGGGGAGGGGCAAGGTTCGGTGGGTGCAAGATGGGTGCATGCAAAGTTTCTTTTGCAAACAAATAAGAGCAATGAATTCTAAAAAAAACAGTAGATAATTTGGAAGTTTTGAAAAACTACACTTTAAACCTTTTTTTTAATTTTTTTTGCATATGTACATTTTTATTTTAAAACAATTTTTTTCAAAAACTATGCATAGTTTTGACTTGATTTAAAAACAAGCTAATAGACAAAAATGTTGGCTTTAAAAAAAGCTGTAATACTTAACTGTAAGTATTACCGTTATTTTGTAATTATTTTTTTCCATTTAATGTACATATTTTTTTAAATTGCCCCTACCGCCTAAACGGGGGAGATAGACCCCCCTCCCATAGTAAAAAATGCTTGTTTTTAACTGTTCTATAGAAATCCGTCATTAAACTTTGTCGCCAAAGTTATCGTACTCTCCCCAAATTAAGTTTTGAGCCAGTGGAGTGACTTACATATGAATTAAAAAAAATTAATTCATGACCTACGAATTGACTTACAATAAAAAAAGGCTGGGAGCGACCCACACTGATAACTTCCCATCCCGTTTGTCGATTTGTCTTGCTTAAAAGTTTGTCTATATGTATCAATTTTTACCAAATTTGCGTATACTATTTTTTGTAAATTTAATTTTTTTTACGAAAAAACGGACTGTTAGATTTTTATAAAAAAATTCCTGAATATCGAAAACAATATTTTCTGTGAAATAAAATAAATTTGAAACCAATATTTGTAATTTTTGAAAAGCTATTTTAGTCGAAAGTAAATTTTTAACAAGTTTTGGTATTGTTTTTTCTTAGGTTTTTATTTTTTGTAAAAAAAAACTGTCTATTCGATTTTTCTCAAAATTTTTCAGAATGTTAAAAACAATATTTCTCATAAGATAACATTTTGATTGAGGGCAATATCTCAAATTTTCGAAAAGATATTTGAGTCGAAAATCAATTTTTACCAACTTTTAGTATTGTTTTTTAGGTTTTTTTATTTTTGGAAAAAACTGTAAATTAGATTTTTCTCAAAATTTTACTGAATGTCAAAAATGCTATTCTTCGTTGTATACAATTATTTTGGAGATGAAATCATTTTTTGTTCGTAAAATATTCGAAGTGACAAATATTTTTTTTCAGTTTTTTTTTTGATTTATAAAAAAAACCGTTGGAATTTTTCCAAAAATATACTAGTTTTGGTATCACGCCACAATATATACATACTTTATGTTATATAAAATTTAATTCAACTTGCTAGCGTTATTGGTTCGTAAGATATTTTGGGTTAATCAAACCACCCTTTCAATTTTTTGAGAGTTCTTTCTGCAATATTATCTGTATAACAAAATTTATTTGAAGTCGATATCCCTACTGGTTCTTGTGCTATGGACGACGAAAAAAACTTCCCTAACGTACGTACACACGCACGCACAGACATCTCTCTAAAAATCTTTTATTTCGACTCTAGGAATCTTGAAACGTCGAGAAATGTCAAAATTTGCATGTCGACAAAAAGGACCCACTACAATAACTTCCTATGGGAAGTTAATAATTCATTAACTAATTGGTAAGTTATGATTAGAAGAATTAATACGAAGACAATTTATAAGCTATCAGGAACATCTTATCATATTCAAAAACTTGAAAACTACATTCGTTAATAATTAAACAATTATGTAGTCAAAATAAGCTTAAGAATTGTCAAGCTACCAACTTGCTCTTGACAATAAAAATATAAAAGTGGAATGAGTCAAATTAAAATATCGAAAAACTATTCCATTCCAAAATCAGTGATTTGGCGATTAATACAATTTTACAAATCCAAAAAGTCATTTCAAACGGTTCATCGAGGTGGCACACCAAGAAAAACAACAACAACGAGAAGTTAAAATCAATTAAAAAAGACACTTTTATATCATCAAGATAAATACGAACCCAACTCGACCTGAACGCAAGCACGAGGACAATTCAGGGACGTGATGTTGATGGTGGACTAAAATCTTTCAAAGCTGTAAAAAAGGCTTTTATGTATATCCACCAAAAACAGACTGCAAGATTAAAATTTGCTCATGACCACATCAACTGGACCGTTAGAAAATGGAGGAACGTACTCTTCAATTTCAATGGTTCCGATGGTTTCCGTAGTGTTCTCCGACCACTGAAAGAGTCACTTAATCCACGTTACACCAAAGCTGCTGTTAAACACGATTCACTAAAAAGGTAGTATAATGGATCGGTTTATGTCCCGTGACATTTTGCAAAATATAACGCCGCCAGCTGCCACACGCTGAGGATCAGTTGCCTCTAAAATTGATATTTCAGCAGGACAACCACTCAAAGCACATGTCCAATACGGTTAAGACGTGGTTTCAAGAAAACAGGATTGACGTTTTACAATGGACATCACAGTACTTAGATCTCAACCAAATAGAAAATATATGGGAAATTATAGATCGACGAATTGTAAGGACTAATTGCAAAAATAAGAACTGTCTGTTTGATCTAATTAAAATGGCTTGGGATAGTATCCCAAACAGCATAATAATAATTTAATTGACTCCATGCTTCGAAGATGTGCTGAAGTGATTAAAAACCAGGGGTTTGCCACCAAATACTAGCAATATTTTAGTAAGACTAAAAAAATTATGTATTTTTTGAAAGTTGCTTTTGTTTTGGCCAACACTGTACATATATTTAAATTCATAAGTTACTTCGTAAGAAATAGAATACATTTTTTTTTAAATTCATAAGCTACTTAGTAAGTTGTGAATTATTTCTTTTTTATTCGCTAAGTTCCTCAGGACTTTTAACTTTTTTAAAGTCTTAAGTTTCTAATTATCTTATGAATTACATTTCATTATTAACAAATCATCTACAGACTTATGACTTCATGATATTTTAATTAAAAAAATCGCTACACTGATCTGGCAGTTCGTAAAATTAGCAAAGAAACTTTAATGTCGGAAACGGATCTATTGATTTAAAATGTGAGAAACTCAGAAATCAAAAGGATTTTTAAAATTACCAACATTTGAAATATCCACTTTGTTATTTGAATTTTAATAAAATGTTAAGATGCTAATGCTTGAATCTGTCTAAGTAATTTATTGAAATGTCTTTAACATTTTACGTAGTCGTTTAAAATGTTTTGCCAATTTTTAAAATGACATCTTTAGTGGAACAGTAACTTCATTCAAAAGAAAGTACAAAGTATTTAGTTAGGGAAGAACTTATAGAAATAGTCCAGAAAAATATAATATGTACAAAAACGGTTTTACTTCGAATAAATTTCGAACAATTGATATATTTTGAAATTATTGGGGTACATTTCAATTATTCAAAAAAATGTAGCAGACTAATATTTTGACTGTCGAATTGTTGTTTTTTTTTGTTGAGGTGTGCCTGGAGCAATATTTTGTATTAGATAACCAAGTTTCACATTGCTACCAACTTTAAAATATGTATATTGTAATATTCGGCTTGGTCCGATAATTAAAACTTATTCACACTTGTAAATAAAACACAAATTTTCTTTATTTAAATCGCTAAACTTATTTATTCACCACTTTCAATTATTACTTTTCGAACACAGTCTTTACTCTTCAAACACAGTCTTTACTTATCGCAGTTCACAATCAATAATCATCCGCTTCGCTTCCGAGCGCCTATTTATATACTTCAAATCGGTTCGAGAATCTACCAGGTGTGGAATCGGCTAAGGTGATTGTTGATTGTTGACAGTCAAAATAATCGAATTTGATCTGTGTAAGGTGATAGTCAAATTGATACCTAAAAAGCTGTCGCTAGAAAAAATTGATAGTCGTTTTCCTACAAAAATGTCGTTTCTGAGTAGAGCTACCGAGATGCTTACAAAAAACGAGTGGAAAATTTTGTCAGTTACCTTTTTGAAAGGTACAAAAACACATTCTTGTGACGGACAAAGCTTACGACATTCAAAAAAGCACAAGAAAAGTAAGAATGTTATTAAAACACAGACAATTTAATACTTTTATTTAGATATTTTATAGAAATCATTTTAAAATTTCACCATAACAACAATAAATTGTGATAATTCTATTCTGAAATTGTTCAATCGAATTGAATTGAATTGAATCAGCTTACACAGGCGGGAAAGTCGGTGATAGTCGATTTGACTATCAAAAATTTGATAGTCAACTATCACCTTAGCCGATTCCACCCCAGGTTGTTCTCGATGCTTAACGAAGCGAGTTCTCCTCTTTATCACTAGATGCTTAACGAAGTTAGTTCTCCTCTTAATCCCTAGATGTTGCCCCTTTAGAGGTTCTTGTATGCGCTGAATGTTCCCCTCTTAGCCACTAGATGTTTCTCGATGCTTAAAGAAGCGAGTTCTCCTACTAATCCGATATTAACCGACATAAAGAGTGTAGGTATACACATTACAATATATTTTGTAAACTTTTTTATTTTAATACTCCAAAAGAAGGTTAGTTTTCAAAATTATTATCTATTTCATAAAGTTGTTTTAGTGAACATTTCGTAGAATTTTTTCAATCTTATTTAGTAGATAGATTATATACTCTGTACTTTTCAATGGTTGCGAAACAAGCAAATCCAAAGTTAACTCTGGAATTCCACAAGGTAGTCATTTACGCCCTATTTTCTTTATTTTATTTATAGACAATTTACCGTCTGTGTTGAAGCAATCTGACGATGTTATAATTTTCTAAACTGTTTCAAGTTCTCGTGATTGTGAAGAAATACAATAATAAAATAAAAAAAAGAGGCTGGGATGCGACCCACACTGATAACTTCCCATCCCGTCTATCGATTTGTCTTGCATAAAAGTTTGTCTAAATGTATCAATTCTTACCAAATTTGCGTTCTATTTTTTGTAGATTTTATTTTTTTTATGAAAAAAACGGACTGTTGGATTTTTATAAAAAAATTACTGAATATAAAAAACAATATTTTCTGTGAAATAAAATAAGTTTAAAGCCAATATTTTTAATTTTTGAAAAGCTATTTGAGCCGAAAATCAATTTTTACCAACTTTTATTAATTTTTTTGTTTAGGTTTCTATTTTTTTCCTAATGTTGAAAACAATATTTCTTATAAGGTAAAATTAGTTAGAAGCCATAATCTCAAATTTTTGAAAAGATATTTAAGTCGAAAATCAATTTTTACCAACTTTTGTTAAATTTTTTTTCGGTTTTTAATTTTTTGTAAAAAAACTGTCAATTCTATTTTTTCAAAATTTTACTGAATGTTGAAAACAACATTTTTTGAAAGATAAAAGTAGTTTAAAGCCAATATCTCAAAGTCTTGAAAAGATATTTGAGTCAAAACTCAATTTTTACCAACTTTTTTTTTATTTTTTTTAGGTTATTATTTTTTGTAAGAAAACTGTCAATTCGATTTTTCTCAAAATTTGTCCTAATTTTGAAAACAATATTTTTTATAAGTTAAAATTAGTTAGAAACCATAATCTCAAATTTTTGAAAAGATATTTAAGTCGAAAATCAATTTTTACCAACTTTTGTTAAATTTTTTTTTCGGTTTTTAATTTTTTGTAAAAAAACTGTCAATTCTATTTTTTTCAAAATATTACTGAATGTTGAAAACAATATTTTTTGAAAGATAAAAGTAGTTTAAAGCCAATATCTCAAAGTCTTGAAAAGATATTTGAGTCAAAACTCAATTTTTACCAACTTTTTTTTATTTTTTTTTAGGTTATTATTTTTTGTAAAAAAACTGTCAATTTGATTTTTCTCAAAATTTTTCCTACTGTTGAAAACAATATTTCTTATAAGTTAAAATTAGTTAGAAGCCATAATCTCAAATTTTTGAAAAGATATTTAAGTCGAAAATCAATTTTTACCAACTTTTGTTAAATTTTTTTTCGGTTTTTAATTTTTTGTAAAAAAACTGTCAATTCTATTTTTTCAAAATTTTACTGAATGTTGAAAACAACATTTTTTGAAAGATAAAAGTAGTTTAAAGCCAATATCTCAAAGTCTTGAAAAGATATTTGAGTCAAAACTCAATTTTTACCAACTTTTTTTTTATTTTTTTTAGGTTATTATTTTTTGTAAGAAAACTGTCAATTCGATTTTTCTCAAAATTTGTCCTAATTTTGAAAACAATATTTTTTATAAGTTAAAATTAGTTAGAAACCATAATCTCAAATTTTTGAAAAGATATTTAAGTCGAAAATCAATTTTTACCAACTTTTGTTAAATTTTTTTTTCGGTTTTTAATTTTTTGTAAAAAAAACTGTCAATTCTATTTTTTCAAAATTTTACTGAATGTTGAAAACAATATTTTTTGAAAGATAAAAGTAGTTTAAAGCCAATATCTCAAAGTCTTGAAAAGATATTTGAGTCAAAACTCAATTTTTACCAACTTTTTTTTATTTTTTTTTTAGGTTATTATTTTTTGTAAAAAAACTGTCAATTCGATTTTTCTCAAAATTTTATCAGATGTCAAAAACATTATTCTTCATTGCACAAAATTGTTTTGGAAATGAAATCATATTTTAGTCGTAAAATTTTCGAAGTGACAAATTTTTTTTTCAGTTTTTTTGATTTATAAAAAAAACCGTTAATTGATTTTTTTTCCAAAAATATAATTGTTTTGTATCACATTACAATATATAATATAAAATTTAATTCAAGTCTCTAGCGTCATTGGTTCATGAGATATTTAGGGTTAACCAAAATTTTTACCTTTTTTTTAAACTGCTATGGTAAAAAAACCACCCACGCAATTTTCTTGAGAGCCCTTTCTGCATCTTTTTGCCTTATTATCTGTATAACAAAATTTATTTGAAGTCGATATCTCTTCTGGTTCTTGAGCTATGGACGACGAAAAAAACGTCGCGAACGTACGGACGTACGGACGTACAGACGTACGGACGTACGTACACACGCACGCACAGACATCTTTCTAAAAATCTTTTATTTCGACTCTAGGGACCTTGAAACGTCGAGAAATGTCAAAATTTTCAATTTGACAAATCGGACCCATTACAATAACTTCCTATGGGAAGTTAATAAAACTATTAGCCTTATGAGAAAGCTTTTTGTGATTTCTTTTCATTACATGTTTGACTAAGTATCATTATATCCTATTAATGAAATGTCTGTCCTTGGTGTTTTGTTTGATAGAATATTGAAATTTTCACAACACTAATTCAATTACTAATAAAGTTAATTTAGAATTAAGAAGGAATCGAAACAATTTTCTGATCCTTATGTTACGAGTATAAAGCCGTTCTTTTTTTTAATTCGTTCGGCCAATTCTCAAACGCCCTTGTCAGGTGTGAGCATCAAATCATACCTGTCTTAAATCCAGACTAGAATCGGTGCAAAAAGGTTACTGAGACTTGCACTGAGGGGTTTAGGGTGGGCTAATTCCTACGATCTTCTACCGTATCAGTACAGACTATGCTGAGTCTTGAGAGTAGACGTTCTTATTTAAGTTTTGTGTTTATTGTTAACAACAATTACTCATGTATGTATGTACATATATAAAATGTAACTCTGAACTCTGTTAGGCTAGTAATTAGAGTATTTAAATAAATTAAAGCGGTCCAAAATTCTTTTTTTCAACAAGATGTAAATAGGAATACTTTTTCTGTGGTATCTTAATCTACATATATACATACATATCTCTTTTTAATAATGCCCATAACCTTACAAATTCAAAATACATCGCATTTAGAAAGGTAATATAATTTTTGCTAATGATGTCAAATGACAATTATTTTGCTTCGACATAATACAACAACATCAACAAGATGCTTTATGAATTCCTGTCATTATTTTTCAATTGATAATTTTATGAATTTTTGTTACCAAGTGTCATTTGTTGTAAAAAGTAAACAAAGATTGCAAAAATAATAAATTAAAGTAAACTGCAAACTCTTTTTTAAAATGATTTATGGTATAGTGAACAAACTTAATAATCATTTCATCATTGCGTACCTATCGGGTCAGCCATAATGTGTACATAATATTTACCTATAAGTAAAATGCATCGCAGTTAACCACAGTTTAAGCCACATTAACTAACCATGCTAATTTATCATTATCTCTGTAGAAAACAGAGTTACCCTTCGGCGAACTTTTATCCACTCTAAAGGTAATGCGATGTTTATTTTTATATAATGCTAAAAGTTTCAAAGTCAGTGGCACATCATCTTTTTAAATCAGAATAAATGAATCAATCGTTCTATATCGTGATTTGTAAGCAGATCTTTTGCCGGAAACGTTACATTTTTTAAACAATCCGTGGTTGTGAGTTTTTTTTTAAAGTCGCGGAGGTAACCCAGGTGAAAGATGCTTTTTCAGTCTTTATTAGCTGTGCAGTGCTAAGAAAAATAGTACCGAGACGGGTTGATTTGCATTGAACAAATATGATGAACACTTTTAAATCTTTATTTATAAACTAAAGCGAAGCTTGATGGTGGAGGCCGAATTCGAAATACTCGCACACATATTTGAAGTAATTTAATGTGCAATATTTTTCTCATTTTCCTATACCACAAATCACAAAAAATGCATTGTTGTTTGTAAACTTGATGGACATATTTGTGTAGTAGTCTTATATTTTTGTCCATAGCGGTGGTAAGATTAGTCAACAAAATGTTGCTAGTAAGATTTATATGTACGCGATAAAGAAAACTTGTTATTGTTTTATTTGTTATTTGGCAATGAATGTTGGTTTAATCGTAATTCAATTTGCATTCGTTTCAACAACTTGAACCATTGAGTTGGCTACTGACATCATTTAAATCATTTAAATCTAAGCAAATCATAGCTTATGAGAGACAAAAATATAAGATTGGCAGTATTTAATAACATAAATAATAATAATTTTATGTTCTTAGCATTAACTTCAAATGAAACCAAAAATTGCAAACATAATGCATATGGAAATTCAAAATTGGAGGACTTTAAAATAGTTTCTGTGTCGACAGAACATTTGATTGAGAATTAAATGTTCATGTTTAGGAGTGATTTGAAATAAGACCCAGATCTTACCACTTTATGAAAATGGTCTTGGATGAATTTTCTATTAGTATCATGGAGAACTTCTACATGCTAATTTTGTATTCATAAGCTAAATATTATATTTATTTCAAATACTTCTAAATTTATATATATAAAAATTAATTGCTGTTTATTAGTCTCACTAAAACTCAAGAACGGCTGAACGGATTTATCTTATCTTAGTCTTGAAATGTTCGTGGAGGTCTAGGGAAGGTTTAAAGGCGAGAAAAAATCGAATAATTTCCGGGAAAACCCTAAAAACAGCCCTTTTCTATTTTCCATACAAACGTTTTCTAGAGTCAATTTGAACTTTATTGCTATTCAATAAAGTTCATATTAAATTATAATCACTTACAGTTGTCTAAGCAATTTAAGTGTGTTCCTAACGTCAAAGAGTCAATTTTCAATTTATTTATATATGAAAATAGTCTTCGCGTGCGCCTTGCGATTGTTGTTGGTGAATGTTCGTGGTCCGACGTCGTTCAAACAACTTAGAACAGTTAATGGACAGCTGTGTGCGACTAACCGTAAGGCATGCCAACTATTACATTTACTTGGATGATACGCTAAAGGATTCCGTAATATCTTCATCGCCGCATCAAATTCGTACATTCTTTGCGATTATCATATCGACATGTTTCCCCTCGAATCCAAAAGATTTGTGGGTTAAGTAGATATAGATATAACATTTCTGAGGATGTTTTGCATCGTGTGCGCCGTGAAACTTCAAATCCTACACCACAAACGACTGAAGAAATTTACAAGGAGACATTGATCATGATAGAAGATACATATATGTTTATTGATAGCAAATAAAGTAAAGTCGTGTTTGAGAATGACAGCACCCAATCGTCATATGCACGATGCATTAAACCACGAGTTGCAAAGGGAACAACAGTACGACATTAAAGCATTTTCCGAAACAGTTCGTACAAATGTTCACACAATTAAATCGACAACAAAGAATTGCGTACGACACTTTGATAGAAGCTGTGAACAGTGGATCTGGTGGAATTTATTTTCTTGATGCTCCCGGAGGAACCGGAAAAACGTTCTTAATTGCATTGCTTTTGACGAGGATCAGATCGCGAAATGATGTTGCTCTAGCGTTGGCTTCTCTTGGAATAGCTGCGACTCTGCTAGAAGGCGGACGAACTGCGCATTCTGCCTTGAAATTACCATTAAACATGCAAATCGCCGAAACACCAATTTGCAACATCGCCAAAAATAGCGCAATGGCCAAGATCCTACAGGTATGCAAATTAATTTTGGGATGAATGCACAATGACCCATAAGAGGTCCTGGAGGCGCTGAACAGAACATTGAAAGATCTCCGTGACGACCAAAATATTTTTGGTGGGGCCATGTTTCTGTTGTCAGGTGATTTTCGTCAGACTCTTCCAGTTATTCCCCGATCAACTGTTGCTGATGAACTAAATGCATGCCTAAAATCATCGAATTTGTGGCAGTACGTAAAGCATCGAGAAAGAACTAATAATAATAAATAATTTAGTTTTTTCTCTCTGACGTAAAGACACTCCAATTAATAACTAACATGTGAGTATTTTTGCAACATGATGAAACTGCAAATGTGTTTGCGAAGCAGTTGTTAGATATTGGAAATAATAAAGTTCCAATGGACACCTCGACCGGATTCATCACATTACCCACAGATTTCTGTCACATCACAGATTCAAAAAAAAGAAGGAGCTTATTCAGCATGTTTTCCCAGATATATAAGTTCAATAACCATAATTGGCTGGGTGAACGAGAAATATTGGCAGCGAAAAATAAAGATGTCGAGGATCTCAATACGACCAATCAGAATTTTCTTCCAGGACAGTTGGTTTCCTTCAAATCAGTCGACACCGTTATGAACCAGGATGACGTAGTTAAGTATCCCACGGAGTTTTTTAATTCACTGAAATTGCCTGGATTACCACCTCACAATTTGCAGTTAAAAGTAGGATCAGTTTTCATCATGCTGCGTAACATTAATCAACCTCGACTATGCAATGGAACAAGACTGGCTGTGAAAAAGCTGATGAATAACGTCATTGAGTTGGAGTTTCCCTGTTTCGCGCATGGACAATTATACGTCGCGTGTTTGCGCGTCGGAAAACCGTCTTCTTTGTTTATTTACGCACCCCAAAAAAAAACAAAAAATATAGTTTATGAGACAGCTTTAAATTGATTAACAAACTGTATCATAACAGTGTGCCTGTTAATAAAAATTTAAATCTTATAAATAGCCAGTATTTCAGGAAAACTGTTATTTTAAGTAAGCAACATGATGTGTCGAAAATAATAAAAAAAACTTCATGCTTCATTAAAAAATGCTTTTTTATTCAATACGTTTTGTTTGTTTTGAAATTAATTTATACAAAAGTTTAGGTCTTTTATTTATCGATTGAGGCAGTACAAAGTCTGCCGGTTCAGGTAGTGTAATCGATAAATAAAGTCAAAGCATTACTTTTTCACATTCAAAATTTTAAACTTCTACTTACGTATAATTCAGGCGCGATTAAAAGTTATATAATCCATTGAAACTGTCGAACTTTAACTATGCCTCCCAATAAATATGGCCGTATAACTGGTGTAAATATTGGCTTCCAATGCTTCAAGTCTTATTTACTTAAGGTGATGCTACAGTCCTGTGTGAACCAGGTCCTCTAGCTAGCTAGGTCCCTAGCGTGGGTGGGTTCGAAGACTTTCCTTGCCGGAGCATTGATTTACATGCACTCTACGTGACCCAGCCATCTCAGTCGTTGAACTTTAATCCTTCTGGCTAAGTCGACGTCGTCGCTGAAAAACTCGTACATTTTCTCCTTCATTCATCTCAATGCATACAGGCCCGTAAATCTCACTTAGAACTTTTCTCTCGAAACGAACCAAGGCGCTTTCATCCGCTCTGTTCAATGAGGTCTTATCACAGTTGCCACTTGAAAAAAAATTGCATGACCAAAGCTGAAAACAAAAATGACCAATCGTACCAAAAAAGGACCAACATAATTTGTGTCCGCAATGGCTTTCAACTTCCCATAGAAAGTTATTGTAATCGGCCCGATTTCTTGAATTAAAAATGTTGACATTTCTCGACGTTTTAAAGTTCCTAGAGTCTAAATAAAAGATTTTTAGAGAGATGTCTGTGCGCGCGTGTGTACGTACGTTCGGGAAGAATAACGTTTTTCACATCTGGTAAAATTTTGAGAAAATCGAATTGACATTTTGTTGCGTTATAAATAAACGCAACAAGTTCTTTTTGTAATTAATTTTAATTTTTAACTAAGACGATGCATTTTGCATCCACTTCGTTTTGTTTACAATATTCAATTTGACAAATGTCACAATTCCTTCTACACGAGGATGAGAGAGAGCGGGACGGCCATAGTCCTTCTGACCATTGTTCTCTCTGTCATTTTCGTGAGGAAAAAAAAACAAGTCTCATTTCAGGTTTCAAAAGAAGGTTGGTTTCCATTCAAGTGAAACCAAACCAGATGGACGGTCTGGTGGGTGCGTACGGAAAAGTTGCGGAAAGTTACTCCAAATGGAGAATGGCCTACGGCCCATCTTAAAGTTTTATGAAAATTGTAAATTTATGTTTTTGGTTAAATTCATTTGGTACATATTTTATTTCTTTTGCTTATATTGTTAACTTTTTAACGTTGAGTATGTTCATTTTAAAAAGAAAGATTGTAATACTTGAAACAGATTTCATAGACTTATGGACTGTTAAGTTTCGAGAAACTTAGTTCGGGGTTTAGCTTACAGATACAATGGTAACTATTTTGTTTGTTCTTTCCTTTCGCGCGATTTAAAAAAAAAGTTGAAGTTAAAGTTAAGTTAAAGTTTTTCTCAATTTTAAATTTCGTTATCCTTGTTCGATCTCAAAGTAGAAAGTGGGGGTGGCTGAATGCAGCTCCTGGAATCGTCGTGACCTGGAAGTGAATCCAGCGGGCGGCGAATTCCAGGATGACTTGCATTTAACTGTGAGAGGAAATGGCGAGTAAGCAGGTTTGCGAGTATTTCATCACAAGTTGAGATCAACAAGCCGATCTCCGATTGGCTGTTGATGATGTGATCGAAATCCGCCACTCCATATTGGCTGAAAGCTAAAATGGCGGGAGACGAAATAGAAGAGACAGGACAGATCTTGGAATCTGGCCGTCAATTCTTGGCAAACATTCAAAGTGAACAGATTAGAAGAAAATATTTTGTGATTTCGAATGAAGTTTGTGAAAAAAAAAGATTGAGAAAAATTATAAAAAAAAATTAGTGTCGGGGTTAAAGAAAAATAAGGAAGGAGAAATAAACTAGAGAAGGAAAGGAAAGGAAAAACAAATATAACCAGTTGGGGATTTTTCAGAAAAAAAAAGATAAGTTTTTTTGAATTTTTCGTTATCCCAATTTAATTGATGGGAATTAAGACCTTAACGGTCCATTGTCTATGAAATCTTTCATTTTAATTTTTGGAAAAGATCCTGAGTTTTCATCCTGCGCTTTGCAAGGTTTCTCAGGCATATTTAAATGAATAAATCTATTTAAAAAGGTATCTGTTTTGTTCTTTTTATTTCTTATACAGTGGTTTTATTATTTCATTTCGGTTTCTCTGCTTTGTTCTTTGTTAAAGTTTGAAATTTCCTTTTTTTTTTATTTCAGGAAAAAAAATTGCTGGCGCCCTCTTTCTTACGAAACGTAAGAACGCCCCTGTGGCAATCACTAATTAAATTAATAATTTTGATATCAAATTGATATCACAATCATCAGCAACTTAAATTAATCGAATCGTCGATTAATTTACATTCGCTGAACCCACCCCTTTCTGAGCTAGTCGTAGTGGCAGCACTCTATTTGCTGCTTGTTGCAATTTGCCTCTCGCTTGTTGTTTGACAGATCGGCACATTTACTCATTTCATTTCCGATATCGCGATTGAATTTGATTAAGTTGTTTTGTTTTCTTTTTGTTTGTTTTAAATTCTTTTAATTTCATTTTTTTAATTTTATTTAATATAAAAATAATTACCGGGGGATAAAATTGCAACAATTTTTTTACAAAAAATAAAAACCTTATAAAAACAATAGTAAATCTTGGTAAAAATTTACTTTCGACTCAAGTATCTCTTCAAAAATTAAAAAAATATTGGCTTTAACCTAATTTTATCTCACACAAAATATTGTTTCCGACATTCCGTAAATTGTGTATAAAAATCCAACAGTCAGTTTTTTTCATAATAAAATTAAAATCTACAAAAAATAGTACGCAAATGCTACGATAATTTGGTAAATATTGGTGTTCGACTAAAAATCTCGTTAAGAATAACAGATATTAAAATCAAACTATTTCATCATACTCAAAATATTGTTGGTAATTTTTAATTTTTTTTAGAATAATTCAAGTGACAACTTTTTTAACAAAACACTGCATTTCGACTAGGTTAGTTCGATCGAAAATCTGACTTTATGAATGCAGATAACGCAGTTATTAGTTAGGCTGACGTTTATGAATACACCCTAATTCTTCGTTTGATCTCAGTGCTGTTGTTGTTTTATGCATTCATAGCGGAGCCAAATGGTAGACATGTGCATTCAAGAATTGGAAAGTTGTTGGGGGCAGCAAACGGGAGAAGGAGGGAGAGGTGCGTCCACTAAGCACCTCTCCTTATCCAGACGGCAGCGGAGGAATTCCCGAGATGGAATCAACGGTGGCGTCTACAGTTCCAGTAAGACTGAAATACTTAGTGAACACCTTATAGGGCTTCTACGACTTATTCGGAGCCCGGGCCTATAAGGAACGGTTTATCCGGCTCCCCGTCCTTGGAGTTATACAAATGATCTGGCCCTCCAGGTTGGGGGTTGTGCCGTCGGGGTGATTTCCTGACCACTTAAAAATCTCATAGTTGCGAAGCACCAACAAGCCTCGGATACGGACGGATTTACTGTTGACAACCTAAGCAAACAAATTAAGGACAACGAACTTCGGATATGCACGTGGAATGTTAGGTCCCTTAACAGACCACGTGCAGCCGAAGAATTAGCGGAGGCCCTAGACTGCTATAAAGCAGACATCACCGCCATCAAGGAAATACGATGGAATGGGGCGGGCAAAAAGAGGATGAAAAACTGCGATATTTACTATGGTGACTGCTACTGAGAAAACCAACAGCGCTTATTTGGATGACAAAGAACAAGTCTTGAGCTATGGGTGCATCAACGAGCGCCTCATGACCATCCGCATCAAGGCTAAATTCGGCAACATTAGCATGATATGCGCGCACGCCCCCACAGATGAGAAGGATGACAACACCAAAGATATGTTCTTCGAGGTCTTAGACAAAACATATGAGCAGTGTCCTAGCTACGATATTAAAATTGTCCTGGGCGATTTTAATGCCAAGCTAGGAAGGGAAGACATCTTTGGTGGAATAATCGGGAAAAACAGCCTGCACGACAACACTTCCGACAACGCATTCAGGCTCATAGATTTTGCTGCGGGGCGAAACGTCATGGTAGCCAATACGCGTTTTCCACTCCTCAACATCCACAAAGGAACTTGGAGATCTCCAGATCAATCTACCGTCAACAAGATTGACCATTTTGCTATCGACGCCAGACACGCTTCCAGCATCATGGATGTCCGAACTTTCCGAGGAGCTAACATCGACTCGGACCACTACCTTGTTGTAGCCAAGGTAGCACTTCGGGTTTCCAGGCCCAAGGCAAAACAGGGAGATGCTGGGAGTTCTCCGACCGAGTTACAAGTAACCTCTCTTGAAGTTCTGTGCCGCCAACACAATATATCGATAACCAGTGCCAACAATGCCAAGATGCAATCAGAGAAGCCGCCTCTGATGTGCTGGGTTTCAAGCAGCCACCAACAAGGGGCCCCTGGTTTGATGAAGAATGTCGGCAGGCAAATGCAGCCAAACAACAGGCACGCAAAGCGGCGCTCCATTAAGGGACGAGAGCTGCTCATGAGCTCTATGAGCAGAAGATGCGAGAGGAACACCGACTTCTCAGAAGGAAAAAGAGAGAGCATGGCATGAGAAGCGTGCGGTCGAAGATGTTGAGAGGTTTAAAAGCAGGAATGAAGTTCGAAAGTTTTATGAACAGGTGAAATGAAATTCACAAGTACAAAAACCTAGAACCGAAGGCTGCAAAGACGAAAGTGGAAACATCATAGTAGAACCGCAGTCAATGCTGAGGATATGGAAGGACCACTTCTGCAGACTGTATAACGGCGATGATGAACCGAATTCCGCTGTCAGTCAGGATGATTCATTCAACATAGACGACGAAATCCAACAATCCTGTCCTCCCGGTGCCGACTTAGACGAAGTAAAGATTGCTTTATCTAATCTGAAGTCTAACAAAGCCGCTGGAGCGGATGACTTGAATGCCGAGCTCTTTAATGCAGCTGGAGATAAGTTGGTTTTGAGCATGCACCAACTTATCTGTAAGATATGGTCGGAAGAAAGCATGCCCGATGAATGGAACCTTAGTATTGTTTGCCCAATCCTGAAAAAAGGAGACCCTCTAAACTGCACCAACTATAGAGGTATCAGTCAACTTAACACCGCTTTTCTGCCGTAATATGTGAACGTCTAAAGCTCATCGTCAACAACCTGATAGGTCCTTATCAGTGTGGTTTTAGACCAGGAAAGTCCACAGTCGATCAAATATTCACATTACGGCAGATCCTGGAAAAAAACCCAAGAACATCAAATCGACCCCACCATCTTTTCATAGATTTCAAGGATGACAGCATCTACAGGGACTAGCTGTATAGACCCATGTCTAGTTTTGGCATCCCTGCTAAACTCGTCCGTTTGTGCAGGATGACTATGGAGAATTCGCGCTGCTCCCTAGAGGTTGAAAACACCTGGACAGAACCTTTCAATGTCAAAAAAGGCTTTAGACAAGGTGATGCACTGTCATGCGATTTCTTTAACATCGTACTTGAAAGAATAGTGCAAAGCTCTCACGTCAACACTAGAGCCACTATCTTTCAAAAGTCTGTCTTATTACTAGCATATGCTGATGACATTGACATAATCGGAAGAACTCAGCGTGATGTCAATGGGGCTTTTGTGAGTATTGAGGCAGAAGCGGCAAAAATGGGTTTAACGGTTAATGAGGGCAAAACAAAGTATATGCTGTCGCCAAGAAAGGACTTACAACACCCACATCTTGGTCAAAACGTCACCATCGACAGACGTAACTTTGAGGTAGTCAAGGACTTCGTCTACCTTGGCTCCGCTGTAAACGCAGATAACAACACTAGCGCTGAGATCAAACGAAGAATAACTCTTGCTAACCGCTGTTTCTTTGGGCTAAGAAAGCAGTTGAGTGGTAAAGTTCTCTCTCGAAAGACCAAAGTGTCGCTATATAAGACCCTTATCATCGCCGTCCTGCTATACGGTGCAGAAGCATGGACTATGACAAAAGCGGATGAAAGCACCTTGGGTCGTTTCGATAGAAAAATTCTTCGTGTGATCTACGGTCCCTTATGCATCGAATGGGAGTGGAGGAGAAGATGAAACGACGAGCTGTACGGGCTGTACAGCGACGTAGACTTAGCCAGAAGGGTAAAAGTCCAACGACTAAGATGGCTGGGTCACGTAGAGCGCATGGAAACCAATGCTCCGGCCCGGAAAGTCTTCGAATCCACACCCACAGAACAGCGCAGTAGAGGAAGACCGTGAATCAGGTGGCGCGCACAAGTGGAAGGTGATCTCACTCAATTAGGAGCGCGAAACTGGAGACATCTAGCTAAGGACCGAGCTAGATAGAGAAGTTTGTTGGGTGAGGCCCTAGTTCACACAGGACTGTAGCGCCACCTTAAGTAAGTAAGTAAGCGGAGCCCCATGGTAGATACAGTCCTTTACTACCTCAAAGTTCTGTATCAGCAGTGACGTTTTGACTTGCCTTTATTGATGACATCATATTTGTTTTTCCTCAGTTACCTCTAAACTCATTTTTGTCGCCTCTGTTGACATCACACTGAGTTCATCCGATTATGTCAATGTCATTAGCATTTGCGAGTAATTCGACGTACTTTTAAAAGGAATTGTCAGTATTGGCGTGAGAGCTTTGCATTGTATTGTAATGTCAATGTTTGATCTACTGTGGACTTAAAGCCACACTGATAAGAACCCATCATGTTGTTGATGATGGGGATTAGACGTTCACGTATTATGGCAGAGAAGATTTTGTATGACATGTTAAGAAGACTTATTCCTCTATATTTGGTGCAGTATTGAGTTTCCATTCATCGGACATGTTTTCTTGTGATAATATTTTAAAGGTGAGTTGGTGCATGCTCCTAACGAAATTATCTCCAACTGCAGATATGGCAATCTTATTCTATTTGGCAGAGGGAATTTCTTATTCGGAAGAGGGTATTGATGGCTTTGGTCGTCTATATTGTATGGATGTTTGACAGCGGAATTCGGTTTTTCGTCGCCGTTATACAGTCTGCAGAAGTGGTCCTTTCATATCCTCACTATGATGTTTCAACATCTTTGACCGCACGCTACGCTTGCTCTCTCTTTTTCCTTCTGAGAAGTCGGTGTTCCTCTCTCATTTTTTGCTCGTAGAGCTTCTGAGCAGCTCTCACGCTTTTATGAAGCGCAGCATTACGTGCCTGTTGTTTAGTCGCATTTTCCTGGTGACATTTTTCATTAAACCAGGGGTATCTTGTTGTTGGCTGTCCGAAAGTCAAAGGCGGCTTCTCTGATTGCATTTGGCAATGTAGCCCCTGGTTCTTGATACTTGAGACTAGGTCGGAAAAAGAAACTTAAAATACGGTCTATAAATAAAACACTTTAGACTCATTAAATTCATTAAATTAGAATAAATATCATTCTATAGCATAAATTTAATAAAACTTCTTATTTAATAAAACGTCTAAGACTTGCAACACCAGAGTTTTATGGAGCTATTTTATAAAATAAATGTTTGCTTTGCCTTTGGGCACGTTAATCAATTTTATATAGCCTCTGGGAATTTTTTGTTCTTATAGTCCATAATTAATTATAATATAACTATAGAGTTTTTTAGCATACATGTATAGGAAAAGTCATATATTATAAACTCTACTTATCACCTTAAATTACTCTTTTACCGTTTAATTTCATTTGACATAAAACACTAGCCAAGCCATCATCATCTGCTGTCCAATTAGCATTTTCAAACTTTAATTTTGACAAGCTTTAACTATGTTCGTATGTACCTAAGAACACATACATATAAGCACTTCTTTCATATTATAATAATTTAAGGAAAAATATGTAGATAACAAACATGCGGTTAACTTTTTAATACGGACAAAGTTTATCCAATAGAACTCAACTCACTGATTTTCCAACCAAAAAGTCCTCTCTCTATGTTGTTCCAGCCATCATCATACATCAAAAGAACACTATAACCGTACACCGTCCGTCTAGTTAAAGGAGGGCGGCCGGCCGGTTGGCGATGGAGCTTCCTGACACCCACCCACTACGAAACTACGATACGAGTTTGAGCTGTTAAAATGAAATATGGTGTCGTTTTACGTTCCATAAAATAATCATCTTGACTGCTTCTGCTGCTGGATGTGGATGTTTATATGGCAGAGTACCGCATCAGCCCGAGCTCCAGATCGAGCACCAGGATAGTAGATAGTCAGTCAGTGGTAGAAAGGCATCGGCATCAGCAGCAGCGGTATTCTCATTAGCATGTACGTCATTAAAAGTTTTTCACCATCTATCCCATCTACCTATCGTCATAATTATGTAGCTTTATACAAATCGCACAGAACTTACATATGTACATATACATAGATATTATGTACATAGGTACATTCGTTAATCGAAAATTAATCCCAATGTGTTAAAATGGTTACCTTTGTATATGAAAAGGTAGTCTAATTAATGTAAATTACATGTTATCAAAAGAAATTGATACCTATTACAATATTACATGCGATGAATTGACCTTGCAGCAGCAACAGCAGCAGTGGCTTATTCATTTAACGTTTATGTACAATAATTGTTGGTAAAGAGGTGCAACAAAAGGCAATAGAAATATCGCAGCACGAATTGTAAGCTGTAACCGCTGCTGATGTCTTTACATTTTTCCTGGCATTGGTGATTTTTTATTTACGCTCAAAGTTATTAAGTATAGCTACACCTCTAATAAGCTCTTCTGAATTAAACTGTACTTATAAAATATAAAGCGTTTAAGTTTGTTCTTTGATGTGGAAACATGCAAGTACTGATAATGAAAATAAATCAACGTTTATGTAGGGAATGTAAATTATTGATGTACATTTATTTTTTAGTTTAAGTTTAGTTTAGTGTTTATTTCATCAAACAAAGTTACAATGCTTTAGTGATTACTCGATAATAAAATAATAATAATATACGTACAAAATCAATAATGAATAAAAAAACAATAAATAAATAAATATATATTAAACATTTCCACCATTAAGGTTTCTCAAAATAACGAGTAAATTGTTTTTAAATGAAAATCTACCAAGACAAAAGTCGATCATATCGCAAACAGAATTGGATTCTTTTAAGCACCTGGTCAATGGTTCATTAGCAGCATAATTTGTTCTGTGGAATGGAATGTTAAATAAATTTTGGTTTCTAAGCATCCTTGCAGGAACATTGAAGTTAATTAAGCTCAAAATTTCCGTTAAAACATCACGAATAAACATAACTCCAGAGAACTATCTACGAATATTAAGAGGCAAGATACCAAATAATTTACACCTTGTTTCATAGGAAGGCATATCAATGTTCCAATGAAGCCTTTTTACTAATACCCTTGTAAAGCGTTTTTGAATTTTCTCAATTCTAAAAGAGTGAACTTCGTACAAAGGGCTCCAAATAGTATTGCAATACTCAAGAGTAGATCTAACAAACGCAAAAAAAAGACATTTCAATGTGTGAGGATCACAGAATTCCTTTGAATTGCGCAAGATAAATCCTAACATAGAATTACCTTTGGCAACTAAAAAGTCTATATGTTTTAAGAAATCAAGTTTTTGATCAAAAATTATCCCTAGATCTTTTTTAAAGGTTACTATAGATAAAAAGATATTATTTATACTATAGGAAAAATTAATTGATGTACGTTTTCGACAAAACGTTATACTTTGACATTTAGCGATATTAAGGTGTAAGGAGTTAATCCAACACCAATTTGATAATTTTTGAAGATCTTCTTGCAGCAATATGCAATCTTGTTCAGATTTTATACACCGAAAGATTTTCAAATCGTCTGCGTACATTAGACATCTAGAATTTAAGAAAATATTGGGAATGTCATTGATAAATAACAAGAAAAAAAGCGGACCGAGATGGCTTCCTTGTGGAACACCCGAGGTAACATTGATAGGCGATGAAAGAAAATTATTAATACGAACAAACTGAATGCGACCCTTTAAATATGTCCGTATCCAGTTCAGCAAATTAGAATGAAAACCAATTTTATTCAACTTCATAAGTAATATATCATGGTTCACCCTATCAAAAGCTTTGGAAAAATCTGTGTAAACAACATCGAATTGGAACCCTTTTTCGAGCCCGTTTAAAATGGTGTTTGAAAAAATTGTTAGGTTGGTGCTGGTAGATCTACCAGCGAGAAACCCATGTTGACAGGGAGAGATAACATGTTTTACCATTGTAGTTAATTTTTCATAAACCAATTTTTCAAAAATTTTTGGAACGGTAGAGATCTTGCAAATAGGGCGGTAGTTTGAAACATCCTGCCTATTTCCTGATTTATAAATTGGTGTAATGATAGAACGCTTCCACGTAAAAAATTAAAAATTCACCACTTTCAAGAGATCGATTAAAAATTATTTACATACATTTCTGTAAAATAATAGGTGCAATTCCATCTATATCAAGTCTTGTGTCTACTTTGACCGTTGATAAAGCTTTTTCAATTTCCTCAATTGAAAAATGTAAACTTCCAATATTTAGACAACTATCAATACCATTAAATTGATTATCGAGATTTATATTTGGGTTTGGATTACTATTTAAATAAACGGATTGAAAATGTTTACCAAAAAAGTTACAAACTAGTTTAAGATCCGAAGATGATATGCCATCGTGACGCATTAGATTAGGAATGCCATTTGATTGTTTTCTCGTATTTATAAATTTCCAAAAACTTTTACTATTAGATTTTAAATCACTTTCAACAGATAAAAGATATTGATTGTAAAGAAATTTATTTAAAGTATCAAAATTCTTTTGCAATAATCGATATTGTTTGTAAAGATCACGGTCATTGTTTGATTTGCGAAAATGCTTATAAACCTTATTTTTTTTATTATTAAGATTTATTAATCTTTTATTAAACCAAACTGGTTTTGAAAAGCTTTTCATTTTAATTTTAGGTGTGTACAATGCAATTGCATCACGCACAATTTTTAAAAAAGAATCGTAGCACTTCTCAAAATTTGCACCAACAAATAATGCATGCCAATCATTTTCATTGAGAAGACTATTGATTGAATCATAATTCGATTTAGCAAAATTATATTTAAATTTAGAACCGAGAGTTTCAGCTGAAAAATACTCATAAAATTCTACATGCAAACTGAATGCGACATGATGAATTGTGTTAGGAAAAAGAGAAACCATCCAGTTGTTTATACTAACGCACAAATCTGAATCAACGAAAACCAAATCAAGCACATTGTTAAAAGAATTATGAAAATGATTTAGTTGCCTAAGATCAAATTGCGCAAAAGTATCCACAACTTCACAATCATGATTAAATATAACATTAAAAGGAACAAGTATTTTATCATCAGGATCAAAAATCCACTTAACATTCGGCAAATTAAAATCACCTACAATAATAACTTTTTGATTTTCTTTTCGGCTTTTTAGAATAAATTTACAATTTTCAATGTGAGCTTTATATAAATCAAATGAGCTACTTGGTGGAATGTAAGAAACAATAAGAAAAAGTTCATTTATACAATTTAATTTAATATTTACTAGTAATTGATCGACGTCGAGAGAATTATCAGATGACGGCAACTCAACTTTAGTGCAATGAAAAATAGAGTGCACAGCAACAAGAACTCCCCCACCTCTCTCACAACCAAGTAAATCATAATTTCGATCTTTGCGAAAGACAGCATACTGATTATCATTAAACATCTCGGCATCGTGGTGATTGTTATTAAGCCAGGTTTCAGCGAGAGCGATTATGTCGTATTGCGAAGAAGAAGAAAAGAGAAGTATTTGTTGCAGTTTAGTACGAAGTCCACCAATTTTGTATATTTGTTAAAATTTGTATTTTTTGCTTCGAATGGAATATTTCAAAACTCCCAAGATCCGGAACTTGGAAACACTGAAACTAAGGATGTAGAAAAAAGATATAAACGCAAACGCAAAACCATAATCATAACTCTGTTTTTCTATCTTGTCATTCTTAAATTCAGTATTTTTAAATATTAATACCTCATACTTTCGAATAGAAAACAAGCTGGTTCGGTGTTAAAACTTTTTTATGTAAAATGAAAACCTTTTAAGTTTGCCACTCTTACTAAAATATTATGTATTTTGAATTATTTTTAATTTTTAATTAATTCTTCAAATTTAAAGTAGCTCACATACTTTCCAGCTGAAACCAATAAATTAATTGCATGGATATTATTGGGTCGCAATTTACTTTACGCTCTTTAATTTGGCGGATACTTTGTGATGTAATCAAAAAATTGTATTCTTAGAATACATACCGGTTAAGAGTTTGAGACCACCTTCAGAGGGTTGCTTTATTTGTACCTGGAATTTGGGTTTATGAATGAATATAGGACTTTTTTACCTGCATTGTTAACTTAGACCATTCATAAAAGGTGCAAGTGATATTAGTCCTTTTCTGTAAATTATGAGGAATTTTGTGAAAAAGGTAAAAAAAACTAGTAGGTATTGGGTTTTTGGCTTCTGTTTGGATTTCCCATAGTTTTTATTTTTTATGACTTTTTACATTCAATTTGGAATTTTTGTATGACTGGGGTAATATTAAAGGGTAAAAAAAATGTAAAATTTGAATACCTGCATGTTCAGTATTTTGTATATAATGCTCGGTTTGATCCAATTTAAATTTATTTGAGAGTGTGATCTTTTCCAGTGAACAAGGTGCGCATCATGGGAAAAGTTAAGGAATTAACTATTGAAAATCGATCTGCGATTATGACCCTTATTGAAGAAGGCTATTCGCAAAGAGAAATCGCCACAAAACTGAAGATATCCAAAGGAGCAGTTCAAAGGACCATACATCGTTACTCTAGTACCGGCGGTTTTAAGGATAAACCGAGGTCAGGACGACCTAGAGTTAAGACGAAAACCGAAGATCTGCATATCATCACCATAAGCAAGCGTTCTAGGAAGAAAACAGCACCAGAAATACGCGCCGAGATCAATGAAATCCGGGAAGAACCATTATCTGTATCAACGATACAAGGAAGGCTAAGGCATGCTGGACTTTTTGGGCGCGTTGCAGTGCGGAAACACTTCTACGACCCCAAAACAAGATCAAACGGTTGGAATAGGCCAAACCCATAAGGATTGGACAGATGAAGACTTCAACAGTCTTATGGAGCGATGGGTCCAAGTTTGAGATATTTGGCTCAAAACGCAGAGTGTACGTCAGGCGCAGTGCTGAACAGAAGATGCTACCAAACTGTTTGGTCCCAACTGTAAAGCATGGAGGCGGTTCAGTAATGGTGTGGGGATGTTTTTCCTTCGATGGAGTAGGAGATCTAACACGAGTGATCGGAAGAATGAATAAAGAAGTCACGATATTGGAAGACAACGTTTTGGTATCTGGACTCCGATTAATCGGTGAAGGTTTTGTATTCCAGTAAGACAATGACCCGAAACACACTTCAAAACTTTGCCGGGGATATCTGAAACAAAAAGAAGATGAAATTCTAAAAGTAATGGTATGGCCACCGCAGTCTCCAAATATTAACCCCATTGAGCTCTTATGGGAAGAGCTTGACAGAAATGTCCGGAGTCACCACATAACATCGGAATCTGCTCTTTGGGAAACTCTACAAAATTTCTGAAATAATATTCCACAAGAAAAAATACAAAATCTTGTAAGAAGAATGCCCAGAATTGTAAAAAAAATTATTGAATTTAAAGGAGGGTTTTTTGATGAAAACTCAATTTAGAGCTTTTATTGGTTTTTTAAATAAATAATTTATGTTTAGTACAAAACTAGTTTATATTTTTCTATCATTTACAACTAGACATGTTCTTCACTTTTTTCACGTATTAACTTTTTTCCTAAAACTTCAGTTTAGGGGTAAAAACTCGATATTTCTCAAATTTCAGAGGGGTCTCAAACTTTTGACCTGTATCTTAAATGTTAATTTGTTGCTGTTGTTTCAAAAGCTACAATTACTGGAAAATCGGAGTTTCGAACAAGAAATTTGCTATTGTATAGCTACAGAAACAATGTTTTTTTTTTCAATTTAAAGGCATTTAAATTGTTAAAAATCAACATGTTGACCATATTTACTTTTGTTATTATTATCGGTTCAAGAAATATCTCGAAGATCGAAAGTTTCTTAATGACAGTACAGCTTTCGCAGCAATAGGTCCACTGGTGATCTCATGGTTTATCTCACCGAACAGTGGAGCATCGTTTTGGAGAAAGTAAGATCATTGCACTTAATATGTCAAAAGCATTTAATAGGGTTTGGCATATCAAGCTCTCTTATCGAAAATACGTGCTTTCGGTTTTCATGAATCCCTCCTTCAATGGATTAGTAATTACCTTTCGGATCGTTCAATATACATAAGTAGTATTATGTATAAAAATGCTGGTTTACCCCAGGGTTCCGTTCTATCTCCAACACTCTTTCTCATTCTTATTAATGATCTTCTCTCTGTAACTTCTAATCCAATACATTGTTTCGTTGACGAAAGAACTCTTACCCGTCTTCAGACTTACATCCCCCTTCTTCGAATGTGGAAATATGATAAGCTCATTAAATTCCGACCTAAACAGCATTGTACAATGGGGAATAAAAACAAAATTAATACTTCGTAAACCCAAAGTTGTCTTGTATCGTTTAAGCGAAATATACCTCCGTTGCCATTATCCATAGATGACAATTGCATCAATGAGACTGAACATCTCGATATTCTCAGTTTGTGTGTCACCAACCACCTCTTGTGGAACGAACACATACGCGATGTTGCCAAAAATGCCGCTAGACGTTTGGGTTTCCTAAGGCGATTCAAGAAATGTGTCTTCTCTTCTGATCTGGCTGCTATATACAGTGTTGGACAAAACATTAGCAACTAAAACTACCTCCATCTTTATGTCATTCAAAAACTTATAACTTTAAGAAATCATGTTTTTCTAAAATGTAATACATTATGTATTTACTTCCGAATAGACCACTAGAGAAAATAGTTTTCAAAACGGTTTATTAAATATAACTTAAGTAGGACAGTAAACTCAATTTTGTGTTGGTCAAAACAAAAGCAACTTTTTATTGGTGGACTAAAATCTTCAAATATCAAAGACGTAAAAAGCATTTTATTTCAACCAAAGACAAGCTGGCGAGAATAAAATTTCCTAATTACCACAGAAACTAGAGCGTTAGAAAATGGAGGAACATACTCTTTCTCGCATACTCGCAGACCAGCCAAAGAGTCACTAAATCCAGGTTACACCAACGCTACTGTAATACACAGACAAGGTAACGTAATGGTGTGGCGATGTTTTTCAGGGCATGGACTGGGACCGATTCACCATCACCAAAAAGATGGTATGCAATGGATCGGTTTATGTACCGTGACATTTTGCAAAATATAATGCTGCCACATGCTGAGGATCAGTTGCCTCTGAAATGGATATTTCAGCAGGACAACGATCCAAAGCACACGGCCAATACATTTAGGACGTGGTTTCAAGAAAACCGGACTGACGTGTTACAACTGCCAGCATAGTCCCCAGATAAAAACCCCAAGGGAAATAACAAACCCTCTTTCCCATTCCTAATGCTCACACTGTGTCTCTGCATAATAGGGGTAATAATACCCCCTCCACAATGTTAGCCTTATAAACGAAACTGACCTTCAGTCTATATGGGGCTCAGATATTCTTACTTCGTGTATTATGAAATCAGCGAAGCCTTTGCAGAAAAAAACAGTTAACATAGGCAAGCAACCATGGTATGATTGGGAATGCGAATCTGCAAGGAAAAAATCATTTGCCTTTCTCCTCCTGTTAAGAAGATGCAATTCCAATTACGCTATCATGTATCGCGAGGCTAACAAAAACTACAAAATTTTATGCGCTTAAAAACAAAAGCGTTATTCACAAAGTTTATTTTCAGCCCTGGTTAACATCAAAGACAGTCGTTCCTTCTGGAAAACTGCCAAAGTGCTAAATGGAGCCCTGTTCTCGCAAAATATTAAAGCGGAAGCTGGAGAGTTAGCTACACATTTAAAAAAACTACAAAATCCGCCACCAAATCCAAACCCCATGGAATATGCACTCCCATATCAACAGGACATTTTCTTAGACCGATCTCTACTGCTCGAAGATGTTACAAGTATCATACACCGATGTGGATTGAATAAAGCCCCTGGTGAAGATCGCATATCGTATGAGTTCTTCAAGAACACTTCAACAGATTTTTTAGTAGAACTAACATCGACATTCAATTTCATGTGGTCCACGGGAGAAGTCCCGTTACAAGTATCATACACCGATGTGGATTGAATAAAGCCCCTGGTGAATATCGCATATCGTATGAGTTCTTCAAGAACGCTTCAACAGATTTTTTAGTAAAACTAACATCGATATTCAATTTTATTTGGTCCACGGGAGAAGTCCCTGACAGTTTTAAGAAAAGTGTAATACTACCGATTTTAAAAAAAGGAGATCCAAAAAATCCCAGTAACTACAGAGGTATATCGTTTTTAAACACTGTCATGAAAATCTTCACAGGCATCTTACTTCAACGTTTACCAGATTGGATAAACGAAAATGACCTGTTAAGCGAATTTCAAGCCAACTTCCGCAAGGGGTACTCAACAGTAGATTATATCTTCTCTCTAATAAGTATTGCTCGTATGCACGGTTGCCACTTAAAAAGATATTGCATGACCAAAGCTGAAAATAAAAATGACCAACCGTACCAAAAAAGGACCGAAATAATTTGTGTCCGCAATGGTTTTTAACTTCCCATAGGAAGGAAACTATGGTAATCGGTCCGATTTGTCGAATTGAAAATTTCGACCTCGACGTTTCAAGGTTCCTAGGGTCTAAATAAAAGATTTTCGGAGAGATGTACGTCCGTACGTTCGGGACGTTTTTTTCGTCGTCCATAGCTCAAAAACCAGTAGAGATATATTTTTTTTTATAAAAAATAAAAACCTAAAAAAAACATTACTAAAAGTTGGTAAAAATTGATTTTGGACTCAAATATCTTTTCAAAAATTTAGGATATCGGCTTCAAGCTAATTTTATGTTATAAAAAATATTGCTCCCAACATTTAGAAAAGTCTTGAGAAAGATCAAATTTATAGTCTTTTTTACAAAAAATAAAAACCTTAAAAAAATGTACTTGAAATATCTTTTCAAAAATTAAAAATATTGGCTTCAAACAAATTTTATCTCACAGAAAATATTGTTTCTGACATTCCGTATTCTTTTTATATAAATTAAACAGTCATTTTTTTCATAAAAAATTAAAATCAACAAAAATAGTACGCAAATGCTAATAAAATTGGTTTTCGACGAAAAATCTCGTTAACAAAAATAGATTTTGAAATCAAACTCGTATACAAAATATTGTTGGTAATTTTTAAGAATAATTCAACTGACAACTTTTTTAACAAAACACGAAAACCTACAAACCTTTTAAGCAAAACAAATCAACAGACGGAATGGGAAGTTATAAGTGTGCGTCGCATCCCAGTTTTTTTTTTTTAAGATCACAATATGTTAACATTAGCCGCGTTTTATTATCACCATGATCTGATCCGGATCAGATCATGATAATAAAACGGCATTGGATCATCATATTTTTTATTATTTAAAGTTTGTAGCAGTGTCAAATTCGTTCTTTCAAAAGTGACATTTCGAAGCAAAAAAAAAAACAAACACATACCAAGAATGGAAGCTCCACAACTTTTGAAAATGTTTCTGCAAATCACCAATGCACTCTCAAACTCAAAGCATCCAGGAACGCTTTGGTCTCATAATGTAGTACAGATTCTTCTTGACCTTTTAATAAATGTGACACGTAAATAATTTAATTTAGAGATTACTTACAATTTATTTGAACATCTTTTCTCCAATTTGTGCTGCAGCTTTCACGGTTTTATTTATATTTTTTGACATTTAAAGCAGGGTTGCCCAAAGAACATTTTGCTCAATGATTTGTTTTGTTCCTTTTTTTTTCGGGGAAAATAATACCCATAAATTATGTCAAATATACATTTTTTTGGACTTAATTATTTTAATTTCACCAATTAATATCTAGTTTTGTTAAAATATCTAATTATTTCATGGATTATATACCAAATAAATAAATATAAAGCTTCTCGCTTTCTATTTAAAAAATATTTTATTTCAGTCAAATGGAAATGTTTATATGGCAATACAGGTTTTATTTAATTTGTTTGCAATGATACCAACATTTACATGTGAAATAACAATGATAAAGCGCTCCTTGTTGTGAAAAAAAAGAATTAAATTTTGGATCTCAAATTGAGATCCAAACACAAAGCAGGATCTTGTGTTGTTATCGTAATGCATGTAAATTCAAGATCCGGATCAGATCATGGTGATAATAAAACGCGGCTATTATGTCATGAGATCGAATACTATCGCTAAAAAAATTCATATAAAATTAATTTATAAAAATGTTTTTGCAGAACAAAAGCTATTTTTTTTCTCATCTTGAAGCTCTTTGGCTAACATTATATTATTAATGGTATCAAAACTAAGTCTGCCTTTCGTTTTTATCAAAGTAAATTCAAAAAATTTCCTCTCAGCAGCAGCTGAGCTATGAGGAAGTATCATCAAGTTATAAACGAACTTACTTACATTTTGAAAACAATATTCATTTAAAGCATTTTTATGATAACTTACCTATTCCAAAAATTCAGTGAGTGCATTCAATGATCGTGCATTAGTTATGGGATGCGTTCAATTAAATACATCTATGTACCGTTTACATTAGATGAAAATCATTTTAGGTAAGCATTTTATTTTTGAGAATATAAAAGGAATAGAGTCGAGTTATTTTTTTTCAATTTCTTGAAAAAGGGACCAAATGGAATAAGAAATGACCATGCGACTAAGTAAGAAAATAATGACCAAATTTGGTCGTAAACGATCAAACTGGCAACCGTGCTCGTATGTATGTGAAAAAAGGAAAAAAAAATGTATGCATTCTTCGTAGACTTCAAGGCAGCTTTCGATTGCATAGACAGAAGATCTCTATTTCTCAAACTAAGCAACCTTGGAGTTTCAACAAAAATGTTAAGAATCTTTCAAAAGCTCAACGAAGAAAAAAAGTCGGCTGTTTGGGATGGAAATATTCTTTCAAATTGGTTCGAACCAACAACTGGTGTAAAGCAGGGATATCTCTTGAGTCCACTCCTCTTCTCAATTTACTTAGACGATCTAGTTACGGTACTTCTTTTTGATGGAATGTCCTTAAAAATATTGCTCTACGCTGATGACATTTTAGTTCTCTCTGAATCTCCAAACATGCTCCAGATCATGATAAATAAACTTTATTGTTACTGCAAACTGTGGAACCTAAAAATAAATACAGCTAAATCAAAAGTAATGGTGTTTCGAAACGGGGCGGGTCGTCTTGCAAGGAATGAAAGTTGGACTTGGGGAAATGAAAAACTGGAAACTGTTAAGGAATATAAATACCTCGGTGTTTGGATTACTCAAACGCTATCATTCGAAAAGCATTTACAAGAAAAACTTAAAGAATCCAAACGCGCGATAAACTGTAATTGGAAAACAGTATTCTGCAATCGAAATATAGCTTCAAGTGCAAAATACAGAATTTTTGATGCAGTAGTCAGATCAATTATGTGTTATGCGGCACAAGTTTGGGGTATTCTCGAGTTTGAAGAAGTAGAAAAACTCTTACGTTTTTTTTTAAAAAGAATATTCAAACTTTCAGAAAATTCACCAACGTACATGTTGCACCTCGAAATTGGTCTACCTCCACTGTATTTGTAAACTCTTGATTTACACTTTTCATATATAATAAAGACCTTGAAACACCCTAATCATCGCCTCACAAATAAAATCGCTTTGCATCTCAAAAACAGAAATGAACAATTTTGTTCGGAATGGAGAAGACTGAGCCTAGAGCATGATATTCCACTCCAACTAGAAAATGAAGATTATTTAAGAATAAACCTGCAAACCCTTTTAAGTAAAATTGAAGACTCAGCTAGAAATGCTTTCATCGAACATTGTCAACAAAGTCAAACAAGAAGCTCGTATAAGCTTTTAAAATATTTCCTGGGAAAAAACAATTACTTTAATGACCAGAATAATCTAGATGTTATCAGTACTATCTTTAAAGCGAGAGGCGAACTCCTCAGACTTAATTACGTACCCTACATAAGCGAGCAAAATACGGAATGCACCTTGTGCAATATGAGAACTAGAGAAGACATACATATGTCATTTCATTGGCATATGTCCTATTTTAAACTCAATCTGGAGAAAAAATACTCTTAATGGAGATGAAATTCAGGGTATTCTTAATGGCGATAATTGGACACTTCTTTACTTCTACATCAAAACTGCCTATAAATATCGAAATCAAATCATAAACGAATCTTTTTGATTCTGCCTTTAATTTTATAATCAAATAATTCATTTTTATATTTATTGTATTAGTTTATCTATTTGTTATTAATGTAAACTTTGCGTTAAAATAATTCATACTTTGTATTAAGAAATATTATTGCTCTCTTTTCGGCTGACGGCACATGCCAATGCTCTTTTGTGATAACTACCAAACTGTGTAATTACTTCTTATAAATGTAAATAAAAATCACACTTACTACTACTACTACTGCTATCCCCTCAAGTCTGCTTTTATTATAAATACAAACAAAAAATACTACTTTAAACTGGTTAAAAGTAATTCTTGACTCAAATATCTTAGGAAAAAATAATTTGCTGCCTTAAAAATTACTTCATTTTATATTATGTAAAATATTGCTCACAATATTATGCAATGATTTCAAAAAACATCACTATCAACATCATTTACACTTTTTATTATAAGAAATGAAAATCTTTCAAAAATACTACTAACATATGGTAAAAACGTATTTTCGACTCGAATATCTCGATTCTGATTCTGCACAAAATATTGGTTTTGACATTTATTTAATTTAAGAAAAAAATCGATTGACATTTACTTTTACACAGAAATGAAATCATGCACAAAACAACTTAGAACTGGTAATAATAAATTTTCGACTCAAGTATCTTGATAAAAAACTAAATTATTGACACCAAACTCTCTCCATTTAATAAAAAAAATTGTTAATTTTATTTTGTAAAGCTATTACCAATTGAGGAAAAATAAAATCTTGAAACAAAAAAATATTAAAAGGTATTAAAAATTAAATTTTGAGTTAAATATCTTGAGAATAAAAGAAGATTTAACTCCTCGAATATAACTTTACATGAAACAGCTTAAATTTAAGTTTTGGATTCCATATTTATCTAATCTTTCAATATAATTTTTCTTAAAAATAAAATTGACTTGTAGTACCCGTGGCATTATGGTTAGTGCTTTGGACTGTCATGCCAGAGGTCTTGGGTTCGATCCCTGCCTTTACCATCTAAAGTTGTTTTCACGGGTACTGCCTCTTGCGAGGAATTGACAAATTCTCCAAGAGTAATTCTTGTCATGAAAAGTGCTTTCTCAAATTTGCCGTTCGGAATCGGCTTAAAACTGTAGGTCCCCTCCATCCCTGAAAACAGTACTCGCACACAGGAATGGTTGAGAGTTGTAATTCACTAGGCCCTAGTTCTCAACGGACTGCTGCGCCACCCAATTTAATTTTAATTTTTAAAATTGACTTGATACAAAAAATACCATTTGAAATATTGTAGCGGGTACCAATGGGAAGTGATCAGTGTGGGTCGCATCCCAGCCTCTTTTTTTTATTAATTTGACCAAAATTTACTAGCAACAACTTGAGTTTTCGAAGATTAGTTTACCATGGAGTCCAACTTAAATACTGAGATTCTTTCCTTAGATGTACTCCTAGAATGTTGATTCGGAAAGAGCCGATGGCCCAGCTCAATTGTACCCTTAGGGGCCGGTTATAGCTATCAGTAAAATCCATCAGTAAAATTTTTGTTTTTAGTTTTTGAACATGTAACAGATTTATTTCTAGCAAAAGATTGATGCAATAAGATGAATCCTATATTCAAGCATTTTTTTCAAAAAGAATCAATGCATTTAAAGTTTTATTTAATTTATAAATCCATTTTAATTTTTTTAATGATGAAATTTCATTTTACTGAACAGCTGACTGCCAAAAGCAAAAAAAAAATTCCATTTCGTTTTACTGTTGGTGTTCCAATTTCTTACTGTTCCGATCACATCATTAAAAATTTTACTGATGAAAGCAGCAGTAAAAAAATTGTCTGAGGCGCGAAGCCTCAAAGTGACATTTAATTTAATGACGTAAATTTACTGATTGCTATAAACGCTTATCAGGAAAACATTTCAGATTCCTCCTGTTTCAAAATTTATTGATGGATTTTACTGATAGCTATAACCGGCCCCTTAAACTAGAAGAAACAAAAACACAATTGAGCTGAAAGTAGAACCTCAAGTTATAATTTTTAGTTCACTTTAATAATATTTGTGCAAAATTGTGATAAGTTTGTAGACTTTTAAACCTTTAATAAATTATAAACAAATTACAGAAATACGAATTAAAATTGTTTTGTTTAAAATGATCAGTCATTCCTTTGGTTGGAATAAAATTTTCTATAAGAGCTTTATCATGATCGTTTAAGCTTGTACACCACTTCCCCTCTTAAATGAATTTGGATGCCAATATCAATTGTGGATCGTAAGTTCGCTTTAAACTTGAGAAAAAGCTCTTTATATTTTGCATTATTGCAATAGCTTTTTCTTTACTAAATAGTCTTGCTTGAGATGCCTCCTAATCAATTTACACTGCAGACATCCACATCAGGCCATTGACTTGACTTTTTAACAACTCGAAAATATTCGCAAAATGCTAAAATTAAATCAAAGCCAATCAATAGGCCCAAACAAAATATCTTTATGTACTTGCAACGCACATACATTTCATGTTAGGTAAAACTAGAAGACATACAAAGTTCTCATTTTTGGTGTATTTTAGTCGCCAAGACGTCTAGAAAGGGTGCCAGAGACGACACGGGACGGGCGCGGCGGCCGGTGGCGCGGCAGTCTCGAAGGGGAGACAAGAACAAGACAACCATTTTTGCGCAACGAATTAATGCAAAAGCATTCCTAGGAATCCATCACTAAAAGAAGATGCTGGCTTGGCTGTAACGCCGCCGCCCGCCGCGCCGCGTTTCTACCTAGAGACGTTCGGTGCACTTGAATTTCCTGATTAACATTTAACAATAGAATAAGATGTGTTATTTTCTTTTGTTGGTTTTAGTTTTAGTTTTAGTTTTATTTTTTAATTTAGTTTGTTTTTCTCTCTTGGCTGTGATTTTCTTTTTATTTTATTTTTTGATATTGTTGATTTAGAAATGTGTTTCGTTTAATTTGAAATTGGTTAATTATAATTGGTTTTCGTAATCATATTGAGATTTTGTGTTATGTTTTTTTCTTTTTGTTTATATGTATACGTTTTAGGGGGTGAATGTAGGTCGGAATTTATTTTGGGGTTTCAATTGATTTTAAATTTGAATATATTACGCAGGTGAGGTGGTTTAGCGACGATTTTTGTTCGTTAAAAAAAAAAAAACTAGAAAAACGCATGTTTGCAATATAAACTAAAAAAAACTAGAAAAACGCATTTTTGCAATATAAGCTTGAAGTTTCGAAGCATTATTTTTAAAAATTCACTGTTTTGAGAAATATTTTTTCGGATTAAGTACTGCTTTCGTGTTACATCTGCCAAAGAAAAAGAAATTGACATTTACTGACAGGCTTTAGATTTTTTTTTAAATTTAAATTTTTAGTTTTTTCATCCGAGAAACCTAACAATATTGAATTATTCAATAGTTAGAGATATACACAAACTTAATAATGATTTTGATTGTGCTTTTTCTTTCCTTAGGTTTAATCCATAACATCTGAATTATAAAATAGCATAAAACAAAAATACACATACCTATGTACATATGTATGTACATATGAATTTATGTATTTTCGCATGTAATCTAAAAGAAAATTACCTACTAGTTTCGTGTGCATTTGAACTTCTTCAAAACGATCGTCATAAATATTAAATAGACCATCACAAGAGAATATAATTTTCTATTAAAATGGACTGACATAAAATCGAATGACATAAATATGAAAGTTAACCCCATTTTTGTTAGTCAAAACAAAAGCAACTTTTTCTTTCTTTTTCCTATTCATATAGAGAAAAGTTAATCCTACACGGAGAAAAAAGACTTGCTAAAAACAAGTGGAATCTGTATTAAATTAAGTGGATTTCTGCATGGTTTTTTGCCAAGCGGACTTTCGGCTTAAAGTAATTGGACAAATCACCTTAATTTCGGTAAAGTTATATTTAAGGTGAATCCGTTTAGTTTTATAAGAAAATCATTCTCTTTTGAGTATTTTATCAAGTCGAAAACATCTTATTTTGAAATGCATTTGCATACAAATAATGTATCTTCCACGTTAAAACAAGCCGTTTTCCGATTGATTTTATTCTAATCACATTTTTTAAGACTTTGAAAGTTGATATTAAGTGAAGCATATCTTAATTTTAAGTGCGTTCAATTAAAACTAAGATTTTTCGCACTTTGATATCACACGTTTACGAATATATTTTACAAGAAAATCTGTTTCGTTTTAGACCTCTCCTAGGTAAAAATTAAATGAAGTTTTTCTTAATTTCAAGTTCATTCTTCTTAAAGTAAGATGTTCACCACTTAAAAATCATACGTTTACCAGTAGATTTTACAAAAATTAGTTTTTTTTTAATTTTAAAAAAGATTATTTAATTTTGCATTACCATAAAATAATATATACGGAACTGATCTTTGTGTGCCGAATATCTTATTTATAGGGCCATGAAATGTAAACATAATTTTTTTGTTTTCGTTTCAGTTTCAGTTTCCTTTTTCAACAAAAAATGAAGAAGTCTTACCTTTTTAACCATTTAAAGTTTGGAGTTTAAATAAGCTTTTAAGCTTTTGTGAACTTAATAATCTTAAAATACAAACAAATCATTTGTAAATATATTGTTCATAAGCTGCAAAATTTCCAAAAATAAAAAGTAATTTTATAGTTTAAAGTGTTTATTTACTACATTACAGTTCTACAGAATATTTTACATTTTCTTAAAAATAAAGCTTAGGGCGAACAACTTTGAGCCCGTTATTTAAAAAATAAAAATGAATAGGTGGTCCACCCACATTTTTGATATTGATTGCACAATAATTTTCATCTAAATCCCCTACTTCAAAAGACAAATAATGATTGAAATATTTAATTAATTTCCACCTTTTACAAATTAAAATAAGTTCTTCACTTTTTGGTAAGAGATTTTCAATTTCATAAACAAAATTTGATGACTTCAAGCATTTTGTTAAAATAAAACCATGTTTTATAAGTAATACCTTTGAAAACAACCTGATTTGATTGTTCCATTGGCAAATCTGATATGTCGCAATCGTAACAAATTAAATTTGAAAAATAGTTTTGATGATAAGGCCTAAGACAGAAATGTTAGAACAAGAAATGTTGGATTAGAAAACCAAAATCATTACTTATAAATCATTGTTATTGTGCACTAGTATACACAAGAAAAAAAACAGAATATAAACATACCAACGAATATCCTAATTCATTGTTGTAACGCGGCCAATCCTTAAGCAAAATGATTTGTCATTATTTGTCATTATTCTTCAGAGATTTAATGCGAAGGTTGCTTGTCTTCTTCCAGATGTCAAGGACAGTTTCCCATGGAGCAACATGATTCGCTAACCAGACAATACATTGGTCTAACTCATCTATAAATAAATATGAAATTAAATAAGTATATAGTTGGAACACTTACATTATAATAATTTTAAAAAAAATACCGTCTTCATCACAATTGTCTTTATCGGAGTCGGAAGTATGGCCTTCTTTGTGGGGTTTTAAGATGTTCACCTTAGTTTAAAATGATTCTCTTCTTAAATTCATAGGTAGATGGGTTAATTGGAATTGTTTTTTTTTTTTGCAAAAATCCTCTTGCACGGTAGCATGGAACGTTTTTATCACTGCATGTATAAGTGGCGACTTTTGTTTAAGGAGATGTTCAACTTAATTTAAAGTGATGCACCTTTTCAAGAAAATTTTATTGAATCAATAAGTTAACACATAGAATTATTGAGAAGTCAGTTAATTTTAAGCGGAAAAAGTATGGTTTGTTTTAGCAGAAAATTCTCTTGAGAATGAAATGATGAACTTAATTGAATCTAACAGAGTTTAAACGGAATCCATTTGTTTTAATATGAAGTCCAGTTGTCTTAAGTAGATTGGTATTAAGATTACCATCACCTTATTTTAAAGTGGCTGATTTTTCTCCGTGTATAGCTACAAAATCTATTGCTCATATTAAAAGTGCTGGCAAACGAGCGCAGTTGAATCTATTCAAGTTATTGTAAGTTTCGTAGTCTGTAAGAGTAATTGTAACTCGATTGATGAATAAATAATAATAATAATATTTATTAGGTGTTATTTAGTTTACTGGCAAGCTAATCAGTGTTCTTAGTTAAATTTTGTAAAATGGCCGGAAACAAATACTCTAACGAAATAAAAGAATACAAAAGTGGAATGAGTCAAATTAAAATATCGGACAAATATTCAATTCCAAAATCAATGATTTGTCGATTAATAACATTTTACAAATCCAGAAAGTCATTCCAAACGGTCCATCGAGGAGGCAAACCAAGAAAAACAACACAACGAAAGGATTCTGCTATAATAAAATCAATTAAAAATACCTTTTTCTATAATCAAGAGAAATAAGAACCCAACTCGACCTGAACGTAAGCGCGATAAAAATTCAGAGACCAGCTGTTGATGGTGGACTTAAATCTTTGAAAGCTGTAAAAAAGCCTTTCATTTCCAATAAAAACAAGCTGGCGAAATTGAAATTTCCTCATGACCACAGCACCATTAGAAATGGAGGAATGGAAGAATGTACTCTTTTCGGTCAGTCAAGTTCAAATTCAGTTTTAAAGGGTTACTGGGACCGATTCACCAAAAAGATGGTACAATGGATCCTTTCGCCCACTCGCCCACACGCCGAGGATCAGTGCAACTGAAATGTATATTTTGGTATAGGACAACGACCCAAAGCACACGTACAATACGGTTAAGACGTGTTTCCAAGAAAACAGGATTGAAGTGTTATAATGGCCACCACAGTCACCAGATCTCAACCCCATAAAAAATCTATGTATGAAATTGCACATCGACGAATTTTAAGGACTTATTGCAAAAATAAAAATGATCTGTTTGATCAAATTAAATTGTCTTGGGAAAGTAACAATTTAATTGACTTTATACCTCGAAGAAGAGATGCTAAGGTTCTACAACAACTTAGAGGAAATATATATACAAATAACAAATCAGAAGTAATGTATGTGATTGGAGACTTTAACGCTAAGCTTGGAAAGAGACGAAACGAAGAAGAAAAGAAAACAACAGGACCCTACGGATATGAAAAAGAAACGAAAGAGGAGAAAGGGTAATACTATGGATCGAAGAGATGAATTTGAAATTTGGTAACTCGTTTTTCAAGAAAAAGGACAACAGAAAATGGACGTGGATATCACCGAATGGTAAAATAAAAAATGAAATAGACTTGATTCTGACAAACAAAATTGAGACAGTCAAAGACATATCCGTGCTCAGCAACGTAAAGTTCGACATTGACCACAGAAGAGAACAGAAATCACTATAAGCCATAAAACACTGAAAAGAAACCGACAAATCCATTTCATCCCAAAAATGATTCCCGACCAAAAAATAGTAGATTATAACCAAACATTGACCAGCAAAGATAAATCAATTATCAACCTCAAATCGTGACATACAAAACACATATGACGAATTACAAAAAATCATAAAAAACTCTGCAAAACTCTAAATTATGGACATCAAAACATCAAAAGATAAATTATCCAACAATACAAAAATCTTAATCTCAAGAAGAGATACTCTACGAACCAAGCAACAATTACTTGTCCAAGAAAAACTGAACTAAAAGAATTAAGAAAAACTATCAAACTAGAAATGAGGAAAGATATCAACAAGTTCAACGAAACAATAACTAGAGATACGATTAGACAAACAAAATCAATAAGGAAAACAAAATCATTACTTAACAGTCAACAGGAATGGATTATTAGCTTAAAAAGCCAAAATGCAAGCAACATAACAAATAGAAAAGAGTTAAACGAAAATGGTACTAAGTTCTTTGAAAAACTATTCTCCTCGACCAAGCATATAACTGAAGAAGAAAATATTGAAAACATAGATATCAATCTCCTAACAACGCAAACTCCCATGTTTAGCAAAAAAAATATTTAAAGGACCATAGACAATTTGAAAAAGGACAAATGCACTGGAAATGATGGAATCTCTGCAGAAATGATAATATACGGGAAAGAATCGCTTTCCGAAATCTTAAAATTTATGTTTAACGAAATCATAAGAACTCAGCAAATCCCTAAGCAATGGAGAGAAACAACCATTACACTTATACATAAAAAAGGAAAAAAAGACGATTTGAACAACTATAGACCTATAAGTAACATTTCGACAATTTATTAGCAAAAACGATCTACAGGAACATCAAACAAGATTATAACAATAAACAACCTAGGGAACAAGCTGGATTCAGAGAAGGTTTCTCAACAACAGATTACCTACATACGATGAATCAACTAATAAAATAGTACAATGAATTTCAACAACCAATATACTTTTTATTCATAGACTTCAGTAAAGCATTTGACACCGTTGAACACGAAACAATATGGACATCTCTAGAAAATCAAAATATGAACCCAAACGTTAAACGTTAGGACTAACAAAAACATATACAAAAATATTGTAGCACAAATAAAAACAGAGAGTACAGGACGTACATTTAAAATAATAAGAGGCGTCAGACAAGGAGACCCGCTTTCACCACCACTATTTAGTGCAGTCTTAGAGGATATTTTTCAAAAGATGAACTGGAAGACAAAACATGGTATAAGGATATGTGGACAACTTCTAAACAACCTAAGATTTGCGGACGATATAGTACTAATATCTACAAAAGCTAAACATATACAAGAAATGACAACAGAACTTACTAGCTTGTGCAAGAACTATGGACTACAAATCAACAAATCAAAAACAAAAGTGATGACAAACCACATCAGAGAAGATATAATTCTGGACCATGAAAAAATAGAATACATAGAGGATTACATATACTTGGGACAACTTAAATCTTTTAAGGACCAAGAGAAAAAAGAAATCAACAGACGCATCACAAACATCTGGAAACAATTCTGGAGTCTCAAACAGATTTTAGAACTGGACCAAAGTGTAGAAACACGAAAATATCTCTTCGACTCCGCTATTTTGCCGGTGCTTACTTATGGACTACAAACCCTGAGCTTGACTACGAAATCTCTTGACCAGCTAAGGATCTGTCAATCCAAAATGGAAAGTAAAATCCTCAGAATAAAACCCAGCCAAAGGATAAGAAATGAAGACATCCGAAACAGTACTCGAAAAATTGGTACAGTGAAGCGAAAAATCGAGACCTATGGTTCGCTTTGGGGGAGGCTTACGCCAAGAACTAATAATAAAAATTGAAAAAATAAATAACCAAACTTTTAAATATCAATTATCTTACTTTTCCATTATCTAATTAATAATTCTATATTTGTAATTTGTATCATTCTAACAAATATTTAGTTAAAATTCTAATTAAAAAAATTAAAAATTGTATCTACCTATAGATGCATTTAAATGTATTTAAAATGATAAGGCAATAAAAGCTTATAATAATAATACCTCGAAGATGTGCTGAAGTGATTAAAAACAAGGGCTTTGATAAAAGATACAGAGTTGCAAATAATGCATTGAATTTTATAATGCATTTGGAATAAATTAGAAAATATTTTTCAATTTTTAATTCTACTTTTTTTTAATTATTCATTAAATTTTAATTTTCAATGTTACCGTATGGCATTAATAATTTAATTTTATTTTTTAATTGTGTTCTATCAAATTAAAATACTATTTTCCAATGCAAAACTTTTGAAATAAAAATACGTATTGTTATTTTATTTGGCAGACTTTCGCAATTAATAATTAAAATACTTTAAGTTTTTATTTCCAAAATTTTTAACCTGATTAATGTTATGACTTACGGTTATCACGCAATTATAACACAAAAAACAACAATTATTCAAATATTATAATTTATTATTGTTCGACCGAAAAACGATTTTTTTTTCAATATTTATTTGTTAGTATCAGTCAATCTTCAACCTGGGACATTTTTACGTCAATATTTCGAATATTAACTGAAATAAATGGAAATAATTGAATAAATTCCCACTAGGCATTGAATTAAAAAAATTAGCTCATTTTGATTTTAATTCAATTTTAATTTTAATTCAATTAAACTTGAAATAAAATACCATTTATTTACTAATTCAATAAAACTTGCAATAAAATAATTTTTAATTTTTAGTTTAATATTGATGGCAATAAATTAAATTTTTAATGGGTAATTCATAGATGACAATTAGCATTATATATTTTATTTCAGTCAAAGAACAATATCCATTAAAAAAATAAAAAGTAATGCATTGAATTGACATTAGAATTTTTGCAACTCTGAAAAGATACTAACGATATTGATAAAGAATTGATACTAGCAATATTTTAGTAAGTCTAAACAAAATAAATGTATTTTTTAAAAGTTACTTTTGTTTTGACGAGGCGAACGAACTATACTAATTGTGCTATATTTAATGAACTATTACAATTAGAAACTTTATTATTAATTTAAAAACTAGTAATTGAATTCTTAATTTGTTTTTTTTTTAATTTTTTTAATTTTTTTTTTCATTATTAAATAATCGAGGCAATTAAAGTAGATTTTGTTTTGGCCAACACTGTAAGTACCATATAGACTCTGCCGTAGGCCGTATCAACTTACTACGTCTGTTGGTGCTGTACTTCATTCATTAACAAATGGAGAACGAATTTAATAGGTAATTTTTGTTACCGAAAACGTCAACATTGCACCAATAATACCGTTTACGCAGTCGCTAATTTTTCTCCTTTTCATCATCAATATTTTTAAAATCTTTTGAAAAAAAAATATTGCCACCTACCATTGGGTACTTAAAAATGAATACCTGGAGCTTAATGAATTACGTTAAATGATTTATTTGTGATTGAAAGATTTAGTTGAGTGCTGAATTCTTTTGGTATCTATCTCTGAAACGGTTGAAGGTATAAACATATAGTTGAGAGTAGTAATAATTTTGGTAAAGGTTATAAAACCATTTGACCTACAGAAACGAAGATAAGCACGGCTTTTGGTGTTACACGAGATTTTAATAGACTGTTTACACAATATTAAGAATACCAAAAGGAAGGTATAAGCAAATTTCCAGTTTACTATCTCTTAAAGCGAGGTTGATATCTTTCTTCTTATAATTTCACTGGGCTATTATTTTCATAGACTAGGTAGCGAACCCTACTTTCTAATTTCTAAACTAAAAATAATTTTGTTTTAACTATACCTACAACTGAATATAAAAGAAATGTACTAGAATAGCAAATGCCGGAAGGCTAATAGACATTTTAAAATGTTACGATTTAATTTAACCTTCTTCTCTTGGCTGACCTCGTGTGATACACACGTCTCATAAGTATCCTAAATTATATTATTATAATATTCATCTTTAATTAAGAAATATTTTATGTTAAATAAAGTGGACTTTAGTATTGTAACTATTATCTTTTATTTCGAAGTCGTCTAAAGGTACTCTACTAATTATCTCCACAATTGGTGACCCCGAACGAGAACCTGATAATTTATTTCTTAAAAATTGAATAAAGATGACTGGAACCCAGGAACAGAAGCAACCTGATGGCTCATTCCAGTGTTGCCAGAAACACCGATTTATCGTAATTCTCCCGATTTTTAGACCTATTTACGATACATCGATTTTTGATCTAATTATGACACTTTTCCCCGATTTTCGATGTTTTATATAAAAAAGTATTTTAATGTATTTTCATCTCTGAAATTTACATAATTTATAATTGTACTAAAAATTTGAGTACTTTTTAATTAATTTATTAATTATCAACTGACTTATCACTTATCAGCAACAGAAATCTTAAGCACGGTGGTAAGAATATGTATTAATTTTAAGATTTATGATTTTTGTTTTGATCTCTCGAGAGTTATTGCTGCGGATGCAAAAACATTGCATTCGACAATTATAACCAAATTTATTGAAAAGAATATTGATTATAAAAAACAATTAATTGGGTTTGCGGCGCATGGAGCAAATAATATGACTCGCAGTAAAAATTCGGTTGCTTCTTTGCTAAAGGGTGACTGCCCAAATCTAGTAGTTTTTAAATGTGTCTGCCATTCATTTGCCCTCTGTGCATCTTACGCCTGCTTAAAACTTCCTCCAATTGTTAAAACAATGTGTCGGGATATTTACAACTATGTATATTCAAAATAGTCCAAAAAGGGTGGCAAAATATAGGGTGTCCCAAAATTAACGCAAGATTTCTTGCGTTAATTTTGGGACACCCTTTATAAAGACAACTATTTTTTTAAACACTTAATCAATCCAAAAAGGTTACCATTTGATGAGATTTCGTTTCTAAATAAATATGTATATCAACTTGTTTGAAATTAACGCAAGATTTCTTGCGTTAATTTTGGGACACTCATTATCCAGATATTCTAAAATTATTGGAATACAAGCCTTATAAACTTCTCCATCCGTCGCAGACTCGTTGGTTATCATTGCAATGCGTTATTTCCAGAATATTAGAATTGTATGAACCCCTTAAGATATAATTCGGCTTTGAAGCGAATATAGATAATCTCGAAAGTGGTAAAGTAATTTTAATGTATCTACAAGAACCTTTAAATGAATTGTATCTAAAATTCTTAAGCTTTGCTCTTCCTCAAGTTAATAAATTAAACCGACTTTTTCAAGGCGAAGAGCCACAGATTCACAAGCTATACAGTAAAATAAAACTTTAGTACTAGCAAGTTTAGATTGTTTCATTAAGCCGGCTTATCTAAGGGCAACGGCTATTGAAAATATTAATTTCAAATGTCCATACAATATAATGAGTAATGATAAATTTATATCTCGGCAGCGACGTTAATTTACAATTGGAAAAAAATCTTATTGCAAGTTGTGAAGTCGAACGATTTAAAAATAACTGTATAAGTTTCTACGTCGAACTATGCGAACAAATATTCAAAAGATTTGATTTTAAAAATAAATTGTTTAAAGCTTTGACCTTATTGGAACCTAAAAAGACCGTAAATAAACAAATTGATTCATTAAGTAATCTTTTTACTTTGTTTGATAATATTATTCCTTCCAAAGATATCCAGCGAATTGATTTGGAATATAGGGAAATACGAAATCTTGATTTTGAAAATTTATTATCTGAGGGAATTGAAAATACTAAAACAGAAATATTTTGGAAGATTGTGTGCTCAATCAAAAAGTGCAATCAAACTTTAGCTTTTCCATTCATGGCTCGATTTATTTCATCGGTCTTATCGTTGCCGAATTCATCCGTTAACGTGGAGAGAAATTTTTCGCAAATAAATTTGAATAAGACGAAAATAAGAAATAGGCTAGATGTTGATACTTTACAAGGAATATTACTTTCTAAGGATTACCTGAAGTTCAAAGATTGCAATTGTTTAAACTTAAAAGTGTTTGATGATTTGTTAAAAAAATTCAAGCAAAATAAATATATTTAAAAATAATACAAATTAAGATACTAACATATGTTGCCGTTGGTTTATAAGAAACTTGAATCCTTGGAGTATTTGTTAGCTTTATGTACATATTACTTTTTTCATTTCTAAGCTAGCTAGGTGCTATAAGCACTAAATAATTAAGTTTCTTGAAAGCCAATGCCCCATAAAAGACTGTAAATTTAATATAACAAGGAAAATATTTATTATTTATTATTAAGTTTTACGTTTTGTGTTCAAAGAATATGAATTTTAATAAAAAAGCATAATAAAACAAAAAAATATCAATTGTTACTTATTAAATAACGTATTCAGTACCTCCGAAATAAAAATATTTAATTTTAATGTAACCAAGCAATATTACTTATTATAATTAATTTAAATGAAATAAAATAAGTCATGATACAAATGAAACAAAAAGTTATTTTTTGTAATAGGAAATCTGAATTTATTTTCATAGTTAATAAAAAACACATTCTAAAAAAAGAACATTCAGAAAAAATTTTATTATGATTACTTTATTCGTTACTTTATTAAAAATATAAAAATACAATCAATACAAATAAAATGCAAATGTACAAACAGTTAATGTATTACCACTCGAGTAGACAGCTTAATTCAATCTGAATCTTAAAACTATGTAGGGACGCCAAAGAAGTTGGCGTCTTGCAAATTCATATTACAGTATGCAAAAAACAAATATAAACAGTTCATAAAAAGAATCTGTTGAATTGACAAAAATAATAGAATTATAGAGTGTAGGTGTGAAGTTTATTAGAATTTGATGAGTTGGTACATAACAGTGGTGTTTATTAGAATTTGATGAGTTGGTACATAACAATTGACAGAAAGTTTATCTTTGTCATGAGTTGTAGGGTTAAACAAATTGCCCCGATTAACACCGATTTCTAATGTGGATATCTCCCGATTTCAGTAAATATTTTCTGGCAACACTGGCTCATTCAATCCACCACCTCCTCCGCCTATTTCAGCGAATTATTCTTCCGCCGACACTAATGCTGAAATAGCATCTAATATTGCCAAACGCATTCCACCGTTTTGGCATGAAAAACCTCAAATATGGTTTGCACAAATAGAGGCTCTATTTCAGTCCAGAAAAATAACTGGAGATTCATCGAAATTCAATGCGATTATTGGAGCTATTGAATCTCAAGTCCTAACACAAGTTTCGGATGCTGTTTTAAATCCCCCTAGAGATAATAAATATGAAAATCTTAAAACGCAAATCATCGAAAGATTTGAGGACTCCGAGCAGCGCAAAATTAAAAAACTTCTGTCTGAAGTTGACTTAGGGGACAAGAGGCCATCCCAACTCTTGAACGAATTACGAGAACTTGGTGGAAATCAAATAAATGCAGAGTTTCTAAAATCCCTTTGGTTACTATGACTACCAGCTCAGGTACGTGCTATATTACAGGCATCCAGTGAAGAGCTTGCAGCACTGTCTAAACTTGCGGACAAAGTAATGGAAATTGGTGAGTTCTCAAGTACAATCGCACTAACTACTACACAACGTGCTAAAAATGAATTAACCTCTTCATCTGCAACGAATACGTCACTTTCTTTGCAAGAGCAAGTACAACAACTTAGCTTTCAGATGCAAGAGCTTATGAAAATTTCAAAAGGTAGAGAAAATGTTGATCGCCGCCCGTAGCAGTCGGAGTGCACATCGTTCAAGTACACCGCGCTCATACTCTCGCGAACGAAATAAAAATGACACCATTTGCTGGTTTCATAAAAAATTTGGTATAAAATCCAGAAACTGTCGTGAGCCATGCTCTTTCAAACGTCATCCAAAAAACTAATTAGCGATACGTTGGTGATGGTATAAAGCCTTTTTCCAGTAAGGTTAAAGTTATTCAAGATTTCGCAAACTTAAATTGGCGAAGGAATTGAAAAGATTCCTATCTATGCTTAACTTTTAAAGGCGTTTCTTGCCACGTGCGATCGACAAACAGATGATACTTCAAGCACTCATTATAGGAAATAAAAAAAAACGACAAATCTATCATCAAGTGGTCAGCTGAAGCCGAGCTTGCTTTTGAGCAATGTAAATCTGATTTGGTAAAAACAACACTATTGTCACATCCAGTCATCAATGCGGAAATATTTCTCAGCACGGACGCTTCTGACTTATCTATTGGTGCTGCCCTGCACCAAGTCGTGGATAATGTCACATACCCGCTAGGATTCTTTTCTAAAAAATTGACAGATTCTCAACAAAAGCAAAGTACGTACGATAGAGAGCTGCTGGCTGTTTACGAAGCTGTGAAACATTTTCGTCATCAAATTGAGGGTCGTCATTTCTATATACAGACTGACCATAAGCCATTAATGTTCGCGTTCAAACAAAAATCGGAAAAAGCATCACCTCGTCGTCTTAGGTAGCTTGACTTTATCGCTCAATTCAATACTGACATCAGGTACATACATAAAGGGGGAAGATAACTCTGTCGCAGATATGCTGTCCAGAATAACAGAATTTTCAAAATTCTCTATCGTCGATTCTCGTACCATCGCAGATGAACAAACAAAAGATACAAAATTCTTAAATGCTTTAAAAGAAGGTACATTTCCATCTACTTCTTTATTAATAAAGTCTTTTTCCATTCCAGAGAGTCAATCACTGCTCTACTGCGATGTATCATCTAACAGAATACGACCTGTTATTCCTCCTGTTTTACGAACTCCTGTCATCGAGCATCTCCACATCCTCTCACATCCAGGCAGAAAAGCTACAACAAAACTCATTCAGGAACGCTTCGTATGGCCCGGGATACGAAAAGATATTGCAGCTGCTGTCAAGACTTGCGTATCGTGTCAAAAAAGCAAAGTGCAGCGGCATAATAAAACACCTTTTGGCTCGTATTCACCACCGTTGTCACGATTTGACCATGTTAACATCGATCTGGTCGGACCTCTGCCAACTTCGCAAGGATGCCGTTATATACTTACATGCGTCGACAGATATTCGATATATAGACTTGTATTTTTACTTTTAGACTAGGGGATTACCATTAAATAGACAAACCAAACGCTTTCATGAAAAAAGCAAACAAAAATACCACAATAAGTGACATTTTCCTCTCTTTATTCTTTTTTTAATTTTTTCCGCAGTTTATAATTCAAAACTCTGATATCTTGCTCTTTTAACGAAAAAACCATGCTTTTGGAGCCGACAGATTCCTTCTTATTCCTTGGATTAGAAATTTTCTTTCAAATCGTTGCATTTTACAAATTCATGTTTGAAACCGACAATGTGAATTCTGGTGTAACTCAGGGCTCCGGACCAATGCCCTATCTGAATCTTCTAATCAAATTATACATAATTGTTTCGCTGACGATAATATTCTTAAGATTTAATATTAGCTTTAGGGTGAACATACTTGTTACCAAGGAAAGGCGGATATCGATTTTAATTCAATAGTTTTATTAAAAAAATCCTAAATAAAATAATTATAAAATAATTATAAAATAATTATAATTATAAAATTAAAGTAAAATAATTTTTATATTACTTTCATATTCCTTCTGGTGTTCTGCCGCTGGCGCCAAAATTGAATCGAGGTTAGTTGGCCTCGTGAGTAGCATTAATTAAATTAAAACATTATTTGACAGGAGGATTGGGGTGCGTTTGGAAGTTAGGCAAAGGCATTGCCAGATCTGCCGCAACAATACTCTTGGGATTGAACTGTAATGACAAAATATGATAAGCTCATTAAATTTTGACCGAAACAATATTGTACAATGGGGAATAAGATATTGAGTGGAATTTAGTGCTTCGAAAATCCAATGCTGTTTAGTATGGTTACCGCGAGATAGACCACCTCTTCTTAATGTCTATACGACAACTTTCATCAATGAAACTAAACATCTAGATATTTTCGCTATGTGCATCACCAATCACCTTTTTTGGAAAGATGTAATCTTTCTTCTTAATTATAACTTTCATCTCTGAGCTGGTGCTCTAGCGACTTACCTCTTGGGCATTATTTAAAGAAGAGGTTTTTAAACGATCGGTGGCAATAATATTAGCCGCGTTTTATTATCACCATGATCTGATCCGGATCAGATCATGATAATAAAACAGCATTGGATCATCATATTTTTTGTTATTTAAAGTTTGGTAGCAGTGTTAAATTCGTTCCTTCAAAAGTGACATTACGAAGCAAAAAAAAAACAAACACATACCAAAAATGGAAGCTCCACAACTTTTGAAAATGTTTCTGCAAATCACCATTGCACTCTCAAACTCAAAGCATCCAGGAACGCTTTGGTCTCACATGTAGTCCAGATTCTTTTTGACCTTTTAATAAATGTGACACTTAAATAATTTAATTCAGAGATTACTTACAATTTATTTGAACATCTTTTCTTCCATTTGTGCTGCAGCTTTCTCGATTTTATTTATATTTTTTGACATTTAAAGCAGGGTTGCCCAAAGAACATTTTGCTCAATGATTTTTTTTGTTCCTTTTTTATGGGGAAAATAATACCCATAAATTATGTCAAATATACATTTTTTTGGACTTAATTATTTTAATTTCACCAATTAATATCTAGTTTTGTTAAAATATCTAATTATTTCATGGATTATATACCAAATAAATAAATATAAAGCTTCTCGCTTTCTATTTAAAAAATATTTTATTTCAGTCAAATGGAAATGTTTATATGGCAATACAGGTTTTATTTAATTTGTTTGCAATGATACCAACATTTACATGTGAAATAACAATGATAAAGCGCTCCTTGTTGTGAAAAAAAGAATTAAATTTTGGATCTCAAATTGAGATCCAAACACAAAGCTGGATCTTGTGTTGTTGTTGTAATGCATGTAAATCCAAGATCCGGATCAGATCATGGTGATAATAAAACGCGGCTATTATTAACTCCATTAATCCATTATACTCTAGTAAAATAGCAAGTTGCATTCCTTCCCTTAAACAATAAAACCGTAATACCCGCGCTTCTTAGGTATGCATACATATCAGTCTAGCTTTTCCTTTACATGCAACTCAAGCAAATTAATATTTCAGTTCTTTAAAAAATATTTTAAAGGATAATTGACGGATGCTTTTTTTATACATGCGGTTTTTAATCTACCAATACTTTTTTCGAAGTTATTCTTTTTGACAGCTGTCACTTGCTTTATGCTCAATTTATTTTGCCATTTCATAATAAATAGACTTACCCCTGACAAACTTTTATAAATTGTGCAGATTTATCGGTTACCCAACGAAAAATCAATTTATTGAAGAAACTTTTTGCTGTCGCGTCGTGGACCTGTGGATGGGCCGGCTTCCAAGATCGTGGCTTTTAACCCCGCTAGATTATTTTGTGTTTACTTATGTGAAGTCGCTTATCTACACAGATAACCCCGACAGAATTGAAACCTTTAAAGAGAATATTCGGGGCGTTATTGCTGATATAGCGTGCCAATTGCTGCAAGAAGTGATCCTCTCGGCTAGGCTTTATTCGAGCCATCCGCGGCGGCCACTTACCCGTATTCTTCTTTAAAACATAATGGTAAACTTTTATATTGATATTAAAGCTAAATTCTCATCATTATCAAATTATCATTAAATTATATGCGTCTTATTTTCTTATTATAAATAAAGGGTGTTTTTAATGATGAGGGCAAAATGGTCGAACTTCTACCAGGAACCTACTTGATTGAAAAGTTTGATTTTTTATGAAAAGGCGTATTTTTAAAAGAAAATTAATTAACCTGTTCAGTGCTGTGAATAAATGTTTAACTTAATTTTTTTGTCAGTTCAAGGGACGGTGATATTTTAAAAAAACCCGTACATAGATAAATCAACATGCAAATAATTTGAAGCCATCACGCTCCACCACCATTCTCCCGTAGAGTCAAAAATGTTCATCTAATCTCTTCTTCAAGGATATCCACCACACATTCATCCGCATATAATCGATGAGGTCGGACGATTTGGCATTTGTGGGCCTATAAGGACCGCACAAATAAATGGACTGACATTATTTTTCATCTCAATGTATTTACAGAACAATACAATACTCGTATGTAGATTAAATTTATCATTTTATGTTCATTCGGAAATAACCAAATATAATCAAGTCGATTGATATTTATCGCAATTTTTATTGCAAACGGAATTTATGGGAGGAAAGTCAATTTTTCATTTTCATTGGACGAAAAGGCAATGAAAATGTGGATCCTGCTCTTTAGCTGAAACAATGCCGTGCATGATATTTGTTTAGAAAGATTAAAATTTAAGGTACATCCTAAAGATTTGTTCCTCGATTACCAAAATCAAGTTATTATCCAGGATTGCTCTTTCTCTCTCGTGCTTTTGAGAAATATAAAATTTAATTTTTAAAAAGCTTCAAGGCATGAAATATCCATTGCAAACTCAAACTTCAAATCCACTACAGTGCTTTCTGCTTCTCCCTCCCCATCATCCAAGAGTACAGTTCAAGTACCTCTACCTTCTACCACCTATAGTTCTTAGAGACCATTCTTGTGTTTATGCCAATGCCAGAACATAAAGTTTCTCCTCTGCAAACCACCTTGGGCGTATAATTTACAATAAAACTGTCAAACATAATAATTTATGTTAATATGGCAAAATTGAATGGTTGAGCGATTTTATTTAACCCCAAGTGCCTTAACGGAAGTGCCTACTTCCTATTAGGTATTCGCAGTCACAGTTAGAAAACTGTTGCTAAGAAAACCATGTACAAAGGATATAATTTGCAAACATTGACAAGTTAATCCAGCTGCAAGAAAAAAAGGTTTAACAAATTACGGGTGACTGAAAAAGTAGCAGCAAAATGAGGGCAAAATGGCTGATGGAGTGTTCTCTTCTGGGGGTCTACATCTCCATCTCCATCTACATACATCTCCACCTTCACCTCATGCTCTTGGTGGTTTTACCGCTTACTGTGCGAGGAGTTGGTTTCGTTCATTCTAAATTGCAGCGAGAAACGAGTCGAAAAGAACAAATTAATGAGAAGAAATTTACAAAGTCCACCATGCCTCTTACACCCGCCCTGAACCAAACTCATTGAAGAAATCTCCAAACCCCATGCCATATGCCCCAGGCGCTCGGCGGCGCGGCGCGGCGCCCAGCATAGAGGCGGAACACTAGGGACGGATTATTCTTACCTTCCGCTTCTGGAAAGTTCTATCAAGTAAACGACTATAATATTTCATTTGGGTCAAAAGGATGTGGCATTAGACAGGAGACAAAGTCTCCTTCTTCTACTGTTGATGTCCCCCTGTCTTATACCGCTGCCATTCTATTCCATTCCATTCAATCGCAGAATTGATTTTCGATTTGAAAACTTCACTTTATACTTCAAAGTTTTTAATGGATGTTACAAGGGCGATCCCATCCCGCCCATATCGCCATCCCGATGGGCATCGCACATAAAACAAATCCCAAAAAAGTATAACGTAGGAGTAGGTACTTTGAAATGCTCTCCATTGGCCGATTTTGTGGACAAACTTTGATTGATTCTATGATGGCGCAGCGCCGCGCCGCGGCCGGGGAGTGCGTGCTGTAAGAATAGAAGTATGTGAGGGGAATTGTGATGATGGAAATAGTGAACTTCCTAATTGGATATGTAAGGGTAGAGCGACTTTAAAAGCCACCACGCACTTGAGTCTTTGGTAAAACTGAAACTGAAAACAAACTGCAACTGAGTTTGTTTGCCTCATCTGATGGTGGAATGAAAACTTAAAAGCATTTTAAACTAGCAGCAGCAGCTATAACACTTGGGTATGCTCCTTCCCGATCTCCCCTCTCCCTTTCAAATAAAAGGCTTTTTAGAGTTTTCTAACAATACTGTGAACAATATTCTGATCATTATGCGGAAATAATTAAAATAAAGGACATTTGACAAAATCTTTTGAAACTTTTACAAACAAAATAAATAAATTCCGAAATGGCTTGGAGTAAATTCGATCAAGAAGAGGTTTTTAATACTACACAGTACAAACACGTCTACTATTACAGCATCAACGAGTAATTTTAATTACACGGTATTTCAATAAGGAATTTAATTATAATACGAGTATTAACAAAAACCAATGGTTTTTAATAGAACTCAATAGGTGTTCTATAACTTTAAAGAAGATGGTATGTCCTTATAATGGCGGATGCAGGGTCGTGGGGGTCTTGAATCTCCCTGAGTCATAAAGTCAATGAACTTTAGTTCTATAAACAATGACTTTATGCATAGATTTGTTAAGAAAAAGTAATATTGTATTACACAAAGATAAATTGTTTAGAAACGATCGATTTTATGTTGTAATGACGCATTACAAATCTACAACGAAAACACTAACAAATTACATGCGTTCTGTCACTACACCCAGCATTGAGTTCACACTCAGTTCAACTTGGCCAAAACTCGGTGACATTAATTTGTAAAGGTTATTTTGTCATTCGCAAGGATATAATTCACACTAGGTTGTTACCAAAAGGTTGCCTAGTAGAACCGAACAAGACCAACAAAAAGTAAGTCTTAGCAGAAGAAGTCGAGAAAGAAGAAGAAAAAGAAGAAAGTTAAAAAAGAGAGTTAAAAAGAGTGAAACAGACCGCAGAAACCAGTTGGACTTCAATCGCCGCTAAGCAAGGATCAGTGGTAAGTAAGTTGGATATAAACCGAGGCTTCCCCCACCAGAGATAAGGGGCTTCTTGTGAAATATTCAAGTTTAATTGATTTGCCAGCTTCAGCTGTGAATTACCAGTTTCGGCTGTGTGTTACCAGTTTCGGCTGTGTGTTACCGGTTTCAGCCGTGTGTTACCGGTTTCGGCCGTGTGTTACCAGTTTCGGCTGTGCGTTACCGGTTTCGGCCGTGTGTTACCAGCAAAAGCACTCCATTACCAAGACCGGAATCTCAGACTGACATTTCGGTTTGCCTACAAGCTACTGAGGACTAAATGTGAGAAAGTGTGCGTGAAATGATGCAAAAAACCAAACACATTCTCACATTTAGTCCTCAGGCCCATCAAAATGCTTCATTATAGTAATCAGCCACATCTAAATGCTTCATTTTGAATGTTTCATGGCCTCGTTCAAAAACTAAACAATCCTAACCAACAGAATCTGAAGTGCTGACATGGTCTTAAATTGGAAGATTTGTATAGCTTTTTAATTTCAATCGAAATAAATGTTGTAAATGTATATTAAATAAAATAAAATTGATCAAATACAAATTTAATGATTTATTATTGCTGTACTTTGTTTACTTAAATTATTTGCGAACGCAACATGCGCTGCAATTGGTTAAGTATAATTGTAAATGGACAAAAGTATAACTCAATAATTTGTAAAACAACAAAACAGACAATTTTTTCAGGTGTAGTTTGCTTAGAGCAACGACCGACACGTTAGAAGTTCAGGTGGAAACAATAGGCGGGTGCCTCCGTATTTTTTTGTACAGACAATGCTACGAGAAGCATACTTGTGAAGTTCCATTGCCAACTTAAGCTAGTTCAGATTCCTCAATTAGATTAGTATTTTCATCATTTAAGCAGTTCGATAATTACAAGACCAAATTTTATTTTTATTTGTTGCAGAAATATTCCTGAAAATTTCTTTTTGAGGGACTATGTTAGAGTTAGAATTTTGTTTGTAGTTAGATTTTGGAATACAAATTTGAGGGAACCATGTTTTAAAAATAAGTTGCTTTGTGTAAAGCATCTTTAAGGAATAGAAAAAGGCAATATGTTTACACACAATACCAACTAAATGAGTGCAATAAATAGATTTAAGTAACTTTTTTTTATTCCAGTATGGGGAAACCGAACACCCAATAGAAAAAAAACGATATACGCGCCAAAATCCATACTTCTTGACTAAATAATGTTATCTTCTATATTTACGCATAAAATTACGAATTTTGTAGCGTATGAAAATTTCTAGACATTTTACAATCTGAAAAATTAATTATGCTATGAAATAATTGGCTGCTATTAATGCTATTTTTTTTTCTAAAAAGTTGATGAAGGTTAGCCGAAGCGGAAATTTCTTTAATGAACATACCTAAAATATTATTGGCTTTCTCAAAAATATTTTTCTACACTAACCTCTGCTTTATACCTGAAAACTATTGTTTATGTATATTTTCTTCTATGTTCTGCATTTATAAAATGTAATCTACGGTAGTATTTATTATATTACGAAAAACAAAAACATATACGTAAAACTCATTAATTTTTTTTTTATTATTAGCAGCATTTTTACTGAACATACTTTTCAAACAATAATAAGTAAACTTGAACTTTGGTAACTAAACATTTTTAAGGAATGAATGAAAATTATATTTTGCGTTACACTGTGGAAATTCACTAAAAAAACTTCTGTACAACAATAAACATTTATGACGATTACATGTTCTATTGAATTAGTTGTGCATGAATTCAGAACGATTTTAAGACGTTTTCATTTTGTGATATATGTCAAAATTTGCATTTTATTTGCTCTGCATTTATTCAACAGGTTCGCTATAATCGTTCTGATTACTTTTTTAAAACATTGGTGTTCCTTTGATGCATAGTTTTTTTTGATAGCAAATACATGTACATATGCTTCCATCAATGAAGAATGTTATGGATAAGGTATTTTTCGATTATAACTATTTTTTTAAATATAATATTTACTAATCAAAATGGAATTCAAAAATAGTTGCAAGCTTAAATCATTAAAAACAAACTATAAATACATTTGGATTAATTAAATTGATACAGATTTTAATTAGTTGCAAACAAAATATTTGGGCCGTTCGTTAACGAAAATTTATTAGAATTTAATACAAAAATTGCGCTCGCACCCTTAACTTGATGGTTCTTCGAACGCATCTTTGATACAAAAATCCGAGGTTAATTTTGAAATTTGAAGAATTTCGTAGTGATTTTTGTAAATTAGTGAATTAATTATAATAAACTGATGGTGAACATGCTTTTTTGAAGACAAAAATGTACATTGGTTCGCTATCAACAAAATGACTGCAAAATTAGAGCTTAAAACTGACTTCTTCATCGAAAAAAAGTAAAAAGAAAAACCTAAAAAAAACTTATTAACCCCTCCATTTTGTTTTAGCTGTGCAAATGCCGCTAGCCCACGGCATCGTTTTTTTTTTGTTTGTGCTCACATCTATCCATGGATTAATTGTCAAAATTACAAATGCAACAATGTAAACAAACGGGTTTTGGAGAGTGAAACGTACGAAAGATTCCGGTCTTTTTAATGGAGTGTTTTTGGTTACCAGTTTCGGCTGTGTGTTACCAGTTTCGGCTGTGTGTTACCGGTTTCGGCCGTGTGTTACCAGTTTCGGCTATGATTTACTAGTTACGGCAGTGTTTTACACACGATAAGAGGCGATTCACCCGCGTAACGGCGATTACCCCAATCCGGACCGAATTAACGGAAGAGACGAACCCCGTGCCGCCTGCTGACCGACACCTATCGCGTAGACTACTTCGGAGGACCAGTGATACAAGCCGGGATCCAGATGAGAAGAAGTATTACCAAAAATCACAATTAGACAAGAAAAAGGAATGTTAACCGACTACATGAAATAAATTCAAAATTATGTAAAGTTAATTACAAATAAAGACAAAGACAAAGGTTTTTTTCGTATTTTCCCTTAAACCATTTGTACACTTGTAAATCACTTTTAAAAATATAAAATACTATCTCAGAAGTAAGATAATAAAATTGTCAAATCTCTGAATTGTAAAACGTGCGGTCATAGGCTTTGTATAGAAAATTATCACGAAATAAATATATCTTTCTATCTAAGACAAAGACCTATTGATGTTAAATTTCGGTGTTTTATTTAACTTACCCTGTACACCGTGAGCATACCCCAGCTGAGAAAATTTAAAACACCCTCACAATGTAATATAGTATAAGAAGGACAAGTTCGTTTCGAGACCCTAAGAAATATAGAAAATTAATGTGTCTATTTTCGGTTTTCTTTATTGGAAATCCAGTTACATTTGGCAAAAGTTCTTACACCATCCATAACAATACCGGAAATGCATCCTCATTTTTAACTTCCCATAGGAAGTTATTGCAATGGGTCCGATTTGTCGAATTGAAAATTTTGACATTTCTCGACGTTTCAAGGCCCCTAGAGTCGAAATAAAAGATTTTTAGAAAGATGTCTGTGCGTGCGTGTGTACGTACGTTCGTACTCGCGACGTTTTTTTGGTCGTCCATAGCTCAAGAATCAGAAGAGATATCGACTTCAAATAAATTTTGTTATACAGATAATAAGGCAGAAAGATGCAGAAAGGGCTCTCAAGAAAATTGCGTGGGTGGTTTTTTTTTCCATAGCAGTTTAAAAAAAAGGTGAACATTTTGGTTAACCCTAAATATCTCATGAACCAATGACGCTAGAGACTTGAATTAAATTTTATATTATATATTGTAACGTGATACAAAACAATTATATTTTTGGAAAAAATCTAATTAAGGGTTTTTTATATATCAATAAAAGTGAAAAAAAAAAATTTGTCACCTCGAAAATTTTACGAATAAAATATGACTTCATCTCCAAAACAATTTTGTGTAACAAAGAATAATGTTTTTGACATCTGATAAAATTTTGAGAAAATCTATTTGACAGTTTTTTTTATAAAAAATAAAAACCTTTAAAAAAAATTAATAAAAGTTGGTAAAAATTGATTTTCGACTCAAATATCTTTTCAAAACTTTGAGATATTGGCTTTAAACTACTTTTATCTATGAAAAAATATTGTTGTCAACATTCAGTAAAATTTAAAAAAAATCGAATTGACAGCTTTTGTACAAAACATTAAAACCCGAAAAAAAAATTTAACAAAAGTTGGTAAAAATTGATTTTCAACTCAAGTATCTTTTTAAAAATTTGAGATAATGGCTTTTAACTAATTTTAACTTATAAGAAATATTGTTTTCAACATTCGATACAATTTTGGCAAAAATCAAATCGACAGTTTTTTAACAAAAAATAAAAACCCAAAATAAAAACAATACTAAAACTTGGCAAAAATTAACTTTCGACTCAAATACTTGTAGCTTTTCAAAAATTAAAAATACTACTAAAATTGGTAAAAATTGGTTTTCGACTAAAAATCTCGTTAACAGAAATAGATTTCGAAATCAAAATATTTCATTGTATGCAAAATATTGTTGGTAATTTTTAATTTTTTAAGAATAATTCAAGTGACAACTTTTTTAACAAAACACGAAAACATACAAACTTTTAAACAAGACAAATCGACAGACGGGATGGGAAGTTATCAGTGTGGGTCGCATCCCAGCCTCTTTTAATTTTTGTTTTTTGGTGCACATTAAAAGTTTTGGATCCTTTGAAAATAGATTATTTTAAAAAACATGAAACTTTTAAAATTTTAAGTGTCAAATTATTAAAAAACTTACCAGTGTAAACATTTCCCAGAATTATTTTGGTTCCAATTAAAACTGAGTATATTTTCAAAAATGTTCCTTTAACAATTTAAAGTCATATCTTTAAATTTCCTTCGTCTTGGAAACGTTTCAGGTATGAAATTCCCTGTTTGGATCCTTAAGTGCATTTTTATCGAAATAAGATTTTTCAATTTGACTTGAAGCTGACTATTATTTAATATCCTATATTTACTCTTCGCGAAGTAGGATATTTTTGAATTATCTATATACAACCTTTCTTAAGGCAATAAAAGGGACTTTTCATATCAGATATTCATATTTTGTCAGTTTAACAACAGTTTCAGATTATATAGATTGAGTAAAGTATGACATTCTGGAATTGTTGTGTTGTGCTTTTATGGATGTTAGAGTGGCTTTTAAAAAATCAAATAAGTTTAGTATTTTTTTAAAAATTAAATAACAAAAATTTACAATATTTTCTCACATCGCTGTTTACACCTTTTGTACTTTGTCGAATACTTAGAAGAACTAAGTTTGTCATAGATTTTAAGGTGATTGTTGCCATCACATATCTCTACATATATGTACACACATATATTTATGTATATACTAAATTCAAGTTAAGTTCCTTAAATGCCTTACTGTGGTAACATATAGTGAGAACTCCTTAATGTTTGCATATTTTAGAAGGTGTTTGTTCCTGATGGAGCTTCTAAAATATTTTTATTTTAATACCTAAATCCTTTCCCCCTATTTTAAAATGCTTGAACAAAACGCCTAGCGGTGCGTGTGGCAATTGAGTTAAAGGTCCTAATGCTTGCACACATTAAATTTCACATCCTTGCAGCACTTTAATTTACTTGAAACACAAAACAGTACACAGGCTATAACTTCTTTTACCATCATTTTGTTCACCCTCCGACATAGCTGATGCGGAGTGGAGCGGCAGCGTTGGTGATGGCGACACATCAGCGGCAGCGGCGCGGGCGGCCGGGTGGCGGTGATGCTGCCACCATATCGCCCGACTCCAATGTCTATTTAAGGTGGCACATATCTGCCGACTGCCTACAAAGAACAATGTAGCTGTTTTAATTTTAAGACACTCAGGTGCCAGATTATCTGTTTTATGTGTACGAAGTGTTTTTATGGAGGCTTTTCGAGATGAAAGCAGATAGCAATGCTTGTTTTATGTTTCAAATTTCAGAGGATTAATTGGGTTTACTTGAGTTTTTGTCTTTTTTAGCGTTTTGGTAGGTAGCTTTGCCTTTAAAAAATAAAAACAAAAATCCATAAGGAATAAATTCGACATTGAAACGGAGACTCAGCTTTTAATGATGGCTGACGCCCGAAGCAAAATAAGACTTCCGTTTTTTGAGGGAGTCTTTTTGCGACGACGACCGCGAACGCGACGGAAGTTCATACCTAAGAGAGGCGAACTTTTGCGTCGTTGGTTATTTAATTATAAATGAGCGCAAATATACGCGTGGTTGCGACGGTATATTATGACGGTTTTTCTTATTTGCTTTTATATTAATTTAATCGATAAATTTAAGACTATATGTATCTGGGGTTGACTGTCACGTAAAGTTGTTGAGTTTAGAATAATGTTATATTAATGTTACAATTTAAGAATTTTGTAGGTATGTATTTGCTTATGGAAACAAAATATATTCATACATATATAATTTTGCCACAGGCAATTAGTTCTTATGTGTTTAGACGAGAGACATTTTAAGAAATATAAATGGTATTTGGTTGGATGTCAAAAATGTTGGGAAACGTGGATGGCAGGGATTTGTTGTTTAATTAGGTTAGTACTCTAAATTTATGATTCTATCTGCACATGAAAGTTCTTTAACTTTTGGGCTGTCTTTTAGTTTATGATGTTTTGATATTTAAGATACGAAATGCAGCTATAAGTTATGCTATTAGAAGTCAACGGCTCAATTTAACACAGATTCTTACTTACTTATTAAGTTATCATAATGAGTAACTTTTTATTTGTATTTATACTTATTTTTCTAGTAAATTATGGGGAGAATCTGATAAATCCTATATTTAGAGCAGCTTTGAAACTATTGGAATATCTTTGGTAAAAATGTTTACCTTATAGTCTGCTGGATTGTGAAAATGTGTCTGATCTTTAGATAAAGAGAAAATGCTGCTTGAATCACATATTTCATATGACAGAAAAAATGGAAAATTGGTATTAGCTTCCAATTTTTTTTTAAATAAAAATATTTTTCCCAACAAGATTGTACATGAAATCTCTTAATAAACTTTAATATGAGCCCATCCAGAACATTAGGCAACGTTTCACTAAATTACTGAACCGGGAAAATGTTTGGTAAGAGTGCGAATATTTGCGATGCAAGTTAAACAAACATTATCAGAAAAACTCAGAGTTACTTACTTAAGAGGCGCTACAGTCCTGTGTGAACTAAGGCCTCACCATACAAACTTTTCCATCTAGCTCGGTCCCTAGCTAAGCTAGATGCCTCCAGTTTCGCGCTCCAAGTTGGGTGAGGTCACTTTCCATTTGTGCGCGACACCTGATTCGCGTTCTTCCTCTACTGCGCTGTCCTGTGGGTTTGTATTCGAAGACTTTCCGGGCCGGAGCATTGGATTCCATGCGATCTACGTGACCCAGCCATCTCAGTCGTTGGATTGTTACTCTCCTGTCTAAGTCTACGTCGTCGGTGTACAGCCCGTACGGCTCGTCGTTCCATCTTCTTCTCCAATACCCTTCTATGTCTACGGGACCGTATATCACGCGAAGAACTTTTCTATCGAAACGACCCAAGGTGTCTGAATACTCACGAAAGCCCCATTGACATCACGCTGAGTTCTTCCGATCTAGTCAATGTCATATTCATCAGCATATGCTAATAATAAGACAGACTTTTGAAAGATAGTGCCTCTAGTGTTGACGTGGGAGCTCTGCACTATTCTTTAAGTATACGATGTTAAAAAAATCGCATGACAGCGCATCACCTTGTCTAAACCCTTTATTGCATCGAAAGGTTCAGTTAATTTGTTTGATCGACTGCGGACTTTCCTGGTCTATAACCACACTGATAAGAACCTATCAAGTTGTTGACGATGGGCTTTAGACGTTCACATATTACGGCAGAGAAGATTTTATAAGCGATGTTAAGTAGACTGATTCCTCTATAATTGGTGCAGTTTAGAGGGTCTCCTTTTTTTCAGAAACGCGCAAACAATACTGGGGTTCCATTCATCGGGCATGCTTTCTTCCGACCATATCTTACAGATAAGTTGGTGCCTGCTGCTAACCAAATTATCTGTAGCTTCTTTGCAGTGCTCTGCTTTCAAGCCATCTGCTCCAGTGGCTTTGTTAGACTTCAGCTTAGATATGGCAATCTTTACTTCCTCTAAGTCGGGAAGACAGAATTGTTGGCTTTCGTCGTCTATCTATCGTCGTCTGTCTATCTTGAATGGATCACCCTACTTGGAAGTGGATTTCAGTTCGTCGTCGCCGTTATAAAGTCTGCAGAAGTGGTCCTTCCATATCCTCAGCATTGACTGCGGTTCCACTATGATGTTTCCACTTTCGTCTTTGCAGCCTTCGGTTCTAGGTTTATGTACTTGTGAATTTCGTTTCACCTGTTCATAAAACTTTCGAACTTCATTCCTGCTTTTCAACCGCCCGCTTCTCATGCTGTCTTTTCCCTACTGAGAAGTCGGTGTTCCTCTCGCCTCTTCTGCTCATAGAGCTTGTGAGCAGCTCTCGTCGTTCTATGCAGCGCCACTTTGCTGGCGTGTTGTTTGGCTGCATTTGTCTGCGGTTATTCTTAATCAAACTAGGAGTTCCTTGTTGGTGGCTGCTTGAAATTCAGCGGCTTCTCTGAATGCATCTTAATAATGTTGCCACTTGTCTTCGATATATTGTATTGGCGGCAGAGAACTCCGAGAGAGGTTACTTGTGACTCGGTTGGAGAAGTATTTGGCGATCTTTTGCGATTGTAGCCGTTCGACGTTGTATCTTCTCCCAGCATCTCCCTGTTTTGCCTTGGGTCTGGAAACCCGAAGTTCTACCTTGGCTACAACAGCGGGGTAGTGGTCCGAGTCGATGTAAGATCCTCGGAAAGTTCGGATGTCCATGATGCTGGAAGCGTGTCCATGAAGGCTACCTTGAAGTTTCGCCCCGCAGCAAAATCGATGAGCCTGAATCCTTTATCGGGAGTGTTGTCGTGCAAGCTGTTTTCCCGATAATTCCACCAAAGATGTCTTCCCTTCCTAGCTTGGCATTGAAATTACCCAGAACAATTTTAATATCGTAACTAGGACACCGATCATATGATTCGTCTAAGAGTTCGAAGAACATATCCTTGGTGTTGTCATCCTTTTCTTCTGTGTGCGCATATTAGGCATATTAGGTTGACGAATTTAGCCTTGATGCGGATGGTCATGAGGCGCGCGTTGATGCACCTATAGCTCAAGACTTGTTTCCTAAGTCTGGCTCCAATGACAAAGCTGCATATAAATAAGCATTGTTGGTTTTCTTGGTAGCAGTCACTATATTAAATATCGCACTTTTCCATCCTCTTTTTGCTCCGCCTATCCCATCGTATTTCCTGGATGGCGGTGATGTCTGTTTTATATAGCAGTCTATTAAGTGACCTAACAATCCACGTGCATATCCGAATTCGTTGTCCTTAATTCGTTTGCGTGGGTTGTCAAGAGTAAATCTTTCCGTATCCGAGGCTTGTTGGTGCTTCGCAACTGGGTTTTCTTTATCTGGTCAGGAAGTCACCCTGACGCACGACCTTCAACCTGAAGGACCAGGTCCCTGATTTAACTCCAAGGGTGAGAGCTGGCATAACCGCTTCTTACAGGCCTGGGCTTCGAATATTTCGTAGTAGCCTTATAAGGTGTTTACTAAGTAGTTCAACCTAACTGGAACTGCAGACGCCACCGGTGGCGTTGATTCCATCGTAGGAATTCTTCCACTGCATGCCGTCTGGATGAAAGGAGAGGTGCCTTTGTAGAAACACCTCTCCCCCTCTCTCTCGTTTGCTACACCAACAAATTTCCACTGGGGTTGAAATCCAATCTCCCCGATGTTCACCACGTGGAGGTGAGAGTAGGAGTTGATAGACAGAGGTGGATTTTAAGAAAAACCTGTGGACGCTTGTGTCATCTTGAATGAACATGTCTAATTGTCTACCATTTAAACATCAGAGTTATTTAAGAAAAAAAGAAAAGTTGAAGTTCAATCACAATTTTGACTAAAAAAAAGATTTAACTATACATACGTCATTTTGAAGATTGTTATACTGTTTAAACAAAATGAGTTCATAGTAAACTTGTTGGAAGTAAATAAACACAATTAAAAAAAAAAGTATTTTTCGTGATGGCTGCATTTCGCTCGTCCAAATATTACCAAAAAAATAAGATGTCCCACTCAAAAATATTAGTTTATTAATTTTGTTTTTTGAATGAATGTACGACGTCCGAAACACTTTTCAAAAACTATCAAATTCAGGAAAAAGGGTCCTTATTGTGTAGAATTACATGAATTGCAAAAGCTGCGTTTAATTATCAAAAATAACATACATATTGGTAGGAATGAAATTTATAGTAAACGCAATGTATAACGGCGACGACGAATCGAATTTCGCTGTCAGGCAGGATGATCCATTCAACATAGACGACGAAAGCCAACAATCCCGAAAGCCGAGTCCCGACTTAGACGAAGTAAAGATTGCCGTGTCTAATTTGAAGTCTAACAAAGCCGTGCTCTTCAAAGCAGCTTGAGATAAATTGGTTAGGAACATTCACGTAAGAAAGCATGGCCTATAAATGGAACCATAAACGTCTAAGACCCATCGTCAACAACATGAAAGGTATTTATCAGTGTGATTTTAACCGAGAAAGTCCACAGTGGATCCAACATTCACATTACTGCAGATCCTGGAAAAAACCCAAGAACATCAAATTGGCACTCACCATCTTTTCATTGATTTCAAGGCCGCATTTACAGGGCCGAGCTGTATAGAGTCATGTCTAGTTTTGGCATTCCTGCCAAACTCGTCCGATTGTGCAGGATGCCCATGGAGAATTCGCGCTGCTCCATAAAGGTTTTAAAGAACTTAACATAACCTTTCGATGTCAAAAAAGGCTTTAGACAAGGTGATGCGCTGTCATCAAGCGATTTCTTAAACATCGTCCTTGAAGGATAGTAGTAGTAGTAGTAGAAATGGTGGCCACGAGCAGTCTAGCTCGATGACACAATTAGCGCTGCGTTGCGCCGTTTTGATACCATAAAATACTCGGTTGACCTATAAAGATAAAAGGGGGATTATAAAGAGAAAAATACGCCTCAAATCCACTTTGTTGCGTTTAGAAAGGAGATCAAATCTTTGATCTCCAGTTCTGAGAGCTCATTGAGGTCGTTGAAAAAGGACTTTCCCAATGTTTTGGCTCTCGTTTTGGCTAAGGCGGGACACTTGCATAAGAAGTGAAGAACAGTTTCTTTTTCTCGCTGGTCCTCACAACTACGACAGAAAGTATTGTGGGGGATGCCCAGCTTAGATGCGTGTTCTCCAACAGGCCAGTGTCCGGTGCATGTAGCAACGACCCTGGCTATGTCTTGCCTGGGTCTGCAAATGAGATTATTAGTACGGGATTTGTTGTAGGTGGGCCATATCCTTCTAGATATGATACAGTTGGTTAGGCTGTTCCACCTGTGGTTTGATTCAGCGAGGAAAATAGAGAAGATCTTGCCCTTCATAGCACCAAGAGGAATGTTGACTCTTTCCGCGAGTGAGCTATGAAGGGCTGATCCTTGCCTAGCCAGCTCGTCAGCTCGTTCATTGCCCTTAAAGCCTCTATGACCCGGAATCCAGATGAGAATGACCCTGAGTCCAATGTTCATGCCCGCTAACTCACTTCGGCATTGTTGAACCAGTTTGGAGGATGAAGTGGACGAGCCAATCGCTTGAATAGCCGCCTGACTGTCCGAAAAAATAGCTGTATTGCGGTTTTGATTTGGATCTAGTTTTAGTAACTTGCATGCTTCCTTGATCGCGAGTAGTTCAGCCTGAAAAACACTAGCAAAGTCAGGAAGTCGCAAAGACCTGGAGACATTTAGAGACTCGGAAAAAATTCCTGCACCGACCCCACACTCCATCTTCGAGCCGTCAGTGAAAATAGTCGTGTCGAAGCCTCTCGTCACTAAGTCATCATCCCATTCATTTCGAGATGGGATGATAATTTTAAAATCCGCACTGAGGTCCACAGTAGGGGTGCAGTAGTCGGTTTCTGTCGAAAAGATGTCCGCTGGGATGAGATTAGTGATATTACTATGACCAAAGGGCCTAGAATACCAACTATTCGATTCCCTAAGTCTCAACGCGCTGCAAGATACTAAGTATTTGATATGCAGGTCTATTGGTAAGAGGTAGAGAAAAACGTTTAGGGCGTCCGACGGACATGAGCGCAAAGCTCCCGTGGAGCCAAGACTAGCTGTTCTCTGAACCTTTTTTAGTTTCTATCCTTGAAGGATAGAACAGAGCTCCCAGGTCAACACAAGAGGCACTATCTTTCAAAAGTCTGTCCAATCACTAGTATAAGCTGATGACATTGGCATAATCGGAAGAACTCATGGGGCTTTTGTGAGTAATAAGGCAGAGACAGCAAAAATCGGTTTAACGGTTAATGATTGCAAAACAAAGTACATGCAGTCATAAAAAAAGGCCTACAACACCGAACGTCTCGGTCAAAACGTCACCATCGACAATAGTAACTGTGAGGTAGTTAAAAACTATGTCTACGTAGGCTTTGCTATGAACGTAGAAAACAACACCAGGGCTGAGATCAAACGAAAAATAATAATAATGATATAAAAGCGGATGAAAGCACTTTGGGTCGTTTCGAGAGTAAAGTTCTTCGCGTGATCTAAGGTCCCTTAAGCATAGAAGGGGGGTGAAGGAGAAGATGGAACGACGAGCTGTACGGTTTGTACAGCGACGTAGACTTAGCCAGAAGGTTAAAAGTCCAACGACTAAAATGGCTGGGTCACGTAGAGCGCATGGAAGCTAATGCTCCGGCCCGGAAAGTCTTCGAATCCACACCCACAGGCAGCGCAGTAGAGGAAGACCGCGGATCAGGTGGCACGCACAAGTGGAAAGGGACCTCACCCAGCTTGGAATGCGAAAATGGAGACTTCTAGCTAAGGACCGAGCTAGATAGAGCAGTTTGTTGGTTGAGGCCACATGACTGTAGCACCACCTTAAGTAAGTAAGTAAGCACATCTTAAACCAAATCATTCGAGAATTGCAGAAGTCAGAGCGACTTTACCAAGAAATACTACGAAATACTGAAATCTTATATTACGAACCGGCTCCTAAGGTTACGGCACGACCAAAATTACTAAATAAAATAGAAGCCAGTACCGCAAAGAAGTGTCTTAGGACCAACCTTGTATGTTTTACATATATAAATCGGATATTCCAGTGGATACCAATACCACCTTTGCAAATGATACTGCAAAATTGGTGCCGGAGCGAATCAAAAATTGCAAAATGCAGTCGATAAAGTAAGTGTTTGATAAAGAAAAGAGAAGAGCTTAACTTGAAGTCCCGAGGAATGTGCTGGTTAATAGAAAAGACCTCTGACCTATCTATCCAGAACAAACTAATGTTATATAAGCAAATACTGAAACTCGTTTGGACTTATGGCATCCAACTATAAGGCATCATTCATACTTGTTTTATTTATCGCAGCCCAAGTTTGGATAGTAATTCGACTTCAAACGAATTCGATGATCTGTCCAACTCTATCCAGAGAATTGTATTCCATTTTCCGTACAGTGAGATCGTTGTTACGGGCGATTTCAATGTTATGTTATGTTATATTCAATGTTGACTTGTTACTTACCTCTGACCCTGGTAAGCACACTATTAGTGTTCTATCTTCTCTAGGCTCATCTGACCAAAAATACAAAAACAAAAAAAAAAGTATTGGACGGGTTCAAATCTGATATCCACAAAATAAACGCTGGTGTGCCCCAGGGCTCCGCTTTGTCTCCGACGCCCTTCCTTATTTTTATAAATGATCTTTTGTCTGAAACTTCTAACCCACTAAATTGTTTTGCTGATGACAGTACCCTCAGCTTTTCATATTTGTTTTTGGATTCTCATCCTTGTTCTTCGGATGTGGACTACCAAAACGGCAGCGTATGATAAGCTCATTAAATTCTGATCTTGACAGTATTGTTCAATAGGGAATCAAAAACCGTGTAGAATGTAATGCTTCGAAAACTCAATGTTGCCTACTGTCACAAAAGCGTAACCCTGCCCCAATGCCACTATCCATGAGTGGTACTAGCATCGAGGAGACTGAACAGCTATCAGTCCTAGGTATGTGCATTACAAACCACTTTTTGTGGAGTGATCATATATTTGACATCACCAAAAATGCTGCGTGTTTAGGTTTTCTCGATGCAAGAAGTTTTTTAACCCTTCTGATCTGGTTATAATTTATAAATCATATATTCGTCCAAAACTTGAGTACAATTCCCATATTTGGCCCTAAAAATGATAGATGACCGTTGTCTTACAGAAACTTTAGCATCTCTCGAGCACCGTCGTAAGGTTTCATGTCTCTCATTATTTTATCGCTACTTCCATAAGCAATGCTCTAATGAAATAGCGAATTGCATTCCTCCTCTCAAACAATTCATCCGTAATACTCGTTCTTTTAGGAATGCCCATCAGTTTACCCTTGAGCCCAATTTGGGTCGTACTGTAAAGTACAGAGATTCTTTTTTTAGTCGCACTACACGAATGTGGAATGCTTTACCAGACTCAATGTTTCCCTCTCATTATAATGTGCTCAACTTGGTCGGAATTTTTGAACTAAGAACATTTTCGTATCCGAGTTTATAAACCATTTGAGAATGTTTTAAGGCTTTTACAATTATGGGTTCAGCAGAACTGGGTTAAAATTGGGATCGTCTTTCACTAATCATCTTCTTTTTAAAAGCTATCAAACTTAATTTAAGTCAAACTCTTATAATTTCACAAGCTCGTTTCGTTATTTTCTTTGTTGCGTTTTAAATAATATTCCAAGTTAAAAATAAAACACCAAAAATGTCATTGCCAATTAGTTTGTTTTTTCCTTCTTTCAAAAAAGGAACCATCTTTATTTAATTATAATAATAATTATAATAATAATAATAATAATAATATTAATAATAATGTTTCATGTTTCTGATTTTCATCTTAATTTTGTTAAATTTAATTCAGCTTAAAAGCTTTTGTCTTAAGAGAATGTTTAAAGTTTGATTTTTGTCTTACTTAATTTTGCATTGTTTTTAATTTTACATATTTTTGTTTAATGTTTTTTCGTTTTACTTACTATTTAACAACTTTATTAATTTGCTTGTATTTTATTTTTACATTAAATAACTAAAACTATACAAAATTTATATTTTATTTTAGCACTTAATGACTAAAAAAATTGAGCAAATCGCATTAAATAATTTTGTCTGTTTTTTAAGTGTTGTTTTTAATTTTAATACATTTATTTAATACTATTTAATTGTAAGCCGTAAAATTTAGTATTTTTGTTTATGTTTTCTATTTGCAAAATATTTGATTTATTTTTTTGATTTTTATTTGTTGTGTGTTTGTTAGGTATATTTATATAAATTAATATATTTATTGTATATGTATATATTTTTATCTTTTTGCTTTGATTTGATTTTGTGGGTGTTTTTAAGCGGTAATGTATACAGATATTATTTTCTTTGTGGTATATTTTTAAAATTTTATATATTTTAATTTTTGTTATTTATTTGTGGTTTTGTATTTTTGTGTTGAGTTTTTTTTTTTTAAATTTTATTTATAATTTAAAGAAGCTCTTGCAATTACTACGGTATGATGATTTTTAGTTTTTGTTTTAAAAATCTTTTGTTTTTTAAATAAAAAATATATTTAATACAGCAGGTACTGACACTTAATAATTCTACACATGTTTTATTGGAGTGAAGCCCGGTTCATTTGGCAGGGTGTGAATACATTTTTTGGTATGAGGTTATGATAGTTAGTGTTAAAAAAAAAAAAACTAAATTAGGAAAGTTTTATTTTGTTTATGTACCAAAATCACATTTTTAAGGCAATAAAATAAAATTAAAATATGTAGGTATACAATTTTATTTTAAGATTTAAGAGAGACAAATTTTGACCTTATTTCCACGTTGTTGTGGATAGGTTTGTACAAAAGGGACTTAAAGAACACAATTTTCTTCTTCAGTATTTGTGATTTGTGCTTGAGGTTTCCAATAAGAGGTTTCATTTTCATATTACACAAAAACTAGTATTTTAAAAAAGAAATCAGTAAATGTTTCTTTCATTGTAAAGAAGAGAGTATGTCATTAATTAAAAAACATGACTACTGTTGTAGTACCATTTTTATTTAATGAAATTTTCTATGATTAATTTGGACATTTGAGACATGTCTTTGATAACTTCGACAATGTCATCTTATCTTTCCCAAAGAAATTTTCCAAAATTGTAAAATAATGAGATCTCCGTTGACAGTTGTAATAACCTTTTGGAGAAATATCTTGGTTAAGAAACTTTTATTACAATTGTTTTGTTTGCTTGTGTGGCATATAGCCCCAAATGTGAGAGTTAAAAATGAGCCTAATCATTGAAAATGATTTTTCAATGAAAATCCGAATCATTTTGTTCCATATCAATGATCCGATCAGCGCAGATACGATGACGTTTCTGGTGATCGATCGGGTAAAGTTCTTCTGTTAACTGAACTTCAAAATCTTTATGATATAGGTACATAAGTCTCTATGAACATGAAAATCCTTATGACCCAAATTTAGGTCATAAGGATTTTAAATGCAAAATACGATTTAATATCATTTGTTGAATGCCTAATTCCAAAGATCGACTAGGCAAAAGCAGCAGTTGGCTTTGAACGACTCTTGAGTTAACAACCTTTAATTATCTCAACAGCTGAGAAGGTGCCTCATGACGACTCACAAGTGCTATCATTTTAAGACATCTGGACTCTGTCTCTACAAACTCTTTAACAATTCATAACTGTCGATCATCTCTAACGGAGATGGCAAAACAGTTAAATATTCACCTTTGCTGGATGCCGGGCCATAGAGACATTCCAGGAAACTTTAAGGCAGATGAAATCGCCAGAAATGGTACAGTACAATCCATTCTACCACGTTCGGCAAATCCTGGCATAACAATCGCTACTTGTAAACTATTGCTAATACAGGACGCTATGAAGAAGTCAAATGCCAGTCGGAATAACATCACCACGTGTCAGGTCACAAAAGACATCTGGCCTACACAAGATTTAAAGAGATCAAGGTGCTTGCTATCGCAAAGCAGATCGCATATAAGTTCGATAATAATCGGTGTCATAACCGGGCACTGTCTGAAAGGAAAACGGAAAACACTCCACGCGGCTAGGACTATTCTCAAATGACTTTTTCAGGAGCTGTATGGATAAGGAAGAAAAGTAAACAGTTATTAACCTCCTCTGTACAATGCCTGCTCTAGTTCAAAAACGCAAGAATTACCTAGAAGAATTCTTATATAACGATCTAAATCATAGTTTAGCATACAGCCTCTTTTTTAATGAGTTTTAACTATTTCAGTTTGTTGTTTCGAAGCGTGTATTATTGTATTTTTAGAAATTGGGTAGTTTAAAACTCTCAAAAGATGACAGCTTCAAAAGTGACAACTGCTTTAAGGAAACCACTTATTGAGCAAACCCTTTTACACAAATCGTTGACGATCTACGAAGATTTATCTTCAATAGTTAAAAGTAAAGTGCTCTTGAAACATTAACAAAATATTTAAAAAATCTTTTAACAACTCACCAAAGAAGAAACATCGCAGCTCTTTTAAGCTTCTGTCTTTAAAATAGTACAAACATAGATCATGTTGCGTTTTTGAAATGATGACCATTTTACAATCAGTTAATACTTGTTTTATAAATAAATAAATAAATTGGGTGGCGCAACAGTCCGTTTGAGAACTAAGGCCTAGTGACTGACAACTCTCAACCATTCCTGTGTGCGAGTACTGTTGTCAGGGATGGAAGGGACCTACAGTTTTAAGCCGAATCCGAACGGGAAATTTTGAGAAAGCACTTTTCATGACAAGAATTACTCTTGGAGAATTTGTCAATTCCTCGCAAGAGGCAGTGTACCCGTGAAAAAAACTTTAGGTGGCATAGGCAGGGATCGAACCCAAGACCTCTCGCATGACAGTCCAACGCACTAACCATCATGCCACGGGTACTACTTGTTTTAACAAATCAATAATGTTGGGAATTAAAAGTAAAGGTTTTTTGACAAGTATTCGGAAGAAATAATCAGATCATTTTTAGTTTTTAAAGAAATCATTTTTACAAAATTAAGGTTTCTAAAATTAAAAATTATAAAAATAAATCAATGGTAGTGTGATGATAGTTTTAGTATTTTATTGTTTATTTTCTTTTATACATATTTATATAATTTTTGTTTATATTTTGTATTTTTGTTAAATGTGCATTAAGACCGGTTTCTTCAACTCCAATTTTGGACGAAATTTTGATATTCATATACGTTATATCGTTTCACTTCTTCTATTTCTCTATATATTTCAGTTTATATATTCGTATAAAGAGGAAGAATTATACACGAAAACAGTTACTTAAAATTTAGAAAAAAAAACTAAATAAAAATTACAATTACATTTTAAAAGCCTGTGCTTTTGAATAGCATAAGCATTTTGTTTAATTCTATTTCTTTTTTTTTTTTTGTTAAATTTTACAAAACACAAAATGGCGCTCGCTTAGCGTTGTTGTACATCAAAATACAATCAAAAAACTACTCCTTAACCCGCTAAACACGTTCTAAAACATCTAAAACTCTTTTGTTTTGTTTACCTAAACATTTTTGTTTTCTTTCAATATATAATATCAAATTACAGTAATTAGAATATTTTTCTTTTTTGAATCCACTACTTACATTATTACCATAAAATATAGAAGAAGAAGAAGTGGAATTCATGTTGTTTTACAATCATTAGCTATGGACGGCCATGCCCTTTTTATCACGGCAAAATGTGTCATCTGGAAGGCGTTTGTTTGTGGACAACGTCTCTCCACAAAACCAGTCAGACAATAGCCCATGTTATAGTCCTCCATGGAGATATTCGAACTGAGGTATAGCTTGAATTCGGTTTCGGTGCTTTGCTTGCGATTGAAATGGCCCAGGATCAACAGTGAACCTTTGTCCATGGGGAGCATTTTGGCTTTGGTCACTTGCCGTTGGGAACCCATGAATTCCTCGATGCGACACCGATTTGGTTGCCACCAACATGGCGTTATTGTCCAATAGCTGGAGGCAGCTGTACGTGCCCAACCTTCTTCCGGATAGAGTAGGATCTGTATTTGGATGGAATAAATAGAAGAAACTTGATGAGAAAATAAAACCAAAAATAGGATAAGAATTCATATACATATAGTTGCAGGATAGGTTAGGTATACGAGTATAGTAACACCATCACCATCACCCTGTCCGACATATACATTTAGACATGTGTAATTCTACACACATGGAATTGGAATTGCTTTTATTTTTCTCTTGAACTAGGGATACTAGGGTTGGATACTGGGATTGCGACTGGTACTAGGACTACGAAGGATGCTCTCTGGAATCGATTCGTGAAAGGATGCGCACGTAGTGAAATAGTTGGATTCTTTTTTCAATTTAACTACAAATTTCGCGACGATTTTGATGTTTGTATATTCCGCAGGGGTAACCAACAGGATTATCGGAAAATTGTTATTGACACAAAGGGTGGTGTTTTGCTGTATAAAATGGTTTTCATAAAAAGCATGGTGCGGATGAGCAGTAGCGCCGCAAGCTATCTTATCGCCTGCGTGCAGAAGAGATTTTAGCGCACATTACAAAAGTCCTGCTGTTGTGCTGTTGGATGGAACATATATGTACATAAGATTTGTATCAGATTGCTTTGGGATTTAAATTCTATGTATAAATAAGATGTATTACCAGAATGTACTTAATTAGTTTTCTCATGATTATTTCGACAGAGGGAAATGTGTATTGTGTATGGGGGTCATTTTGAGCTCTATTAATTCAAGGGATGGATTTAACTATCCCTAAAAATATTAGTTCAAGTTAAAAATACATAAACAGTGTCGTATCGTATGGAATTTTTAAGGGAAATATAATTATAACAGCATAATAACAACATAATTTGCACGTACAGAAAAACTGCGGTCATTCTGCTCCCTTTTAAGCAAAAATCGAAATATCATAAGTTAAGGTAAATTGTTCCTCTTTTTAAAAATATTAATTTTACATTAATGTAATCATTTCTTAACTAAAAGAAACCGAAAACATTCCTAATCAGTAAGAACTAACGTTACCATTATTTGTGGGTCCGAAGTAGCACATTCCTTAACACTAATTTTCCAAAACATTGGTTATAGTTTTGGCAAGTAGCTGACGGATTGCTCTGATAATTTCGGTATTAAGTGCTTTTAATCTTTTCCCGAATTGTTAGCATAATATCAGTTATTAACAGTTTCCCACAAAAGTTAAAAGGTATGGAATTCTAATTCCGAAGCGGCAAGTAGACATTGCCAACACATCTGATAACAAGATTTTAAAATTTTATAAGCCGCCAAATTAAAAGTGTGCTTGGTCAGAAAAAATGATTTTTCGCCCAAGACCATTTCAGTTGAAGCTACTCTTAGGCTCAAACGATGAAGCGATAACGAGCCGTGCGCTTTTACTTGCTGAGTTAATTGGCGAATAATCCGATATTTTTGTGCTTCAATTTCTTCAATTGAAATTAAAAGCTGTTCAATAGCGAGTTGATGTTGGTGAATTAAGTCTCAAATATTTTGGCTATAACAGGCTTATTTTTGTCTCACGTTTATAGCATATCAGTCTTCTGGGTGCTGGATTCTAGGCAAAACTTCTTTTCAAAAAAAACGCACTATTGCGCGTTTTGGAAATACATAAATATTTCCCAAATTGAAAAACGTTGATACTGGCTTTATGTAGATTTGATTTTAAAAGATATCATTAGGTAGCCTATCTATAAAAAGGGTTTTCCAACAAGGACTTGACATTTTTATTTTTAAATAAAGCGCAAACCATTTGAGGTGTATCAAAAACTAAACATTTTTAAAAAGGACTCTAAGGACCGACTTCGTTCATAAAACCACCGCTACCAAAATTTTCAATGATTTGGCAACACATTTTCTTCGAATAGGGGCACTATTTCGCGTTCAAAGTTGGCTCTGAGCTCTTCAAACGATGTGGGTTTGTTGGCATAAACAAATGATTTAACATAGCCTCATAGAAAATAGTCTAGAGGCGTTAAATCGCCGCACAAACGAGGCGGCTTATCGACTGGACCATTTTCTAACATAACACGCTCACAAAACTTACTCTTCAATAAATCGATTTTAAGGTGTGCGGTGCGACTTGTGGCAGAATCATGTTAAAAACCATAAATCTTGCCAAAGCCCATATACAGGCCAAAAATACATAAATGGCCTTTATATGGTGGGTCGGCTAAAATTTTTAGTCAGCAGGATCTTTTATGCATGTAAGATTTTTTTGATCATCAGTGTGGTTTTAGACAACACAAACCCACAGTCAATCAAATATTCACATTACAGTAGATCCTGGAAAAAATCCTAGAACACCAAATCGACACCCATCATCTTTTCATCGATTTCAAGGCCGCATATGACAGCATCTACAGGGACGAGCTGTATATAGCCATGACTAGTTTTGGCATCCCTGCCAAACTCGTCCGTTTGTGCAGGATGACAATGGACAATTCACGCTGCTCCAAAAGGTTGAAAACAACTTAACATAACCTTTCGATGTCAAAAAAGGTTTTAGACAAGGTGATGCGCTGTCATGCGATTTTTTTTAACATAGTACTAATGAGAGCAGAGCTCTCACGTCAACACTAGAGGCACTATCTTTCAAAAGACTGTATAATTACTAGCATATGATGATGAAATTGACATAATCGAAAGAAATCAGCGTGATGTCAATGGGATTTTTGTGAGTATTGAGGCAGAGGTTAATGAGGACAAAACTAAAGTACATGTTGTCATCAAGAAAGGACATTCAACAACGAGGTCTCGGTCAAAACGTCACCATCGACAATAGTAACTTTGAGGTAGTTAAGAACTCCGTCTACATAGGTTCCGCTTTGAACACAGAATATAACACCAGCGCTGATATCAAACGAGGAATAACTCTTGCTAACCCCTGTTTCTTTGGGCTTAGAAAGCCCTCTCTCGAGCGACCAAAGTGTCGCTTTATAAGACCCTCATCATCTCCGTCCTGCTATACGGTGCAGAAGCATGGATTATGACAAAAGCGGATTAAAGCACCTTGGGTCGTTTCGAGAGAAAAATTTTTCTTGTAATCTACGGTCCAGTATGCATAGAAGGGGAGTGGAGGAGAAGATGGAACGACGAGCTGTGCAGGATGTACACTTGTACAGCGACGTAGAATTAGCCAGAAGAAAAAAAGTCTAACGACTAATATGGCAGGGTCACGTAGAGCTTATGAAAACCAATGCTCCGGCTCGGAAAGTCTTCGAATCCACACCCACAGGACAACGCAGTAGAGGAAGACCGCGGATCAGGTGGCGCGCAGAAGTGGAAAGTGACCTCACCCATCTTGGAGCGCGAAACTGGAGACATATATAGCTATTAGGGACCGAGCTAGATGGAGAAGTTTGTTGGGTGAGGCCCTAGTTCACACAGGACTGTAGCGCTACCTTAAGAAAGTAAGCATTGTCGACACAGAAAAATCACACAACGAATATGCTAATTCAAATTCTTGTACTAAGGTTGTTATTGACGGTCTACTAAACTTAGAGATTTGCGACCTTAAATTGCGGTCATAATTTTCGATTTGCAGACGTTTCTTGTTCGTCTACTTTACCATAATAAAAAAATGTTGAGGTTACTATATAAATTGACAATGAAAGTTTAATGATTAGTGAATGGGTGTGTTCACAAATTAAAATTCAAAGTTATCAAGTATCTATTGAAACCCCGACGTAAATAACACGTAAATTTGAACCCGCAAAATCAATATTTCATATTTTCCATTAGTTTAAAATGAGTAAATTTTTCTTGTATCTTGTCTTTTAAGTCTTTTTTAGTCAATTGTATTAAAATCGAATGTTTAACGAGTCCTTAAAAACTCTACAAATAAATGCTTTTTGATTTTTCGTTAATCCTACTAGTTAAAAAGTTGTTCAAGGTAAAAGTTGAGTTCAATGTAAATATAATAGTTTTGAAGACATTCAAATGGGAACTAATGGTCCAGAAAATGTGTCTTTATGTTAAAACCCTTTATTGACCAAGCTATGAAAAAATTATAAAAAAAAGTTTTTTTTTTGATTATATCTAAATTTTGGGTGTTTTAAGATGGATTATTCATTTTTGAATTTTTAAAGGACTTCCAAGGACTTTATTTTATTTTCTTTTTTATTTGAATGAGGATATGAATATGTTTGTTAGATTAATTTTTATTTATTAAAAATGTATTTCATGGTACAGGGAAAAGCAGTTTTTTTGGTCATTGCAGCAGAGGTATACATTACAATGACTGCATTTAGAAAAGGGCTGTATTTTGTTAAAACTGCAAACCTCACACCTTCCACAAGATTCCACGAACTTTGGCTAGTGAACACCCAGATTACCCAGTCGAACGTCCTTGGAAACAGATTCTCCTTTGCCCCTTCATTTTTTGCTACATTGTGGAGATTCGTCACTCTGTGATGCTCTTTTCAGACCACGTCTGTCAACTTGCAAATTCTTATGTGATAAAAGTCCCAGTGTAACACATCTTTTATATTTCAGAAGAGGAACTTTTTCATTCATTTGGCAGTAAATGATAAATAAATTTACGAAACAAATTTCGAGCATTCCCCAAAAAAGACGATGCCACCACTTCTTTGACCTTCGGTCCAGCCCATAAGCGGCCCGAAGTTGATCAGCATGGTCCACTCCTCCCATGAATGTGTTGTAGTCTTTTACGACTTTAGGGCAGCTGACTTCGTATTGCACTCCCGATTTATCCCTTCTGGTAACAGTTGAAACGTCGTTGCCATGGTAGTTTGAAGTAAACAGTACCGTTCTGGTATCTTTCCATTTATAAAAACTGATCCCATCTTTCGAAGATCGATAATCGAAGTCTCCTCTTTTCATTTTTTTATCTTCTTTTAAATTTTTCGCGTAACCTTTCCTATTTGCCCGAATCGTTCCACAAGCAAGATTTTTTTCTGTTTTCAGTTTTCCTAATAATCTCACTGACGAAAAATAATTGTCAAAGAAAATTATTTTTTTCTTGCCCCACTCCCTTTCAGTCATTGCCAAGACTACTCTTTCGCCGAGACCGTAATTTTCATATTTACTTTCTAGCTGCTCGTCCTTTCCTTGGTAAATTGAAAATTTCTTTATGTAGCCATGTTGGTCAGCTAAACACCATAATTTGTAACCTCTCTTTATTGGCTTCATGGGATTGTACTGCTTCATTGAGTTTCCTGTCTTGTCCTATGGTAGGAAGTGCTGAATTTTGCATTCAACGAATCTATCATTGAACGAAGCTTGAAAAGTCGATCTTTGTTATTTCTTGGAATAAGGCTGTTGTTGTTTATGTGCAAGCTACTCAGAATCGTATTGAATTTATTCCGACTCATCGTTTTACTCACTAAAGACACTCCCAAATCCTCATGATTTTTATCCCATAAGGAAGTTTATTCCTTTAAAAGCAAGTAGCTCACCCTTCTTTAAATCTAAGACCTTACTTTTCTGAACGGCGGCGTAAAGATTAGATTGGTACACAATATTTTCGAGCACACTTTCAAGGAGAGAGACGAAAAAATCGGTTGGACTGACGCAGCTTTCAAAAAAAACCTTCCACAGGACCTTCTTGCAATAAAAACTCGGGAATTTCTGTTACAAGATCGTTTGCTTCCTCCTCAGGTATTTTTTTCTTCGAACTACTGCATCCTGGAAGATTATCCGAAATTTCCTCGCCACCACCCCACAACTCATCAAGCTCTTCTTGAAGTACAGCTTCATCTGGTTCCTCATTCCATGCAGCAGCAGATCTTAGTCTAGAACGAATTGTAAGTAGATCCAATAAATCTTCGGATTCTAGATCGGTATATTTATTATTATCCAAAGCTAGTTCATCAAGCATAGCCAAAATATCATCATCCTTCAACAAAACATTTTGCACAGCCGACATAATGCACTTTATAAATAAATGAAAATAATATGAAGAAATAAAATCACTATTAGAACACAAAGTAAAGAAACATATAGCCATCACACAGCCCGACGGTACTTACCAGTCCCCTTTAGTTTTTTGGTAAAAATATATGAAAAATCACTAAAACTTCACTATATATTGTGTTTTTCCGAAATATCAGCTAAAAACTTAAAAAAACTGACGTAACCACGCAAATGATACTAAGATTAATAATTACCAAAATCAACAAAAAATTACTCCTTTCAAAGTCTAGTATTTTTTTTTTTTTTTGGGTGGCGCAACAGTCCGTTGGGAACTAGAGCCTAGTGACTTACAACTCTCAACCATTCCTGTGTGCGAGTACAGTTGTCAGGGATGGAGGGGACCTACAGTTTATATGCCGAATCCGAACGGCAAATTTTGAGAAAGCACTTTTCATGACAAGAATTACTCTTGAAGAATTTGTCAATTCCTCGCAAGAGGCAGTACCCGTGAAACTTAAGATGGCATAGGCAGGGATCGAACCCAAGACCTCTGACATGACAGTCCAACGCACTAACCATCATGCCACGGGTACTACTACAAAGTCTAGTATGCTGTCATAAAAAACCGTTATAACCGTGGATAAAACTATGTACAAAAAAAAAAAACGCATGGAGAATTAATGGTACTTAAAAGCCCCGTCGGGCGTCAGTATCATATATATTACTCATACAGAAATTGTATTTGAAGTTGAACATTCTGGTACTTACAAGTACCGTGTGTCGGTCAACAAAGCGATTTTGTTTTAAACTTGTTTATCAACAACTCTGTCAACAATAAATCAGGGAGAAGAAATTCCATTTGAATCACCCTATAGTTTAATATAAAGGGTGTCCCAAAATTAACGCAAGATTTGAATTTGCCCCCATTTGTGCAGTGAAGTGTTGTTGTTGCAAGAAGGTCCTGTGGAAGGTTTTTTTGAGAGTTGCGTCAGTCCAACCGATTTTTTCGTCTCTCTCCTTGAAAGTGTGCTCGAAAATGTTGTGTACCAATCTAATCTCTACGCCGTTCAGAAAAGTAAGGTGTTAGATTTGAAGAAGGGTGATCTACTTGCTTTTAAAGGAATAAACTTCCTTATGGGATACAAAGCATGAGGATTTGGGAGTGTCTTTAGTGAGTAAAACGGTGAGTCGGAATAGATTAGATACGATTCTAAGTAGCTTGCACATAAACAACAACAACAAACATAAAAGACAACAGCCTTATTCCAAGAAATAACAAAGATCGACTTTTCAAGTCTCATTCAATGATAGATTCGTTGAATGAAAAATTCAGCACTTCCTACCCTGAAAAAAAAGCAATTTGACAGCTAACAGTATAATAGGGTTATTAAAAATGGAGCGTTACACGATAGAACAACGTGTCTTCATTATTAAAGAATATTTCAAAAATAGTGAAAGCTTGGCGGCTGCAGTTCGAAAATTTCATACAAAATATGGTCGGAATAGTGTTTTAACTTCGTCAACTGTGAAGAGATTAATTGAAAAATTCATGGAGACTGGATCCGTTGGAGACGCCAAACACACTGGTCGTCCAAAAACAAGCCGTTCAAATGTGAATGTCGAAGCAGTGCGTGAGAGTGTTGCTGACAATCCAGGAACCTCAATTCGACGTCGTGGACAAGAATTGCAAATTTCAAGAACCTCTCTACAGCGTATACTCACCAAAGATCTGTGTCTTCATGCTTACAAAATTCAATTAACACAACAATTGAAGCCTAATGACCATGGACAGAGAAGAGAGTTCGTTGAATGGATTATTGAACATCAATAAATGGACCCTGATTTTTCGAGCAAAATCATCCTAAGCGATGAAGCACATTTTCATCTTGATGGCTTTGTCAATCGCCAAAATTGCCGCATTTGGGGTTCGAAGAACCCACATGTGATTGTCGAAAAACAAATGCATCCACAACGCGTGACTGTAAGGTGTGGATTTTGGGCTGGAGGCATAATTGGGCCATATTTTTTTGAAAATGATGCTGGTCAAGCAGTGACTGTTACTGGTGCTCGATATCGCGACATGATTACACAGTTCTTTCTGCCAAAATTGGATGATATTGATGTGTCCAATATGTGGTTTCAACAAGACGGTGCCACATGTCATACAGCCCGTGAAACAATTCAATTACTGCATGAGACATTTCCAGGTCGTGTACTCTCTCGTTTCGGTGATCAAAATTGGCCTCCTAGATCGTGTGATTTAACACCATTAGACTTCTTTTTATGGGGTTATTTGAAATCACAAGTCTATGTCAACAAGCCCACCAACCACCCGTGCATTAAAGGAGGAGATTCAACGCATGCAAAGCCGTGGAGGCCATTTGTCCGATGTGTTATTCCATACATAACCCTATCCTATGTACTTTACGAGTCAATAAAAATATAACTATCAAAAGACTAAAAATGGCGTTTTCTATTTAATTCAAATCTTGCGTTAATTTTGGGACACCCTTTACAATTAGATACAACCATTTTATTACAATTTCTTTTTATGGACGCACAGCTATGAACATTTGTCATTGTTATAGCTGCTATAAAATAGAAAGTACTTGTATTGGAAGCCTTAAAATGTTGGTATAATTAGTTATTTGCTTTATTACTAACTTCGCTTAATACGAGTATATCGAATTAGAAATTTATTAGGATTAAGGTATTCCGCATTATCTGCGCCATCAATACAAAAATGCCGCCCCTGTTATACCAACGCGCCGTGCAACGCTCGTCTATAGCTTGATCCTTGTCCTATATATATGTATCTCATTCCCATATTCTAGAGTTGCTGATGCATATATAAGCTTTATTTTGGCAATTTTCATTGTGCGGAAGGAATTACATATGGCTCAGGATATGACCTGCAATTTAATTAAGTTATTATCTCATCGTGGTGTATATCTGCATCGATGTACATTGTACATACATATGTTATGTATGTCTGTTTGTATATTGAGACTATGATCATCCTGTAAAACTGAGGGGTAGGTTTAAAAATGGCTTTTGAATTGAATATAGTTTTATTGAGAAAAAAACACACAGACTTACATTCATATACTCAAAGTATATTTCAGGATTTAAATTTAATATCGAAAGAGCGTTATTTCCTCTTCGGTTTAAAGACTTTTAATCCATCTGCTGGTGCTCTTGGTGTTGGTGTTGCATTGGAATTGGAATGGCAATTGCAATCCTCTGAATCCTCTCTTCTACCATATATACGACAATTTATTGGTCGAATGGTTGATGGTGATTCAATGGAGTGTAAGAGGGGGTTAGGCTAGCCACTGGATGGCATGGTTTGATCAGAATAAGGATAAAAAAAAGTTACCAACCCACACATACAGTTGTGGCCATATAAAAAGTCACAAAACGAAGAAAAACATAAACTTGCGGATTTCTGTTTTTTATCTGTTTAAGGAAACACAAGTTTATGTTTGATAATTTAGGCTCTGCTCTGAGCTTATAGTAGTCCCAATTGTATATATTTTTCACAAGGTTAAGGTAAGAACGCGTTTTATATTATAATGAACGAAACTGCATAAAAGCACTCTTGGTGATGGTAAACAAATCACTTGATTTAGTAAAGCGGATGCCTTCTTGAAATTATTGGTACATATATTAGATCCCAAATGAAAATGGATTGCCATGTAGAAATATCAAGACCTGAACAAGAGGTGTCAAAACAAAATTTTAACCGAAGACATCGTTTCGCACAAAAGTACATTTGAGTGTTTGTAGTGACGAATTACCTCACTCTTGGGAAAAATCCAAAAAATATATTAAATCGTATAGTAAATACAGGGTTATCCATTTTGCGGTTTCAAAAGTAAACGTAAATAAAACTTGGTGGTTGCCAGTTGATATAGCCACGATGGGTAATTACGCGACCAAGAAATGTCTCTAATCCTAATTTCTAATAATAAAGCCATATTCGCTCGAGTTGTGTGGCATGTGGCACCGTCTTGTTGAAATCACATATTCTCCAAATCGTATTCTTTAGTATAGCAGGCAAAAAGAAGTCGGTTATCATATGACCATAACGCTCCGAATTGACGGTGACAGTCATTGTCGTTTTCGATGAAATAAGGTCCAATCACACCTCCGGACCAAACAGTGACTTTTTGTGGATATAATGACCTCTCTTAAATTAATTGAGGAGTCTCAAAACCCCAAATACCACAATTTTGTTTATTTTTTTTTGTTTTTTATGTTTTTTTTTCCGCAGGAAGGTGAGAAATCTTCAGAGACACTATAAGCCCGATGCTTATAGTAGTGTCAGATTTTTACTGACTAAAACTCACCTCCCTTATCTTCTATATTATTACTACAACTAAGTCCAGCTTAACAAGTAGTTTTAGCGTCATTTTGTTCGCGTTTTGTCAGCAAGCTCCCCAACGAGAGGACCTGAAGATTCCACAAAATTCGAGTGGAGATATTAATTTGTTTGCGCTAGATCAGAAGGTCTTGTTCGGTGCAGACGCCGAAAAACGAACGCCTCGCTAACAGATTGTTGGATTAAGTTATTACTATGATTTCTAAGTCGTGATCTTAGCTCTGTAGCAAATTTTTTAATTTCGTTTTCTACATATTTTATATTTAAATCTCTATATAAGTCGCTATTTCTTACATACCATGGAGCATTTACTATTATTTTAAGTACTTTGTTTTCTTTCGTTGGTACAACCCCAAAGTTGTATACCGTACGTCCAAACTGGTTTCAATACTTGCTTATAAATAAGAAGCTTGTTATAAACGCTTAGATTGGAATATCTTCCAATAAGCCATGTCAATTCGCGGAGTTTATTTTCGAGTTCATCGCATTTCTTTTTGCATGAACTTTCCATTTAAGTTTCGCGTCTAGAGTCATGCCTAGATACTTCGCTTCATTAGCGTATGGAATTTGCACAGAATTTATATAAATAGGTACGCTATATACTTTTTTATACGTAAAATTTGTGTTCGTCGATTTCGTTTCATTAAGAGCAATTCGCCACTTCTTTGTCCAATCTGAAATGCTATTTAATGCCTTTTGAAGCTTAGAGGTTGCCGTTTCTATTGAATCCGATATTGCGAGTACAGCTGTATCATCGGCAAAAGTGCCTAAAGTTGTGCCTTCTGTTTGGGGTATATCACGGCTATAAAGAATAAACAAAATCGGTCCAAGGACGCTACCCTGGGGAACCCCGGCGTTTATTTCTTTAAACTCCGAATACTCCGTTCCTTGCTTAACTCGAAAGAATCTATTTTCTAGGTACGATTCAAGAATGTTATATATTTGCTCTGGAAAGACTTTTAATTTATATTTTAGCCCGTCATGCCAAACTTTGTCAAAAGCTTGAGAAACGTCAAGAAATGCAGTTGAGCAAATCTTTTTTTCTTCAAATGCTTTTTCAATTTCGTTAGTTATTCGGTAAACCTGATCAATTGTCGAGTGATTATTCCGGAAACCGAATTGGTGGTGGGGAATTAAACGTTTTTCTTCAATAATTGGTAGCATTCGTTTAAGAAGCAATTTTTCAAATATTTTAGATATAATTGGTAAGAGAGAAATTGGTCTATACGATTTTTTCTCATTCGGTGGCTTACCCGGTTTGGGGATCATTATTACTTCGGCGACTTTCCATTGCGTGGGTACGTAAGCAAGTCTTAAAGCAGCGTTAGTGAGCTGTAAGAGCTTAACCATTGCTTTTTTAGGCAACTCTTTGAGGACACGACCGTTAATCAGGTCGTAGCCAGGAGCTTTATTATTTTTCTGCCGTTTTATTTCCTGGACAAGTTCAGTCAAAGTAATATTCCTGGTTGGAGCTCTCCGTCATTAGTCAGAAGCTCTTGACCATCGAAAGGTTTGAAAGTTTCCTCAAGGTGCTTAGCAAATAAATCCGCCTTTGCCTTATCAGTTTTTGCCCATTCAGAATTATTTTTTCGAATAGGTGCCGACATTATTTGAGGCTTTTTAATACCTTTTATCGTCTTCCAAAGAGAATAATTCGTTTTTTTGTCTGCTGTTAGGCTTTCAAGATAGGCAGAATTCTTGCTGTTTTTAAAATCTCGTAACAAATTTTTAATCTTGTTTGATAAAAAGTTGACGACACTTTTATGCTGAGGAGCACGTGATTGCTGCCATACTTTTCGAGCTTTTCGTTTTTCGCGTATCAATTCTTTTATATTCTTTATAGCTTCTTGCAATATTTATAAATTTTTCTGTTTCATCTTCTAACTCAAACGGAGTTTGCAAAGAGACGTTCAGTATAATTCTATTTTCGCAATCTTCTTTGAATTTATCCCAATTTGTGTTATTATTTGTTAAAATTAGGAGCTTTTCTTTTTCGATTACGTTACTGTTTATTGTTAAGATAACGGCCGAGTAATCCGTAGAAAAATCGAAGTTATCATCTACTGTCATATATTTTCTGTTCATTCCTCTTGCGATGAAAAAGTCAACAAGATCGGGTGTTTTCGCTGTATCGGTTGGCCAATACGTTGGTTTTCCTGATGAGAAAAATTCAACGTTACATTCAATACCCGCTTTGTAGAGTTGTCTACCCTTTGTCGAAATGCAACGTGATCCCCAAAATGAATGTTTCGAATTGAAGTCGCCGCCAATAATAAATTTTGGACCTAAAGCGTTGAAAAGATCTTTAAAATCGTTTTTGTCTATCTTGAACCGAGGAGGACAGTAAATAGACGCAATATTAAAAAATACGTGTCTAACTTTTATGCTAACGGAAGTAACTTGCATTGTATCGAGCTCGATATTTATCTCAAACGAATGATTGATATTTTCTCTGATAAATACGGAAGAACCACCCCTTGCTCTTTCGGATGGATGGCATGCGTGGTAAGCCGAATAACCTTTAATACTTAAATTTGAGTCTTTTTTCAAATGAGTTTCAGAGATCAAACAAATATCTATTCTTTCGTTAAGTAGAACCGTTTCTAGTTCTTCGATTTTTGCGGTAAGTCCGTTCGCGTTCCATGTTATTATTTTGAGTTGTTGAGACAACCGATCCATGTTTACGGTAAATTTGGTGTTTTAAGAGCCGCCGACTCAAATTTGTCCAATTTCTCAAGAATAATTGTGTTAATTCTCCCTTGTTCTTCTAATCGTTCAAGTATAAGGGAAAATACATTTTGAACGGAGTCAGGTTTAATAGTTTTAGGTTTTTCGGGCGCCGCGCCATGACTTGAGCGTACGTGTTCGTCTTTTTTGTTTTTATGTTTTCTGAGGGTAAAACGTTTTCATTATTTTTCCCGTCCGTTTTACTCGACGCTTGAGTATTAGTCTCGGTTTTTAATTTTAATTCTTTGTTTTGCTTTGAGGTATTTTTTTTAGTTTTCTTACTAAATTCTTCGCGCCTCTTTAACATTTCCTTTGCGACCTCACAGCCACGGTAATTTGCTGGATGATTACCTTTGCAATTCGCGCATGTAGCCGGAGTTTCTTTTTTAAGGCGGCATACATCAGTCATGTGCTTTCCCGCGCATTTAACGCAAACGGGGTCCTTCTGACAATAAGCTGCTGTATGGTTAAAACCTTGACATCGCTTGCACTGAGGAATAAGGCGTTTGTTCTTTCTTAGTGGTTCGATTTTTACAACAATATTCATTATAGTTTTAATATTATAAACATTGTCTACATTTTCATTTTTATCGAAACTTAAAATAAAAAGCGGAAGAGCGCGTTTTATATAAGCGGTTTCGATTCCTTTTTCTCGCTTCAAAAGATTAGTTGCGTCAAGAATCTTAAATCCTTTGGTTTTTAAGTCCGAAAGGATGTCTTCTTTTGAACAAGAGGGATGAAGTCCTCTAGCTACTACACGTAAAGGTCTTTCTTCTTTAATTGAATAACTATACCAATCAATTTTTTCATCGCTGAGTTTTTTCGACAGTTTTCTATAAGAATCTGAATCATTTACGTTAATTTTCCACGTATTATTGTGAGTGGATGTAGCTTTGAAATTCTTTTGCGCCGTTTCTTTTAGAATAGGAAGAATTTTGTTATAATCCGCTTGACCAACGATGTTTATCGGTGGAGGAAGTTTCTTATTCGCAGAAAACTGATCTTTCCGTGTAGTTTTATTTGGTTTTAGCTGATTTTGAAACTTAGGCGAATGTTCAGCCTTCCGTTTCTTACAAGGTCTACTTTTTTCAGTTTCCCGAGCAAGTTCATCTTCATCAGTTTCATATTCGTGCCGATCTCGATGTTGTGGACTTAGAGTCTTCACGAAGACTTTCGACTTCTTTTTTAAGCTCTTCGTAGAGTCTTATCACTTCGTTCAGCTTCTTTTGCAGTTCACAATTGTCCTGCTCAAAACTGTTTGTTTTCGGTGAGTCGCTTTTAGTGCCTTTTGGCACAACCGGTGGACTCTTTCTGCCGGTAACTCTCGGTACAGATGGAAGTGATCGAGGGACCTTATGCGCTTTCGCGAAAGGATTTATCAAATGCAATAAATGGCTCTCCCCAGAATCCGTAGAGCCTGCCTCCGAAGAGGATGGATTTCCAGAGAAACTGGCTTTCCACCTGGGGTAATTAATCTATTTGTTTTTTCCATTGCATATTTTGTATACTTATGTAGTTCTCAGTATACGGAGATTGGATTTTAGTCGCCTTTTACGACAAGCATACCTTACTTCGGGTAAATTCTTAACCCCTACCCGAAGGGTTTAGGTTTATTAACATATCCATGGAGTGAGAAATGTGCTTTGTAGCTAAAGAAAATTTTGTTCGAAATATCGCCGTCCACCGTCTGTTGTTCAAACACCCATTCGAAGTATCTACGTCATGACGACGACGTTGTGAATGGTCAGCTGGCTTCAGTGAGCTGCACTTTATATGGATGTATGTAGGTGTAGATCCAAATGCAAAATACGCCATAATATGCCGTAAGATAGTCCTAATTCCTGAGAACGACGTCCTCGCCATTCGGGTCTTCGGCAACACTTTCTCTTACATCATCGGCGGCGTTATTTTCATTGGTACGAGCGAAAAGATGACACCCAGGCCTTATACAATATCTGAAACCAATCCAGTTTCTTCAAATTTCTTCACAATTTTGGAAATTGCTTGCGTATTTGGACGATTATGTAAACCATATAATCTCCTTTTAAAGCCCGATATGTGGCTGTCAGAATTACCATTTTTGTAGTAGGGTTTAACAATTCACTTTCACCTAAAAAAAAGATTGGTTTAATAATTAGTTTGACAGATGTCGAATTCCAGACCTACACTTTTGAAACCGTAAAATGGATAACCCGTTACAATATCAGTTCTAGCAGAGGATGTTTTTTGGACGTGTCTTATTCAAGAAGGAATTAAACACATATAGTGTAATGTTATGCTCAAGAATTTAACATTATGTTAAAAATAAAGGCTTTAACATTATGTTTTTAAAATGATTTTGGGCAAGTGGACGTCGCGAAGTGCTCGAAAAAGGTCCAGCCGAGAGGCCAAATTTTTGACAACTTCTTGCTTCAATTAGGAGCATATTTCAGTAATAACTAGCTGAATATTTTCTTCCAAGTCGTCAATCTTTTCGGACAAGCGACATCACATAAGCCCACAAAAAATAGTCAAATGATATAGAATTTCACGATGTTAGTAGCCAAGCTACATGCCAGCTAGATAATGCGCTCACCAAAAATTTCCTTCAAATACATTTATTTTTCTATTATCGAACCGAATTATTATTTTGGTAATAAATTTGCACAATTTGAAAACGTTTTGTTCAGAAGTAAGTCCATTTGTTTTGAAATAGCTAATCAAGCTCAGAATAAATCAAGGACAGCTGTCAAAAAGACAAACTCCTAAAAAGTTGTTAACAGATTGAAAACGACATCTTTTCAAAAAAAAGACCCGTTTGAAAGCTGAATTACACTTCGTGTTACATGAATAGTGACAGCTATTTTTTTGCTTTTTATTTGACGATACTTTTAGGTTTTTTGGAAAAACCAAAATGTGGAATGCATGAGGTATGTATTAAGTTTATATTGCAAACCAAATTATGGATTAAGGTAATAAACACAAGTTTTATGACGGTTTTTTTTTTGAAGAATTTCATAAAAAGAGCTTGTTTTTTTGTGTCACATGGATAAGGACAGGTTCTAAATTATTTACCTTTAAGACCCTTTAAAGTAAAGGAAACTAACAACAAATCTTATGGTTATGGTAAATACTGGTTTTATTGAATGGATTAAAATAATTTTTAGTAATGTGTGCTGCCTCCTGATATCTGAATTACTTCAAGTAACCTGCGGTGTATGGATTCATAGAGTGCTGTTAGATAATTTAGCGAAATTTGGGACCAGGACAATTTTATGGCTTCAATAATCGCTTCGGTTTTTTTTGTACTGCCGTCTTTCTTTGTAGGGTTTTCTTGAAAGCCATCCCCACACGTTTTCCATGATGTTCAGGTCAGGAGAATATATGGGCCATGGTAATAGGTTCACATTTTACCCCTGAATCCAGGCTTTTGTTGTCAGTTTGGTATGTATTGGTGCATTATCTTGTTGGAAAGTCCATCGTTGTCCACAAATAATTCAGAAAACTGGGGAAAAGCTCGCTCCAGAATCGATTTGTTAGTGATTGCCGTCATTGTAGATCCTTGAAAATCCAGCTATTCTATTACATCGCCTCCTTTGCTGTGCCGTTTTTCAAGATACATTTTTTCTTTTCATAAAAAAATCATAAAAATTGGAGCTATATCCATCAGGTCCGTCCAAATTACTTTTATTATTATCGGAAAAGACAACGGTATGCCCAGCTCGATTCCACCTACAGTGATTTGGTGAAATGATGTGGCTTTGTTGACTCTTCCGTTGTGATTTTTTCCATACCTCTCTAGGTCCTTGAGGTTCTTGTATGCAACATTTGAACTTCTTCTAATTTTACTGGCCATAAAACGAATGGTTTCGCCGAGATCCCGGTAAGCTCGAATTTGGAGTATTTCCCTCTTGGTTAGACCCTAACATCTATCCATACTTTTTGATTCGATCGAATTAATACTCGTTCTTAGCTTCCAGACAATCACAGTATCCTTCATCTGATTCAAATCACGCTAATAGGTAAATTTAGATATTGTCCCTATCCATGTGATACAAAAAAAATAATTACTTTTTATGACCGTCTTCGGAGAAACCGCCATAAAACTTGTATTTATCATTTTAATCAAAACATTTTTGCTTGCAATATAAACTTAAACTCATTCTTTCCAAATTTGGGTTTTTCCAAAAAACCTAAGGGTTTGAAAAATATCGTCAAATAAAAATCGAAAATAGCTTGTCCCTATTTTTGTGACACGGAGTGTATGTATACCTTTATTAAATACAAGTGTACCTGCATATGTTCTTAAATGTATTTTTGTACATGAAGCACAAGGTAATGTACTTATTTTTTTTTTATTATTATTTTGGTGAAAATCTCATAATTGCAAGTGCATTAAAATAAAATGAAAAACACAACAACAACAACGAATGACATTTTTTGAGCCACTAGCAATCGATGGGCAAATAATTAAAATATCAAGCATCTCCATAATTTCCAAATGGATTCTTTTTATATTTCAGAGCCTACCATAAAAAGCGTATTGGTGTTGTATGGTGAGGTGTTGGGTGTTGTGTGGGTTGAAGGTGAATTTTTCCTACGTTAAAGTTGTTTTTCATGTCCTTTTTTTTTGATTGGGATTTTTAATTAGTTTGGTTTTAATTTACTTCCTTTTATAAAGACAACAACAAAAAAATAAAGGAAAAAAAGGATGGAAAGGTTGATTGTTTGTTGTTGTTGCTGTTTACATTGAAAACAATGAATTTAAAAACAATTAAGTTGAATAGTCAATAATTCAGGAAAATATCTTATAACTGAAAGATAATGGAAAACCACAATAATAACGCATGTTGTTGCTGAATTGTGGAAAGTCATTTATATTTCAACCTTTGAAATAAAAAGTTATGATAAAAAACAAATTAAAAACGAATCAAGAAAGCATAAATTTACGATATGATTAATATGATAAATCAGAACGAATAACTTGAAAAACAAATACATACTTTTTAATTATACGTGAGTGACCATTCTTGGGCGATTTGTTTTCAAATTATTAATTAATTAGGTGGCGCAACAGTCCATGAAGAACCAGGGCCTAGTGACTTACAACTCTCAACCATTCCTGTGTGCGAGTAATGTTTTCAGGGATGGAGGGGACCTATATATATGCCGAATCCGGCAAACGGCTAATTTGAGAAAGCACTTTTCATGACAAGAATTACTCTTGGAGGATTTGTCAGTTCCTCGCAAGAGGCAGTACCCGTGAAAAAAGTTAGGGGCACAGGCAGGGATTGAACCCAAGACCCCTTGCATGACAGTCCAACGCACTAACCATCACGCTACGGGTACTACTTTTTTTGTTTTCAAATAAAAAATAAAAAAAGAGGCTGGGATGCGACCCGACCACACTGATAACTTCCCATCCCGTCTGTCGATTTGTCTTGCTTAAAAGTTTGTCTATATGTATCAATTTTTATCAAATTTGCGTACTATTTTTGTAGATTTTATTTTTTTATGAAAAAACGGACTGTTGGATTTTTATAAAAAAAATTACTGAATATCGAAAACAATATTTTCTGTGAAACAAAATAAGTTTGAAGCCAATATTTTTAATTTTCGAATAGCTATTTGAGTCGAAAGTAAATTTTTACCAAGTTTTAGTATATTGTTTTTTTTAGGTGTTTATATTTTGTAAAAAAAACTGTCAATTCGATTTTTCTCAAAATTTTATCAGATGTCAAAAACATTATTCTTCGTTGCACAAAATTGTTTTTTAGATGAAGTCACATTTTATTCGTAAAATTTTCGAGGTGACAATTTTTTTTCAGTTTTTTTGATTTATAAAAAAAACCTTTAATTGGATTTTTTTTCAAAAATATAATTGTTTTGTATCACGTTACAATATATAATATAAAATTTAATTCAAGTCTCTAGCCTCCTTGGTTCATGAGATATTGAGGTTTAACCAAAATTTGCACCTTTTTTTTTTAAATGATATGGTAAAAAAACACCCACGCAATTTTTTTGAGAGCCCTTTCTGCATCTTTCTGCCTTATTATCTGTATTACAAAATTAATTTTAAGTCGACATCTCTTCTGGTTCTTCAGCTATGGACAACGAAAAAACGTCGCGAACGTACGGACGTACGGACGTACGGACGTACGTACACACGCACGCACAGACATCTTTCTAAAAATCTTTTATTTCGACTCTAGGGACCTTGAAACGTCGAGAAATGTCAAAATTTTCAATTCGATCCATTACAATAATTTCGTATGGGAAGTTAAAAAGTTCGTAAATTTCGTCAATCTACAAAAAATCTTCATGAATGTTTCAAAATTGTATCATGATACTATAGCTGACCCGTTGAACTTCGTATAACTTACATAGTTCTCTTACAGCTTATGATTTTGTGATGACCAATGGTGGATCCAGGAGAGGGGGGGGGGGGGTTGTCAGAAGTCATGACTTCCGCAAACTTTGTTTGATAAGAGTAGGTACTACTTTTAACTGAGGACTTGAGCATGAACATAATAATATGAATCGGAAATTCAGCCCTTTTCCAATAACGCAGCACAATTTCATCAATTTTTCCTGGCAGACGGCCGGCATTGCCACCGCCAAAACACTTTTATTACCATATTTATATTCCAATCAAATGTAATTGAAGCTATTGTATTTAACAATTTTAAGCAATAAAAATTTATCTTTATAATGTTGCCTTTAAATTCCTGAAACTCGCCTTCAATTCCGTCATAGTTTTTTTGACGCACATAAACAGTAAGCATATAGTTGATTTTTACTTACGACATATAAGAACTATATGGCAAGTATTGTATTCGTAAGAACTTCAAACTCGAGATTTTAATCAAACATGACATTACGATACTAGAAAAGTCGAAAAAAGTGGGTCCTCCAATTCCGTCCGTCTGTCTATCCTGGCCCCTACATCCCAAACCCTTGTGTCGATTGAGTTCAAACTGGGAAATGCAAGTTTTCAGCCGATTAGCGTAAAGCGTTCTTTTTCATTTTTTTTTAATACGAAAAATAACAGTCCCAACCCAATAGAAATTAACTGTAATTTTTTTTAAAACTTTCTAAAGTTTTTTCTAAGTTTGGCTTCATTCTACAAGAAAATCATATTTTGGTATTGATCCAGTGGAGTACACCTCATAAAACCATTTTTTTGGTTTTAAGTTTTTTCAAGAATATCATTATTTTTTTTTTTTTGATTTTTAAAAAACATTGATTTTTATTACAAAACTCGATATCTCAGAAAGGGGTCACAAAGTAAAATCTATATTAATAAGCACTAAACAACTGCATACGAAAAATATTTTTAAGAAAAAATTTAAAAATTTTATATATACAAATTAATTTTGAAAAAACGCTCTATTGATTTTCCAAACAAAAAAATTGAGTTAATCTACGTTTCTTTTTTTTTTTGAGACATAAAATGGAATTTAAATTTTTGAGAAAAACTTATTTTGCCGATATATTTTTAAATCTTAAAATATAATAAATATTTTTAAAAAGACTTTTTGGTAGACATTAGCAAGTACTAGCGACCCAGTCGTGCATTTTTATTCTTTCAAATTTGATTTTCTTTGAATACAAAAACTTTTAAGATCTTAAAAAATTAAATAAACTTGTTTTTTTTTTTTTTTAAGTGAATTTGCTTTAGATGCTCTAGAGTTAAGATTTAAACACAGATTTCAAGAATATAAATGTCCCAGAAACATCAAAAGTGACACTTTTGTTAAACTAATTGCTAATTTAAAAATTTAATGAAAGTTTCATATCTATAGACTCCTTAAAATTGAATTCGAAAAAACTACGTCAAAAAACCTAGCAATTGCTTCATATAAGATTCTTTCTCATTTTCTAGGTTTTTAAATTTTTGTAGCTTTATTCGCATTACGAGTATAAGAAAGTGTATATTATTTTTAGAAAAAATGACCTTTCAAAACCATTTCTGCGTAAAATGTACCAAAGAGCCTCTAAACTATTTGCTCTTAAATATGGCCAATTTCGAAAACTATTAGAATCTTGGTATGCTATCATGTGCAGGAAGTCGTCCGCATCAAATAGTTACACCATATACCTTGCGGGACAACAGTGTTCTAAAATAAATATACATATAACTAAAGTTTATTTTTTTTTATTTTTTATTTTATTTAATCTACAAGCAATATTACAGCTCACAGATATAAGCACTCCAAGAGCAAATTTAAAAGTGAATAAATATAATACTTCAATTTTAAATTTATTACGATTAAGATTAAAAAAGTCAATATTTGAAGACACTTCATTGAAATATACAATAGATCTTGATAAAGTTTCATTACTACCATAATTTGTCATGTGAATTCTTTGGAATAAGAAGAATCTAGCTTTCATAAACCTAGCGGGAACATAGATTGGTACCAAGGCAAGAAGAGATGGACATTTAATATGGTAGCATAATAAGTCTCTAATAAGCATTACACTATGAATTTTTCTTCTTGATTGTAACGACTTTATTCCAAGTAATTGGCATCTAGCCTCATAACTAGGACTAAAGTTCCAACCCATTTTCTTAAATATATATTTTGTAAATCGTCTTTGAATCTTTTCAATCCGATCAGAATGAACTATATAAATAGGACTCCAAATAACATCTGCGTATTCCAAAATTGATCTGACGACAGATATATACAAGGATAATAACACGAAAGGATCTTTAAAGTCTTTTCCATTTCGTTTTATGAAACCTACCAGCGAGTTGGCCTTAGGTACCAAATAATCGAAATGACCTTTAAAAGAAAGTTGTGAATCAAGAATAACTTCTAAGTCTTTAATACTTGAAACCCTATCTAAATCCACAGACTCAATTGCATAGTTGAATAACAAAATATGAGATTTTCTGGAAAAAGAAATCGTGTTACACTTTTTGATATTCAATTTAAGGCTATTGATGTGACACCAATTTGATAAAGAATCAATGTCAGATTGCAAAAGTTGACAATCGTCCAAACTCGAAACTTTTGAAAATATTTTCAGATCGTCCGCATATAATAAGCATTCACAATAATTAAAGACCGAGACAATATCGTTAACGAACATTATAAAAAGGAGCGGACCTAGGTGGCTACCTTGCGGGACACCTGATGTACACTGAATTTCCTTTGAGTATGTATCTCCAATCTTAACCAACGAAGAAAATGAGAATGAAAACGAAAAATCTCAAGTTTTTTCAAAAGTGTTTGGTGGTTCACAGAGTCAAAGGCTTTACTAAAGTCAGTGTATACTGCGTCCACTTGAAATTTTTGTTCCATCGCATTAGTGACATACGAAGTGAAATAAGATAAATTGGTAACAGATAATCGACCGGATACAAAACCATGCTGTACTTCTGATAAATATTCACTTGTAAGAAAATCAAGCTTTATTTTCACCATGCTTTCAAACACTTTGGGAATTGCGGAGAGTTTACAAATACCCCTATTATTTTCTACATCATCACAGATGGAATCACAACAATTTTTTAACACTGTCGAAGGAATGCCGTCTGGGCCAGAACTATAATTAGACTGAAGTGATTTCAGTCCGGAATTAATTTCTTTAATACTTAACTGGATCGAGCCAATATCAAACCTACTTATAATATTGTTTAGTGAACTATTATTAAATCCTGAATGAGAATAAACGGATTTGAAATAAGTAGCAAACAATTCAACTATGGAGTCTAAATCCGACGATTCAACACCTCTGAAAAACATGGTATTAGGAATCCCTATCGATTTTCTTTTAGAATTGACAAATGACCAGAACGATTTACTGTTGTTTTTGATATTACTTTCAATATTGTGATTTATTGTATTTCACGTATGCTTTACGTTTCTTTCTTTTTAAGTCACGAAGCTGCTTATTAATCCAAGGTGAATCCGATGATTTTTTTTTGAAAGAATAAGGAACAAATTTTTCAAAACCCATGAATACAATTTCAATGAAGCGGCTGTTCATATTTTTCAAATCAAGAAACATAAATTCATTTAACCAATCAATGTCAGAGAAATAATTATTTAATTGAACAAAATTAGTTTTAGAAAAATTATAAGATCTAACAGATTTTTTATCATTTAACGAATAAGTGTAAAACTCTATTTCAAAGAATAATTCCTTATGATGAATAGATTCGTTTAAAAGAGAAAAAGGTGCATTACTTAAATTAACTTTGATTTCATCGCAACATATAAAAATTAAGTCTTATATTTTTCCTAAAGAATTATCGATATGATTAACTTGCACTAAGTTTAAAGAATATTAAAAATCAATAAATGTAACTTCGATATCTTGTTTAATATTAAATGGAAATAACATTTTATCCGTTTCGGACTAATTCCAATATATATCAGATAGATTAAAATCACCTAAGACACACAAATTATCAGATATAGAACAAAGATTATTAATAAAATCAATATTGCTAATATGTTTTTCATACAAATCAAGTGAGCTACTTGAAGGCACATAACTTACAATAAAAAATACATTTGCTCTGGAAAAAGCATTTAAGTTGACGGAGATGCAAATTTGTTCAATGTCCGAGGTTGGTAAAATGACTTCTTTAGAGCAAAGATGGGATCGAACAGCGATTATTATCCCTCCTCCACGTTCTCTAGATGATTTACATCGATCGCGACGATAAAGTTGTGACTTTAGCCTTGAAATGTGTTAATGTAAGGTAAAGATGCAAATTATGTTGTTTAAATTTTCTCAGCCTCCTTTAGAGAACATTTAAGAACATTTTCAAGCGGTGAGTAAAAACTCGTCTAAATATTTAGTGTGTGACCCCCCTGACCTGATTAAAAGTCTGGATCCGCCCTTGGTGTTGACTGGTTGCCCTATGTATGATATATTTACTTACTTACAAAACATTTCAAACATAACTTAATTATGATTAAAAAATTCAAAGTATTCAGCAGTTTTATCATTAGAAAAATTACATTTATTTATATAAATTTAATATCTCTTATTGATAGAAAATTTACATTTGATTTAAAGCTTATTCGTAAACTATATTTTTAGTTTCGTTGTTTGGAGCATAAATAAATATGGTTTTCCTATGAATACGCCACATACAGCTGACCATGCGAAGAACACGGATGCGATTTGTATATGGTCATTGAAGTCAATATCTTCTATTGTTCACGAGATATCGAAAACCGAACATCAATTTTTACCGATTTTGCGTACTATTTTTTGTAGATTTTAATGAAAAGACTGTCGATTCGATTTTTCTCAAAATTTTACAGAATGTTGAAAACAATATTTCTCATAAGATAAAATTAATTTGAAGCCATAATCTCAAGTTTTTGAAGAGATATTTGAGTCGCAATTCAACTTTTACCAACTTTGAGTAAGTAATGTTTTTTCAGGTTTTTATTTTTTATAAAAAAAAAACTGTCAATTCGATTTTTTTCAAAATTTTACTGAATGTTGACAACAATATTTTTTGAAAGATAAAAGTAGTTTAAAACCAATATCTCAAAGCTTTGAAAAGATATTTGAGTCGAAATTCAATTTTTACCAACTTTGAGTAATGTTTTTTTAGGTTTTTATTTTTTATAAAAAAACTGTCCATTCGATTTTTATCAAAATTTTATCAGATATCAAAAACATTATTCTTCGTTGCACAAAATTGTTTTGGAGATGAAATCATATTTTAATTGTAAAATTTTCGAGGTGACAAATTTTTTTTCAGTTTTTTTTTATTTATAAAACAAACCGTTAATTGGATTTTTTTCTTAAAATATAATTGTTTTGTATCACGTTACAATATATAATATAAAATTTAATTCAAGTCTCTAGCGTCATTGGTTCATGAGATATTTAGGGTTAACCAAAATGTTCACCTTTTTTTTAAACTGCTATGGAAAAAAAACCACCCACGCAATTTTCTTGAGATCCCTTTCTGCATCTTTCTGCCTTATTATCTGTATAACAAAATTTATTTGAAGTCGATATCTCTTCTGGTTCTTGATCTATGGACGACGAAAAAACGTCGCAAACGTACGGACGTACGGACGTACGAACACACGCACGCACAGACATCTCTCTAAAAATCTTTTATTTCGACTCTAGGGACCTTAAAACGTCTTGAAATATCAAAGCTTTCAATTTGACAAATCGTACCCATTACAATAACTTCCTATGGGAAGTTAAAAATGTGTGAATAGTTATAAGAGCAATGGATGGAATGGTCCATTCAACTTTGAGAATTCCAATTAGGTCCGAATGAGCGTGTTTGCTTTGTTTATTTTCACGAACTGTTTATGTTAAGACATATTCGGATGACCGTTTTTAATAAAAACTCATAAGCAATTTACTTGTTAGCAAAACGAAAAAAAAAGGTTGACAATTTTGGATTTGCTACTTAGGAAAATGCAAACTCTTAATAATAAGTTGTTTAACAATTTGCGCCAGTAGTTTGTATGAAACAAAAAAAAAGTCAAAAATCAATTTTGACCAACATTTTACTGTTGCTATTTTTAGGTTTTTATTTTTTGTAAAAAAAAGTATCAGTTTTTATTTTTCTAAAAAATATACCAAATGTCAAAGGTGATATTTTCTTATGCCTAAATTATTTTGAAGGTAATGTCTTTTTTTGTCGCAAAATATTCGAGGTGGTAAATATTTGTTTTCAGCTTTTTTGATTTATAAAAAAACCGTCAGTTGATGTTTTTGAATGAACAGAAATTTCATATCTCGTCACTCAAAAGTCATAAAATGCTGCGATATAGAAATTTTGCTATTGTAAAAAATTGACACCATCTCAATCATTGATAGCAATAGATTCATTACTTCGGCGTATTTGACAGATACTATGCAAAATGAAAGAAAGAGAGTGAGAGTCAGTGAATAAAGTCGTGTTTCATATTGTCTCCAGGAAATTTACTTTTTGAGCCTCAAATTTTGAAGTAAAAACAGAAAAATATTTACGAACACTAGCGGTTTTGTTTTTGTGGGTGAGTTTTTTCTTATTTGAAAGTGGAAGATAGGCTTATTTATTATAAATTGGCCAAGAAAATATTCCTCAGTTTCGACTGACGGCAACTGTCGTTTAAAATGGCTCTTGATTGCACACCACCAAAAGGAACCGACAAAAACACAACAACACAAAACCGTTCCGCTAAGAGAGTCCTAGCCAAAACATCACCGGAACACTTTCCACCTCAAAAACAATCCGCTGAAAGAATTAATATGTCTGTCGGAAATATGTTGATTCCCGATCTTTTAAACCTGGTAAAGGGCACAATGTCCTCACTTCTGGATGAAAAGCTGAAAGATCTTCCAACCAAAGCAGATATGGATAAAATTGGGTCAGAAATTATTTCTCTAAAAAATGACAATGTCGCTCTTAAGGCTCAGTTATCTGAGATGGAGTCCCGGTGTTCTTCTCTTGAACGTCAAGTTGAGCTCATGTCAAAGAAGGCAAATGAGAAAAACATTATTCTACACTTTCCAACTGAAGCGGGGGTCCAAGGAGTAGAAAAAGCAAAAGAACTTTGCATGGATTTGCTCCAAATGCAGGACAGGACAGTAATTGCCGATACACGCACGATTCGTTCTAGAAATGTAAACACCGAAAACGTGATTGTCGAGTTGCAAAACAGAGAGGATGTCGGACGTATTCTAAAATCGGCAACACGATTAAAAGGCACAGGTATTTCACTTCACAAAGATTACCCAGCAGCAGCAAGGGAAAGGAGACGAAAACTTTTCCAAATTAAGTCACAAATATCGTCGAAAAATCGAAATATTAAACCATTTGTCCGCGGAGAGACTATCATAATCGAGGGAAAAACATTTTATTTCAACCGAAATAATGTGTTGACATGTGATGATGATGGGGGAATGTCATTACAGCAGCTGTCAAACGATGTGTCAACAAATAAAAACTCTGCCACAGCTCACCAAACTGCAGATAGTCAGGTGCTGCCAAATTATTTTTAACGAAAATGCCGTCAGTCATGTTTACACTAGTAATTTAAGTAATGTAATCGTAAATAATGTTTCATGTAAAATTTGTTCGTACAATGTAGCAGGTTTAGGAAACAAATTAATTTATAAAGAATTTTTTGATAAAATTAGACTAAATGATATTTTTCTACTGTTTGAGACTTTTATACATAAGGACACAGACAAATATGAGAATTCTTTTCCGGAATTTTTATTAAATTGGATTCCAGCCGCGAGGCCTCAAGTATACGGAAGAGCGAGCGAAGGATGTCTGTTCGGAATAAAAAAATCGTTTCAAAAAAGCACAAGTTGCCGATTTGTTAGCGAGATGAATAGAACGGTTGTTGAAATAACCGCGATTAATGAAAAATTTTATATCGTACCAGTTTATATAAATTGTAACAAGTGGATGGATGATTTTGCTGAGTTGTATAACTTCCTGTTGGAGCTGGGTAGAGAAAATATTATGTTAATCGGTGACTGTAACGCAAGGGTGGACTCTTCGCAGCTGCTTCAGGTGGAACCAGAATTTATGCCAGCATCAATATGTGATGAGAGATCAGCGTGTGACACAACGGTAGACAGCAAAGGGAGAAAGTTTATAGAAATGTGTGAAACAATCGGACTAACACTACTGAACGGGAGAATGCCGAGCGACAAAAATGGTAACTTCACCTTTATAAGAGGAACTTCCTGTTCCACAATAGATTATTGCCTCATTGGTGGAAGGTGGCTTGATTGTGTAGATGATCTAAGCGTTGAGGAACTAGTATATTCTGATCACCTTCCATTAAATGTTAAGTGTAAATTCAGTGAATTACAAGGAGAAAGAAATGAAGGTCTGAAATGACTGCCTAAACTTAAGTGGAAGGGAACTCTGTTGGCGTCATATCAAATGAACCTTGACCTGTGTATAAATACTCTAAGCGATGACCAAATTAAGTCCACTCGAGGTATTGATCTGCTAGTTTCAAGCATATCTCAAACAGCACAAACTTTTCAATCACGCCGCATGCAAAACTGGAAGGATCCATGGTTTGATGCAGAATGCGAGGCAGCAAGGAAAAAGTCTTTCGGCTTTCTGAAACTTCTCAGAGCAACAAATTCAATGTCAGCTAAATCAAGGTATCAAGAGGCAAATAAGGCTTTCAAAACAATTTGTAAAGTAAAGAAAAACCAATACTCTCGCTCTCTCATGCAAAGATTATCGGAAGTAAGAGACAGCCGTGCTTTTTGGAAGCTTGTTCGGGAATTAAATGGCATACCGTTTGCGAGGAAAACTGAAATAAGCATAACTATATTAGCGGAACATTTCGAACGGTTACTTTGTGTCTCGGGAAGCCCAAATGCAGTTTGCCTACCCATTGGTGGGAAACGATTATCTCGACCGTGCTTTCACAACACAAGAGATAACAGATGTCCTTAGCAGATGCAGTATAAATAAGGCTCCAGGGGAGGATCGTGTCCCGTACGAATTCTACAAGTACGCATCGGAAAATTTCATAACAAAGCTTACGGATGCCTTCAACTACATTTTTGATAGCGGTGAAATTCCACAAAACTTTCGAAAGAATATCATCTTTCCCCTATTTAAAAAAGGTGATGTAAACGACCCTAACAACTATCGAGGTATATCTTTCTTGAACGCAGTTATGAAAATTTTTACCGGAGTCATTTTAGACAGGCTGACACTCTGGACACAAGAACACAACCTCCTAAGTGAGTTTCAAGCTGGGTTCAGGAAGGAATATTCAACAGTAGACAATATTTTTGCCTTAACAAGTATCGCTAGTTCTTACATTAGCAAAGGAAAGAAATTATATGCTTTCTTCATTGATTTTAAGGCAGCCTTCGACTCAACCGGATCGCTCTCTTCTACAAACTCAGTTGTATCGGTTTGTCATCAAAAATGTTAACGATAATACGCCGGCTGTATGAAGATAATTTATCAGCAGTATGGGACGGAGCTGAAAGATTAGACTGGTTTCAAACGACATCAGGAGTCAAACAAGGTTGCCTTTTGAGTCCACTTCTCTTCTCACTCTTTTTAGATGACCTGACATTGTTTCTACCAGGAGGTATTTCTTTTGCGGGTACCGACATAAAAGCATTGCTTTATGCAGACGATATTGTCATTTTTGCAGAAACTCCAAATATGTTGCAAATCATGATAAACAAATTGCAATTGTACTGCCAGCTGTGGAGTCTCACAGTTAATACCAGAAAGTCTAAAGTGATGATATTTCGAAATGGAACAGGACGGTATGCAAGGGATGAGAAATGGAAATGGGAATGTGAGGAACTCGATGTGGTAAGGGAGTATAAATACCTCGGAATTATCATAACCCCGCAGCTCTCTTTTAAAAAGCATCTTCAGGAAAAGTTGAAGGAAGCAAAAAAAGCAATCAACTGCAATTGGAACGGAGTACTTGGGAAAAAACACATTGCTCCGAGTGCTAAGTACAAGCTTTTTGAAGCGATCATGCGATCAGTTATGTGTTATGCGGGGCAAGTATGGGGAATAAATCAGCATGAGGAAGTTGAAAAACTTTTGAGGTATTTTATAAAAAAGATATTCTGGCTCCCGGAAAATACCCCGACATATATGCTGCACTTAGAGACCGGTGTCGCGCCGCTCTACGTCTTCACCCTCAAGATGCATCTGTACTATATCTCCAAAATAATAGCGCTCCCAAATCATCGACTGCCAAACAAGATAGTAAAACATCTTCTATCCCAAAAGTCTCAATTCTTTGAAGAATGGACAAGACTAGGCACCCAGCATGAGGTCCAGTTATTAGAAAACAACTTAGAATCTTGGAAAGACAGCTTCCCTACACTGTTGGAAAAAATTGAAGTTTCAATGTTTGCTGAATTTGAAGAATTGGCCCATAGGAGCGAATCCCGAAATATGTATAAGCTGCTGCAGTACAACCTTGGCGAAAACAACTATTTCAATGACCGCTTTTCAATTAGTTTAATATCATCGATTTTCAAAACCAGGGGGGAATTGCTTCGCCTAAACTATCAGCCTTATGGACCTGAAGGGAGCATAGAGTGCAGTCTTTGCAACCTGCGAGCGATCGAAAATGTCCTTCACTTCTTGGGAACATGCCCAATATTGAAAACGATTCGACGTGCACACTGGGGAAAATGGTTACTGACTTTAGAAGAAACCAAGGACATACTCAACGGCCAAAATTGGACGAACTTATACTCATTCGTCAAGGCAGCATATAATTATAGAATGCAAATTATACATGAAGCTTTTTAAAAAATACAGGCGTGAATCCATATTAATTATGTAACTCTAATTAGGTACTTCAAAAATTTTTCTTGTAAACAAAAAACTAACATAAAGATACTATAAGAATTATAATTATTCAATTTATGTAATGTTAACTAAATAATACTCTTTTTTTCTGGCTGACGGCAAAAGCCAATGCTATATTTTGTGTTTAAGTATGCATAATGTATCTCAATATTTTCTTTTAAATAAAATCACTACTACTACTACTACTATGCAAAATGGTGTGGACCTAGTTTCCAAGTATACATTTAAAATGCGATAATAGAACAAAAATATTTATGAAGTACTGATTTTAAAATTTAAAGAATTTAATTCTCTTTGAAAATGCATCAAGGCATCAAATCAATATTATTATAAACATTGAAACCAACCAACTTCAGAAATAATGATTTTCTCATATTTTCTCTGTTATTGAAACATTTTTATTTTTAACCTAATTTCAACACTATAAATTATTTAAAAAAAAACAAAGACAAAAAAAAACTTTATCAATTCCCACTAACTGCTGCGAAATAAACCAAATTAATTACTACAGAAAAAAAAGCAATTTTAACTCAGACCCCATTAAGTCATTAATTTAAATACTTTCATATAAAATTCCCTTTATTGCTCCCTACACACCGGCTCCGGATGGAAATGCAATTAAAATACAATAATTCCAATTTTTACTAATTAACGTCGTCACACACTGTCACCGCAAAGCAATCATTGCATTCCACAATAATTAAACATAAATTACTACGCCATTATACCCACTTAAAAATTGCTGCATGTAGGTATATAAGGGAGTCCTTTATAGGATATAATAACAATGTACATATATATACCATCAAACTATGTACAGTACATAATATATATAAAGACCTTTATTATATATAGATAAAGATATAGACGACATGATGATAACTAAGTAATTTACCAGTTTTCAAAAGGACCCTTAAATCCTTGAATTTTCCATGAGCTAAACAAATAACCCTCAATCCAACCAACCGAACCCGACATACTAGTATTATAATGACATTGATGATGATATCCTGAGTTACAATCATCGATTAACTTTCGGTCAAATAGTTGAGTATATAACAATTTATTAATAATTCAGGCACAAGGAGTCGTCCTTTCCTGTATTTACTGGACCTTTGAATAAACTTATAGCTTAAATGAGAAAAATACTAAAAGAACAAGAAGAATAATAAACTGACTGTCCTTATTTCTTTATCTCTTCCAAGAAGAAGACAAACCAAAGAGTATTTTCTTTCGTTTGCTTCGTTTCGTTTTGTATACTTCTATGCTCCCTGGGGCTCATTTCCGCCGGAACAATAAGGTTTTTCGTTTGCCAAGTAGTAATCTAAATATTTTTTTCCCGGAATTTTACTTCCTTTTCTATTTCCTGCAAGGAATTTTCTTCGGAAGGAGTATAGAGATATAAATACAAACATATACCCACCACCCAAAAACACAACAAACAACATTACAACAACCGAACCGAACCGAACAAAATCGTTCCATTCGACTTCGACTACGACTTCGACCAGGCCTCTTCATTTAGCTCAGATTCCGTTTAAGTATTTCCCAAGACGCTCGTACAGTTTTGCAAATAGCCTTTCAGCATAACAGAAATAACCCTCGGCACCTGTTGAGTAATGTGGCTGTAGTACACAATTTATATATCTTTATCCTGGAAAACCTTGATACGAGGACGAGGAAACCCTATAGGAAAGAGGAAGCCGCATATACGAGTACCTATACTATATAGCAGTATTTACAGCAAAGGCTGGCAGGAAGGATAGGTTGAGTTTGAGGGTTGTAACGAAGCGCAAAAAGGGATTAAACAAACAAAACAGCTTTCTCGAATATAATGTGAAATATTTATGCCATCGCCCATCAGATGATTGTGTATTCGTGGCTCTCTAGGTAAGCACAAGCTGAAGCCGAAGCAGAAACAGAAACAGAAACACCACAACCAAAACCCAACATACGCCCAGACAGTTGTTGGTGCGTGTTGTGTTAATTGTACAGGGTACAGGGTACAGGGTACAGACAGGTACACCTGGGTATACGATCCCCAATTGTCGATTAATTCCCATTAATAGTCCGCACTTCATTTAACCCACGGTTTTAATTTTGGTTATGCCAAAACCGCTGGGGATTAAGATTTTTATTTGAGCTTCCCAGAATTGAGTCTGGTGTTCTGCTCCTCCTTCATAATAATAACAACTACAACAAGGCTATAGAGGCCCTCAGTCAGCGCTTATTATATCCGGTAAATTAAGGAACCCATCTGATATAGGGGGTTTACGTTAACGTTAACGTTAACGTGAATGTAAACGTGAACGGGCTTGATGATGGTTTAGCAGCGTATAGCGTATGAGCGGAGCGTGCGGACATAAATTCAATCTTAAGGCTTATTTTTCGAGTAATTCGCAGCCAAGGATATAATGGCAGTCTGTTGAATTGGCGAAAAAACAGGAAATTGCTACTTTGAACAGTTACGAGTTACTGTAAAAGGCCTATGCTTAGTAAGCAGTTCATTTTCGTACCCTTAGTTATTTTGCTTCTTGTGATTTTATTTTATATGTTGAAGATTTTGGGATTAAAGTAATGAATACTATCTGAGTGGGCTTTTGTGGGATTTTTGTAGAAATAAAAGGAAATATATATTCATTTCGGAAACTGTTTCGATTCTTTTGCACCCATTGACTTTGATTTGCTATTTTCTTTTATAAATTACCAAACAAAACTCTTCTTTTTCTTTTTTGTTTACAAAGTAGAATTAAGAAGTATGTATATAGAAACATACAGATGTAACTATAGCTATAGGTTCTACTTGAATTTCTTAAGTTTTATGGAACTGACCTTGGATCTGGATATGACCTGGAACTATATGTATTTCTGGAGAACTCTGTTTTTCACGCACTTTGTCTTGAATTTGAAAGTTCTTGAAACTTTTCTTCAATTATCTTAAGTTCTGGAAACTTTTTAATGTTTTATCTTTATCTAAAATGAATTTTGGTAGACTTGTAAGAATCTTTAGGAAGATGCGTTGAGCTTTCTCCTCTTCTTGGTACTTATTTGTATGGGGATTAGAGTTGAAGCTAGCCACAACGGATTGGTATCTAATGAGTGTTTTTTGAAAACTTATTATAAATTTTATTTTACCTGAAATGTTTGTATAACTTTATGTTTAAAATAAACCGAAGACATAATAACCACACGTATTTGAAAGGTAAAATGACAATGAATATAAACCTGATTGCACATTGCCCTCCATTTTAAGAAGGGATCATTCATTAAGCTCCCAATTTTTGTTAACTTCCCATAGGAAGTTATTATAATGGGTCCGATTTGTCGAATTGAACATTTGGAAATTTCTCGACGTTTCAAGGTCCCTAGAGTCGAAATAAAAGATTTTTAGAAAGATGTCTGTGCGTGCGTGTGTACGTACGTCCGTACGTTCGCGACGTTTTTTCGTCGTCCATAGCTCAAGAAACAGAAGAGATATCGACTTCAAATAAACTTTGTTACACAGATAATAATGCAGAAATATGCAGAAAGGGCTCTCAAGAAAATTGCGTGGGTGGTTTTTTTACATAGCAGTTTAAAAAAAGGTGAACATTTTGGTTAATTCTAAATATCTTCCGAACCAAAAACACTAAAGACTTGAATTAAATATTATATAATATATTGTAACGTGATACCAAACAAGTTTTTTTTTTGAAAAAAATCCAATTAACGGTTTTTTTTATAAATAAAAAAAAAACTGCAAACAAAAATTTGTCACCTCGAAAATTTTACGAATACAAAATGATTTTATCACTAAAACAATTTTGTGCAAAGAAAAATAACGTTTTTTTCAACATCTGGTAAAATTTTGAGAAAAATCGAATTGACAGTTTTAAAAAAAAAATAAAAACCTAAAAAAAATATTACTCAAAGTTGGTAAAAATTAAATTTCAACTCAAATATCTTTTCAAAAATTTAGGATTATGGCCAACTTATTTTAGCTTTTAAGAAATATTGTTTTCAACATTCTGAAAAATGTTGATAAAATTCGAATTGACAGTTTTCTTACAAAAAATAAAAACCTAAAAAAAACAGTTAATAAAAGTTGGTAAAAATTGATTTTCGACTCAAATATCTTTTCAAACCTTTGAGATATTGGCTTTAAACTATTTTCACTTTTAAAAAATATTGTTGTCAACATTCAGTAAAATGTTGACAAAAATATAATTGACAGTTTTCTTACAAAAAATAAAAACCTAAACAAAAAAATTCATAAAAGTTGGTAAAAATTGATTCTCGGCTCAAATATCTATTCAAAATTTTGAGATATTGGCTATAAACTACTTTTATCTTTTAAAAAATATTGTTGTCAACATACATTAAAATTTCGAGAAATATCTAACTGACAGGTTTTTACAAAAAATAAAAACCTAACAAAAAAACAATACTAAAACGTGGTAAAAATTGACTTACGACTCAAATAGCTTTTCAAAAATTAAAAGTATTGTCTTACTCTTTTTATTTCACAGAAAATATTGTTTTCGATATTCAGTAATTTTAAGAAATCCTACTAAAATTGGTAAAAATTGGTTTTCGACTAAAAATCTCGTTAACAAAAATAGATTTCGAAATCAAAATATTTCATTGTACGCAAAATATTGTTGGTAATTTTTAATTTTTTAAGAATAATTCAAGTGACAACTTTTTTAACAAAACACGAAAACATACAAACTTTTAAACAAGACAAATCGACAGACGGGATGCGATGTTATCAGTGTGGGTCGCATCCAAGCCTCTTTTCATTAATTTTTTAATTGTATACATATATTTTTCATGTTAATTATATTTTAAGTATTTATATTTAACTTACGTTTATTTTATTAATCGTACACATGTGAATATTTATCTAGTAGTCTAATTGTAGATTTTTAAATCTCATATTGATGAATAAATAAATAAATAAATAAAAGTAATTCTTGTCATGAAAAGGGCTTTCTCAAATCCCCCCCAATCACTGACAACATTACTCGTACGGGAATGGTTGAGAGTTGTTTATTTATTTATTTACTCGTAGATAATCAATTTTGTAAGAAAAAACAATTTAAGTTAGCCCAAAGTTACTTTTTTCATCCTACTTAAGGTTAAATAACATGGACTTTTCATGTAATATCTGAAATTATGTACTTTTGTTAGTTTTCTATTGGAAGCTATTTTTTTAGGGTTGGGTTCGATATCCCGATTTTTATATTCCCGTTTCTTGAAATCCCGATTTTAAAATCCCGTCTTTTATAATCCTGCTTTTTATAATCCCGAATTTTTATAATCCCGCTTTTTGTAATCCCGTTTCTTATAATCCTTTTTTTTATAATCCCGTTTTTTTATTATCCCGATTTTGCAATCAAAACTAGTTGTTTAATTTTTAAAAAATCGCGCGATTTTTTAAAATTAAACAACTAGTTTTGATTGCAAAATCGAAATTATAAAAAAATTAAAAAAAATTCAAAAATTAGGTATTTTTCTTGATTCTTTTTATTGTAACCTTTACCAAATATAACATATCAAAAAATAAAAATATAAAGTAAAGTAGTATTTTTTTAAAACAAAACAACTAACTCAAATTAAAAATTAACAAAGTCAACGATAGTGGTAAGACCGTTATCCAGAGGTAGATTTGCTGTAGTATGCATTTTGTTTGTGCAAGAATTAATATTGTAAACAAAACTTATTGTTTATGTACAGTAAAAACAAAACAAATTACGATATTATTATATAATAGCGGCCCGTCCCGGCTTCGCACGGGTAGGTTTTATGGCTAATTTTTTTACATTTTCGGTTGGTTTTAATAGGGATTTCTAAAGATTTCTGTAGTAATCTAGTACTAAATATAGCCTATGTTACTCAGTGATAATGTAGCTTTCTAATGAAAAAAGAATTATTAAAATCGGTCCAGTACTTTTTGAGCTTATTCGTTACATACAAAAATACAAATCTTTCCTCTTTAAATTATTAGTGTAGATTTATTTTATTTGTAATTATTAAATATTACCTAGTCAAGTAATTTAACATTCAAACCTTTGACTCCCATTATTATTCAGTTTAATGCACGTATTTTGTAAAAAAAAACGGGATTGTCGGGATTTGCCGGGATTTTAAAAATCGGGATTGTAATTGATCGGGATTTTGAATAAGCGGGATTTTAAAAGACGGGATTTCAAAAAATCGGTATTTTAGAAGACGGGATTATAAAACTTTTTTTTCGGGATTTTTTAAAAACGAGATTTTAAAATGCGGGATTCCGATACGCTCCCATTTTTTTATTGTAGAATTTAAAATTTCGACAGTTTTTGGCGTTGAACCTAAATATTTTTACTTCAGAATAATTTTATACTTGAAAAATCCATTTGACAGAATTTTGTAAGCCTCTAGGGTTTAGTAAGAGAGGCTAGATCGAAACTTGTTGATTTGTTGTCTTATAATCAGTAAATACAAGGCTCATAATTAAAGATTGTTTGAAACAGGGAATTTATATGCGGCATGATTGGCTTGTGATATTTTTATATTTTATTCTATGATAACGAATTTGAAAAGCATCAAAAACTAGTCTTGATTCAAACTTAACATAATATGTATGAGTTCATAAAAACTACTAGAAAAAATCGAAATTTGATTAGTTTTGGTCTTAACACCACATCAAAAATATCTACTAGCTGACCACTCGTTGCTCTGGCTTACGTTTTTTTTTTATAGTACATTTTTGTAAAATTTTTAAGGGGAACGATTGGAGAACATCAGACATGGGCACCACCATGCTTTTTTACATGACGAATTTCCTATTACCTCTTATTACAATAAAATTATTATTTACGAAAGAGGACGGAAATGTTGAAGCTGGTTTGGGATTTTAAAAGGGGGGGGGGACTTTGAACACAATTGATCAAAATGTTCGTACACTTGATGTAAAGCAAAAATCAATACAAAAGAATTAAATTTAAAATGTATTATTATTTTTATTCAAGTTTGTAACAAATGAGTATTTTACAAAGTTTTTAATAAATAACACGTGACAGTCAAACTTATAAAAATGATGTAGGTAAGGCGGGTAATTTAAAATCTTCTAAAAATATATTTATTATTTTGAGTTATACCAAAATACTTTTAATTTCAATTTAATTTAGCATAAATCGGTGCACAATATTTTTGGTTGACATGTCTTTCGCTAACACAAATAGGTACGACGCGACGGGTTTCCTACTCGCGAACATACATAACATAGCTTCGCATTGGAAAAACATGGATTTTCAAAATCTAAATCACAAATGGACATTGTTTGGCCTTGATAATTGGAAACTGGGTATGAAAGAATCTGAAGGTATCATTGGAACATAATGCGTGACAACAGGACCACTTTTCCATGAAACTTTCGAGTTAAAATGGTTGCTTCAAAAATATTTCCGGTAATCTTTTTGATGACCAAACAAGTACCGTTGCATAATTGAGATGGATTCAAATTACGCAGGAGGATAATAAGTGAACCAATCTTTAATCGAAGATTATGTGACGGTATTCCAGGTATATCAAGTGAATTTAGAAATTCAATTGGAAAATATACACTATCATTTTCATTAGCAACATTATCGATTGATTTAAGAGGCATCAGATCGCCTGATAGCAACTGTTGTATCGGGAAGTTAATTTCGTCAACATCAATATTTTTGGCTGCCAATATAGCCCCATGATTGAACCAGTTATGATTCAAGTCTGACATAGCGCCATCTATTGAATACTTACTCAATCCAGTCAACAGATGTCGCCATCTGTTAGAATCGTTTGGAGCTAACAAATAATTGTGACTGTCAAATAATAGACAAATAATTAGCAATAAAATAATATTGCGATCATAAATTGAGATTTAAGTTATCCTATCTTTCAAGTTAGATCAAAGTGCACACGGTGTACAAATTTGATTAAAATCGGTTAAGTAGTTTAGGACTCCATCGCAGACAAACATCATGACACTTAGTTTATATGTTTTGTAGGTAGGTAGGTGTAGGTTTTTATTTTTTGTAAGGAAACTGTCTAAAGAATGTTTCTACAAATTTTATCAAAATGTAATTAGGTTGATCGCATTATTAGTGCCTGAGATATTTGAGTAAAAATCTCTGTTGGTTTTTGAGATATACGATCGGAGACAGACAGCTCTCTAAAAGATAAAAAGTTCACAAATAAATAGTACAGTACAGCCTCGCTAGTCCGGACACTCGCTAGCCTGGACACTTCAGTAGTCCGGACACCTCTATGTTTCGGACACTTTCAAAAGTTTACCTCTGCAGTCCGGACAGCGTATTAAAATGCTTATGTACAATACACATACATATATTATTTGTCGCTGTTTCTTGGAAAAAACGTTTGTTCATACGATTACGGAGAATCCTCTTCTAGTTTTATCGCTTGTAGTTGGCTCTGGAATCTAGACATTTTAATCGTTGCAAATTTACTCATTGGAAGTTTATATTTGTGGGATTTTTCATGCTCTGTTACATTTCATCGTGAGCTTTCTTTAAGGATAAGGCATATTTTTTGGTGTAATTTGAATTTCTCATTGAAAATTTTTAAAACATAAGTTATTACTTATTATGGCTTCTACAAAGAAAAGGAAGCATGTTACTTTGACACTTTCTGAGAAATGTAAAATATTGGATGATATTGAAACTGGCAAATCAGTCAGGCAAGTAGCAGAAATTTTCAAAGTCTCAAAGTCAACTGTTTTTGATATAAAAATGAATAAGATGAAAATTCGGAAATTTGTATCTAACACATTCCAAGGATCAGGTAAGCTTACAAAAGGTCTTAAATTTAAGGTCTAAGATCATTTAAAAATTGCCTTAAGGACAGAGAAAAATTATCAGACAAGGTGAACACCCAGCGGTAGAAGAAGCATTGATGACATGGTTCATCCAACAAAGAAATCATCATGTGCCAATTTCAACAGATATGATTCAAACCAAAGCCAAATTCTTTTACAAAGAGATGACAGGTAAGGAAGATTTTGCAGCAAGTTCTGGTTGGTTGGAAAAATTTAAATTGCGACATGGAATTCGATGCCTTAAGATTTGTGGCGAAAAAGTATCCAGCGACGTTGCTGCTGTTAAGCCTTTTCAAGAAAATTTTTTAAAACTGATTCAAGAAATTATCATAAGTGAAGAACAGGTATATAATGCTGATGAGTCAGCTGTCTTTTGGAGGGTTCTTCCGAGGACGACATGGGTTCATGCGAATGAAAAATCAGCTCCTGGCAGAAAAATATCGAAAGATCGCGTTACTTTTATGCCATGTTCTAACGCTGCAGGAACTCATAAGTTACCCCTCTTAGTTATCGGAAAATCAGTTAATCCGAGGGCTTTTAAAAACGTTAATCTTCCAGTAGCATATAAAGCTACCAAAAAAGGCTGGATGTCTACAACGATTTTTTTGATTGGTTCAAGAATAATTTTATTCCAAGTGTGAAAAAGTTTTTGACAGAGATTAACATGCCGTTGAAAGCACTTTTGGTTTTGGATAATGCCCCATCTTATCCTAAAGAAGACGAAATAAACTTTGATCCGAACTTCAGAGTCTTATTCTTACCGCCTAATTGTACAGCAATATTGCAGCCGATGGATCAAAATTTAATTCAGAATATAAAGGTAGCATATAGAAAGCAGCTATTGACCCACATCCTACTGGAAGATGATAAAAACATTGCAGCAGTCTTAAAAAAATTCAATTTGCGAGATGTTGTTTATTCTTTAGATTCAGCTTGGAAAGGTATTGGAGAGAAAAATATTAAAAAGAGTTGGTCAATATTAGGGCCAGAACTGGCATCCCAATGGAATAATGAAGACCTTATACCACTTTCACAGTTACGCCAACAAATTGACTCGGATTCTTCGCATGCTGATTTAAATAGAATTTATGCCATGATAAGAATAATTGATCCGAATGGTGACACATCCACATATGAAATCAATAAATGGGCAATTGGTCAAAATGAAGTCTCCTACGACTTTTCTGATAATGACATTATTGAAGAAGAAGACAGTGAAGATGAAAATGTAAACAAAGAAGTTTTGAAAATTTCAAAAAATGAAGCAAGGAAGATATTTGCCAAGGGCATTCAGTGGGCCGAACAAAATAATGCATCTCAAATGGAAATCCTTCTCCTAAAGAGGTTACGCGAAAAAAGCTGAAAAGATGTTTTTAGATAAAGCGTTCCAACCAAAAATTAACACGTGCTTTCCTACTCTTTAAAAAAAATTAAAATGCGTTCATATTTCTTACATACATACGTACCTGTATATATTTAAATTATGTGTATATGTACTTCTATTTGTAATAAAAAGGTTTTAAAAAGTTTTCGGTTGTCCATTGTATTTAATTTTTTCTCTATAGTCCGGACATTTCGCTATTCCGGACACGGTAGAAACCTTATGTTTCCGGACTAACGAGGCTGTACTGTATTCTCAACACTTCGGAACTTATTCGTTCTGCTCTTTTAATCAAAACCATAAAAGTAGTGAGCTTAGAAGAAAAGGAAACAGGAACATATTATTGGGGCTTAACAGTCTACCTAAAGTATTTACATACATATATTTTCTAAGCCCTAAGTGATTCAGAAACAGTTTTAATACCTTCACAAAAGTAATCATACATTTAAATACCTTGTAATAAGCAAAACTTAAGCTATTCTAATTTTTTGGTGTAATTTCCGGTTATGTGTTACTTTTTAAAAGCATTCTTTTTGCATTTTTTTATTTACTTAAGGTGTATTATACTGCTTAAAAGACTTGGAACTCATTTGACACATAAATTTCGAGTATCATATTTCAGAAATTTAATTTCAAATGTAAATCCCAAAGAAATTTTAATACCTACCAACCGTTATCGTCAGAGTTGAAATATGACTCCTTGTTGAAATTAAAAAGATGATTGGAGTTTCTTTATCCTTTAGCCTATATTTGAATCCATATTCTCTTTTGCACGCCAAGGCTCTAAATTCCAACAGTTAAACAAAAATGTTGAAAGCAAAGAAAGAAAAATAATCAAATTTCTAATTCTGTTCAACTAATTCGGGGCTTAAATACATCAAAAATTGCTATCTCACACCTTATCACCATTTTTAAATAAGACACGGTACGTTTAAAAAACATAAAATGTCTAGTTTAAACTATATATAGGCTAGGTTATCCTGAATGTTTAATAAGAAAAACAAAGCACAACACAAAACACCAAAGGAATTTCAATTTAAAGATACTGAATCCTACTCTGATGTAATAAGGGGACTAAGGAGTCTCTATGAATTACGACCCCAAAAAGCAAAGATCCATTTTCATCGTAAAACCAAATAGGCAAAACCGCACAATGTCTTCATAACTCCGGCATAATGAACCACATTTGATGTTTCTGCCGCCCGAACTCGACGACCGAAGACGACGACGACGAACGCCTTTGCAATGGCGTATTTCCCCTCTTAAGAAACCATAAACTTACCCCAAAACTAACTGCTGAGTAATGACATTTGCAATTCTGGCTGATGGCAATCCGACCATCCATCCAGCCAGAAACCACAAAAATACGTGCACTCCCCTGTCCTTTTCGACTCCCGAACCGAACTCCGAAAATAACCACCACCACAGATTGTGTTCGCTGAATATTCCTTTCCATTTTATTACCGTCATCTGCATAACCCTCAGCACATCATACAGTTATTCGCATTATGATTGCTTCCCTTCTGTGTTCTTTGGGTAGATGGGGAGGCTTTATTGGGCTTGGGCTTGGGCGAGGAGCGAGGAATACGAGTAAAAGTGAAAGCATAAGGTTTAAGGATCCCCAACCAAATTCACCACTCTAATACGCTTTATTGTCCAGAAACATCGGTCGCCACTCGCCTAATGACTCCATTAAGCGGCGCTTATACAATTTAGCTTGACCTTACCTCGTGCCCAACTCTATTTCGTGTCGTCTCGTCTCGTCCTGTCCTGGACCGATTTCGATTTCGATTTTGATTCCAAGCAACTTACAATTTGATTGAGTCGATTACTTTATCAAAAACGTTTCAATATTTCATTGAACGCCTTTTGGGCAGATGTTGTAATTTTCTATTTTTGATTGGTCGGTCTTTTATATAAGTTCGTTTTGCCACAGCATGTTGCCTCGGATACAATTAATTATTGCAAACACAATAGAAAAGTCAAATATTATAAAAGCCTCCCACTTATGCATAATGATGTCGGCAGATCATTAATTTTGCTTGCTCTCAAGATTGCCCCCCACCCCCCCTCCTCCAGCTTCAGGTATACAGTTGAGCTGATTCCTATATAAACTTAGGTCCCTTAACGGTCGAAGATAAAAATTCACTTAAACTTTTCCAATTATACGACTTGGAATCCTAACCTTAAAATAATAAAAATAAAAGAAAAGAAAAAAGGAATTTGAGGAAAATGAAAAGATTTACACAAATTACAAATCCTAGTTTGGAGTATCCTTTTTCATGAACCTCCAACCCTCATTCGTTTTCCTTGGAAACAGAAACAGCTACGAGTATATAGCTCTTCAATGTAAGAAAATTGAAAGCTTCTTCCACTTGGTGAAATTTGTCCTCCTCCTTGACTTCCTTCGATACCGTGGTGGAGTGTGCTTGCCTGTTCAATGAAAATCGATTAGCAATCTTTTGCTGAAATAAAGAAGCATAACAGCGACGACGACGACGATGAGGATGATGACGACGACGATAAAGGAGTTGGAGAAGACCATCATCATCGGTATTTCGAAGGATTCCATGCAAAACGAAAGAAATAGATTCAATAAAATTCAAATATCCTTCCCGTCCTTTGCGCATCGGAATGGCAGCCAATACCGAATGAATCCCCAAAATGTTGAAATTATCCTTGCCCTATTCCCTCTATTGCTCGTTGTACTCGAAGGGCATGGTTACCACTTTTAACTTAGGGAGTGTATAATTAAAAAAAAATTGTTTTAGCAGATATGCAGTTTTTTGATAACACCTATAGTTGGCTTTCCATCACCTCTTCACCTGCTGTTCATCGATTTTGAGAAGGTTTTTGAAAGCGGCTTTAGCAGAGAGGTCGAAATGTCACGTCTTACATGGAAGTAAGTTGTCAGAAGAGTTTGAAGTCCAAAGTGAAGATAGACAGGACTGCATGCTGTCACCAATTTTTTTTTTATTCGTGATCAGTAATGTGCTGCTGGCAGCCTTGACAGGAAACGGAGGAATAAGATGTACCCTGACAACATCCCTGAAATATCTCAACAACATCCCTGAAATATATCGACTATCTAAGGATAATGGATCTTCATCAAATGACAACAAAAGTGGAGAAAGAAGCAGAAATTGTGGGTCAGAAAATCAACACGCAAAGAACTAAGGTGTTCAACTACCGAACCGCAAATCATCTTCTTTGATAAACATTGCTCAACAACCACAAGAAAAAGTAGACCGTTTTTAGTATCTTGGAATTATTGTCTCTACTGAAGGTGGAACTGCACAAGATATCGCTAGCTGTATAGCGAAATCAAAGGCTGTGCTCGGGTTGATGTTCAGTGTTCGTAGGAACAACGTCTGTTTTTCTCAAACGTTGAATCGGTACTGTTAAACGGTTGCAGCAGCTAAAAAATTACAATGATCTAGAAGCGTGTGGAGAAGTACAGTTAAGGAGGAATTGCAAAGATTGCTATAGACTATAGAGAGCTCAAATTCATCTCCGGAAACACCACAAGATGGCGCGTAGAAGTAGTTGAGACCTTTGTCCATTTAGGGATAACTCACGGAATAAGCATCAAGACCAACAACCAGATAACTCCACTTTTTAAAGTTTTGAGAAAATTAAAAAAAAACCACTTAAAAAATAGAAAAACAAAACTTTTGCAAAATATTTATTTATTTTTGAAAGTAAACATAAAAACACATTTTTTAAGTTCAAGATATTTTTTTTTAAATTGTTTGTTGTTTGTCTGGTTCTTGCTCTGTTTTTGGTAAAAATCAATTAAGGACTTCGGTTTCATCATCATATTCTGAGCTTTCAGCTTCTTGTAGCGTTTGCTGGGACATGAGACTATTATAAAAGGGCATATCCGCCAAAGTCATCACATCCCCATACTTTTACGGGTTTAAGGGAAGGCTGTTCATGTAGAGTATTTTCGGTTTGAATGGGTTTGGGTTACCTTCACGGTTTGATTTCATTTCGATCTCGTAAAGCGTTAATGGCCCATGGTGACTTATGGAAGCTGAGATACTTGTGATATTTCCTTTTTTGGCATAACAAAATCTTCGATATTTTGAAATGGTCCATTTAATCTTATCTTTGTTTGTCACTGTTTTTTTTTGTAGAACGGACCTAAGCTGGTCTTAAAATCAAATATATCCTCATTGGTCACTGATATCACATTGAATCTTTTCGAACATTTTTCCAATAAGTTTTGCCAGTCCTTGGGTAAATAAAGACGTTCTACTCGTTTTTTTTGTGTTTCACTAACGTCGAAAGATCGATCGCAGGGTAAGAAACTATGACCCGGTTCTGGTAAGTGATGTACATACAATGACGGAGATATTTGTACACTTTACACCAGCATATACATAAGTATTGGACGAGAGTATTGTTTTTATTTTGAGCACCGCAATTATCAAAAAATAAGTATAGTTTGGTAATACTTTCCCCCAAAAAGTTGTCAATAAAATGTTGCAAAAAGCTGATAACTTCATTTGGACCTTTTTTTCAATAGTTTCGTCGTACATGTACATGTGGCTTTTTTTGTTCTACTTTGGAAAATACAAAAATTGGAAACCCATAACTTTTTTTTGTAAAAAACATCACCGGAAGGTATTAAAGGAAGAGGCAAATTTTGTTGAAAATTGAAAGTTATGCACTCGACTGTTGAGTCTACCAAGCACAAAGCGCTTTTTTCACGTAAATCTTCATAAAACGCTTTAGTCTTCTTTTCATGAAGGTTTTGCTCAACTTTGAGTTATTTTAGTTCTTCAGATTCAGCTGCTGCAATTTGTTTTTGATGAATATCACACGTCTGGCAAGTATCTGATCTAGGTGATCCGAACGAAAGCTTGAAATTTTTCGAAAAATATTCCCTGCAAAAATCGTATGTTACTTGTGGCTTATGGTTAACATTTTGTTCACTCATCAATGCAAAAACTTCGGGTTCAAACATCTCTCAATAAAGGCCATACATTTTTTTTACATTTACGTCGGAAGGTAAGTATCAATCACACAAATATGCATCTTGTTTTTCTTTGTTGCCCAGCTTATAAAACTCCTTAAAAACTTTCTCATATAGGTACATAAATCAAGGCGTCCATTGTCAAAACATTTTCATGTTTTGCATGCGCTTTTTTCTTGTATAAAGGACAATCAAACAATGGCTAGATGAAAATAAAAAAAAAGCTTAGGTTCTTACCTTTCTGAACAGGTAAAGTTTCGCCACTTGATGTGTCTTCTTCGTCTGATCATTTACATAATCAGAACCTGTTATCGAAAAATCAGATTCAATTTCACTCATTTTCAATGCTTAATCAAACGAAATCACAGCTCACAGTGAATGCAACAACTGTTGCATTTCAATAAACTAAACAAAAAACGCAAGGCACACTCTAATCTTAAAAGAACCGTTTAATTGTCTACGAAAAGCTTTTTTAGTACGGGGAAAAAAAACAATACAAGTGCTGCTGTCGTTTTAAAAATTTCAAGAGTAGTATTTTTCTGTCATTTTGGGGAGTATTCTCTTAAATTGAGGAGTAAAACAAAAAACAACAAACATATGCTTGGCCCATGAACAAAATCAAAAACTGAAAATAATAATGTCCAAATTCGAAGTTAATTGACCTACTGCGAAGGTTAATGTTCCGAAAATAGACAAATAGAAGGATCTAATGTCATAGCAAATTTTTGCTTTCACTGCTAAAAGGCCAACATTTTAAAATAATATAGTTAAAATAAATAAAAAAGATTTTAAATTCATCACTTTTTGTTTATTAAATAAGAAATTGGCAATTAAAATAATATTTAACATCACCATACAAAAAATTAATTTCATCATTTTAATTCTTAGGTTTTTGTTTGAATATTCATAAATCATAAATAAATAAAATACATAAGAAAAGCTCATCCCTACCATATGTATGTCTTATCGAACAAAACAAAAAAAAAATAGTCATAAATACAAAAAAGTTTACCCTAACATAATGATTGAATGAACAAAAAAAACGAAAATAAAGCCTTAAACCTATAAATAAATAAATTTTCAATTCATTATTGTAAATTCGATGTTTCATATTTTCAGTTACAAACACTAAAAAAGTTTAGTTGCGCATTTATTCTTTGCTAAAAATGCATTTTTCTATTTTCTGGACGGAAATTCATTTTCCTGAACAGCTGATACTTTTATGTTCAAAACTGAAACGAATCATTCCACTGATATGTGTTCAGATTTTAGACAGATCCAATGACAGATTTCTGTCAGTAAAATTTCAATCAGGAAATTTTTGTCAATAACAGACATTTTTAAGGATAGCTATAAATGACCTGTCAAAAAAATTCCAATGTTTGTTTTCAATGATGAAAACCAATAATAGCTATAACTGGCGGGCGCCTAACACAATTTTTTGTAATTCTCGATTAAAGTTTTCGATGGCTCCCATTTTACGCTGAAATTGTTTTTAAGAAGTTCCTTAGCAGTTAGTAAGGCATTCACTGTTTCTACCTTGAATTAATTTCTTATTTTATCTTTTATAAGGCTAACATCTAAAAATTTTCTTTCTGCTGTTGCACTACTATGGGGCAAACTGATTAATGAATCGACGAATTTTTTAATCAGGGGAAACATTAAATCATTATTTGCGTTTTCATTTGAAAAATTTCGCTATCGCAATTTGGAAAGAATGGAACGAACATTTGGATGTTAGTGGGAAATGCAAGTTTTGGCATTATATTTTAAATTTTGGTTTTTATTGTAAGAAAAATAAAAATTTCTTTTGCGTTTTATTTTGGGGAGCAGTTTTCGTCCGTGGGTAGTAGAGTAGCAGTTGACTCTCGAAAGGAGTAAAATACAACTATAGTAGCAAAAACGACAGCAGTGATATACAACTCCAGAAGTTTTCTTATTCTTTCCCCATTCAAAAGGCAAAGTTAACTCCATAACTGGGTTTCTCTAACGCAGAGTCGAGATAGATGACTTTTTATTACACCGAACGACGCGATTTTATTTTTTAAAAACATCTGCACTTAAAACCCTATTTCGGAAAAAAGTGGAGTTATCTGGTTGTTGAACTGGGTGATTCATCTTAACTGTAAGTAGTAGTTCGCTTTTACATTTGGCTCTTTTTAGGCTACTCATTATTTTATCTCGTTCACACTCATTTTAAAAAAATTGAAAAATGTTTGTCTCACTTTTCTGTCTTTTATTAGGTTAGGTTAGGTTAGGTTGCAAGGGGTGTGCACAGCATGAAGCTGTTGCGTACACGGGGGCCTATTGGTCCATTGTGATCCCCTGTAAAAGTAAAAATTTAGCATCGATGCTCCTCAAATCTGTCGATTAGCGTAGACTGGCTCGTTAACGAACCAACCTGTGCTATCTATAAATTTCCTCATGCTTGCCATTGAAACCTGTGCTAGATCATCCAGTTCTCCAACAAACCTGTTTCCGAAATGACGGAGTCGGCTGGTTTGGAGATTCGGACAGTCGCAGAGCAGGTGTTTAATGGTTTCCATTTCCTCCTCATCCTGACAGCTCCTACAAAAATCGGGTGCAAATGCACCTATTCTGTTAGCCATTGTGCCAATGGCGCAATGACCTGTTAGTACACCTGTCAAGATTTTAATATTCTTTTTACTCAGCGATAGAATATACCGAGTTTCCTTTTCATTTGTGTTAGGCCATAAACTTCTAGAGATTACACAATCATCCCTGGATTTCCAGGAGATGTTGATTTTCTCTTTTAGCTTAAGGTCTATCTTCCTCTTGAGTACCCCAATCGGGACGAGGGGTCCCCCAACTGAGTGGTCGCTACTACTTATGTCTGCTTCTGACCCTTTCCTGGCTAGTTCATCTACTATATCATTCCCTTCTATATTGCTATGTCCGGGAACCCAGCAGAGCTTTACCTGGTTAGTGTGGCAGATTTTGTTTAATTTCTTCCTACAGTTTAAAACTGCTTTTGATCTTATGGTCTCACTGGCTAAGGCTTTGATAGCAGCCTGGCTGTCCACGAAAAAAGTAATCTCCGAAGAGCTTAGATTTTCTTGGTGTGCCAATTCAGCTGCTTTTGCAATGGCAAAGATCTCGGCCTGAAAGACACTACAGTCAGCCGGGAGTGTATATGACGCTCTGATGTTCAGAGATTGGCAAAACACTCCAGCACCTGTTCCTGATTCCATTTTTGAACCATCAGTGTAGAAAGGGATACCCTGTTTACTTATAAGTGAATTAGGATCCCAACCCTGTCTTTCTGGAATTAAAATAGAAAATTTCCTGTCGAAATCCAGTAAAGGGGGGATGTAATCGGTGGTCTCTCTCAGTCCTGGAATCGTGTCATATCTTTGTAAGATTGACCCGTGGCCATAAGTGCTGTGCCTCCAAAAGCTCAGTTCTCTTAAACGAATTGCAGTTTTGGCTGCCGTGCACTTTATGAACTCATCCAGAGCCGGGAGGTCCAAGATCATTTCCAATCCAGCTTGTGGTGTGGATCTTTGAGCCCCTGTTATTCCTACACAGGCTAGTCTCTGTACCTTATTCAGGTTCTTGAGATAGCTTGATTTTTCCACCGCTTTCCACCATACAATAGATCCATATGTAAGAATGGGTCTGACTATCGCTGTGTACATCCATTGGATGACTTGCGGTCGCATGCCCCAACGTACACCGAAGGTCTTTTTGCATGTGTAGAATGCACATAGTGCTTTTTTCATTCTTTCCTCCGTATTACGCTTCCATGTAAGCTTGGAGTCAAGGATTACTCCTAGAAATTTAGCTTCCTTAGAAGGTTTTAGAGGAATGCCATTTAGTTTGGGAGGGTTGAAGCCCTCCAGTTTCCTTTTCTTCGTGAACAAAACTAGCTCTGTCTTGGTGGGGTTGACCCCGAGACCGTTCTTAGTTGCCCAAGAAGATAAATCCTTTAATGCATTTTCCATAATGTTTTCGATGATGGTAAGAAACTTGCCTGATACCAAAACCACTATGTCATCTGCATATGCTACTATTTTAATGCCCTGATCTTTGAACTTTGTGAGAATTTTGTTGACTACGAGGATCCAGAGCAGGGGTGAGATGACTCCTCCCTGTGGTGTGCCTCTAGTAACTGTTTTCTCAATAGTACTAACTCCTATTTGAGAGTTGATAATTCTGCCATTTAACATGGTGAAGATCCAATCGACAATGACAGATTCAACCCCAACTTCAACTAAGGCAGTCTTGATCGATTCCGTTTTAACGTTATTAAACGCACCCTCGATATCAAGAAATGCTGCCAGGGTATATTCTTTCTGTTCAAGACTTTTCTCAATATGTGAAACTACTTCATGCAAAGCAGTCTCCACTGATTTACCTTTAAGGTAAGCGTGTTGGTAGTTGCACAAGTTGTTTTCGTTGAGAAGTTCTCGAACATGTAGATCAATTATCCTCTCTAGTGTCTTAAGGAGAAACGAAGAGAGACTTATTGGTCTATAATCCTGAGCGGTCGAGTGAGTCGGTTTCCCTGCTTTTGGGATAAAGACTACCTTAACCTTTTTCCAGCTATTAGGGACGTATCTAAGTTTGATACAACTTATGAAGATTACCCTAAGCCACGGAGTTATTACTTTGAGAGCATTTTGAAGAAGAGCTGGAAAAATCTCGTCTGGTCCCGCTGATTTATAGGGTTTGAACGAGTTTATTGCCCAAATAATCTTCTGCTCAGTAATAACCTGATTTAGTTCTAACTTTGATTCCGTGTGAGTAAAATCCAGCGTGTTCGATTGCAAGCAATCCGAACTTTCTGGGTTTTTACAACCGGGGAAATGAGTTTCCATGAAGAGTTCAAGCGTTTCCAGGCTCGAGTTCGACCATGATCCATCAGGGTGTTTAATGTACCCCGGGATCGTGGGATTAAGGGCCAGGGTTCTACGGAGCCTTGCCGCCTCGCTTGTTTTTTCAATGGATTCACAATGTTTAGCCCACGAATCCTTTTTGGCCTTCCTTAACTCTTTGGTGTAAGTGTTAAGTGCGGCTCTATAAGACTTTAAGTCCTCGTCTAATTTACTCAGTTTAGCTTTATTGAAAAGTTTTCTAACCTCTGTTCTACGTTTCTTCAGTACCCCATTCCACCAGGGTGGGTTAGTGGGGTTATTAGAACGAGATAAAGGGCAGTGTTTTTCAAAAGACATTCTCATTTTGCTAGACAAGTTTTGGACAACAGTGTCAATGGTTGAAGTACTTAGACTTGTATTGTCCTCTGGTGGATCAATACAGTCTTTCAGCCATTTTTCGTACTCTGTCCAATTCGTTCTAGTTGGGTTCCTGTAAGGTTTCTTTTCAGTAAAGTTCCTGTCTATAGAGAAGAGTATCCTAAAGTGATCCGAAAAAGATTCTTTAGGTGAGACTCTCCAGTCTTCAACTGAAATTTTACTATTATTGCTAATAAGGGTCAAATCTATGATTTCCTCCCTGTTTTTGTTTCGAAAAGTAGGGTGATTGCCCCTATTACATATCGATAAATTAGAACAGAGAATATATTCAAAAATTGACTCACCCCTTTTGTTGATATCCTTTGAGCCCCATTGAGTGTGGTGAGCGTTGGCATCACATCCTACCACCAAAGGTGTGCCGCTTGCTGTGGCATGGACCACAAGATCACGGACAGTTTTTGATGGTGGGCTCTCCTCCTCATACGGCATGTACGTCGACGCTAGAATGAAGTTTCCTTCATTTGATTCGACGCTGATTGCCGTGTTGTCCTTGTTGCTGTACCTAGATAGGAAGAAAGCGTTAATTGATTTTTTCACTAGGATGCAACTTCTAATATTACTTACATCTGACGTGGAGTGGAAAAGGTTGTAGTGCTTTGACCTCAACCCACGGATTCGGTTTTTGCCTAACCATGGTTCCTGGATCAAGGCCACATCCACGTTCTCGTGAGACATGTAGAGCGTAAGGTCGTACGTTGCTGCTTTAGCGTGGTGCAGGTTTATTTGCACCACTTGCAGCTTTTGACTCCCCTTTGCCTTCATGCCTCTTAACCTTTACGGTTCCGAGACCATACCTCAACACGTCTTTTTTACCTTTGAGCAGAAGGTCAGATTTCTTGTCTGCCACAAACAAGAGGTCCTTCCCTTCGCCTCCATGACTCTTTCTTGAGTGTTGGAGCTTCCATTCTAAAATGGGAAGCTCTTTGTTCTGTTTCGCCAGCAACTTTATAATGGCTGCGTCCTCATGTTCTGCAGGAGGGGGGATCCATATGCTAAACTGCTGGCGGAGTGGTAGAGCTGCGGCGGGTAGAATCTCAAGGGAGGAACCTTCCCATAGTTCGCCAATGTTGGCGATTGTACGGTTCAGAAACTCCCGTGATTTCTGGTCACCGCAGCAGACCACTTTAACTCCTCGCCGCCATCCGGCACCATCAAAGACATAGTCTTCCGAACTATCGTTCTCCGATGCCTCCATCATGGCTTTGAGGATCTCGTTTTCCACAAGGAGCCAGTTTTTTGCCGAGATTTTCCCATCTGGGTCGTCACGGCTTATTATGGCAATTTGTAGGTCAATCGGGGTGGTGTCGAAGCTGCTGGTTTTCTGTTTTTTAGCACCATCTTGCTTGACCGCCTCCTCCGATCTTTGTCTCTTGGACGTTCCTGGCTTCGTTCCAGAAGAGGTGCTTGCCGGTGCTTGGTCTTTCCTAGCGTTGGCTTGCTGTTTCTTACTGGAAGTCGCCTGAACTTTACCTTTGTCGTTCCGAGCGGTCGAGTTATTGCCAGCCTGTTCACGATTTGCCTTTTTAGGGACAGACCTAGATTTGGCAGCATCTACTCCTTTGCTCTCCGACTCTTTGGTATTCACTTCCTTCGCTATTTCCTTGGGTGCAGTGACAGTCTCTGCCAGCTGCCGCTCAAAGTTCCTAACTAGCTTCTTATGCTTTTTTAAGAGAGCCTTGTCTCTCGAACTGAGCGTCGCAGGGTCTTTCAACTCGGTCATTTTCACGAATCTTTTGGAGGATCTGTAGTTGCTGCGTTGCCTCGTAGCTTTGAGGGGTGCAGCAGACTTCAGCATAGTCTCTTCTTGACTCGGTTCCATCAGTAGCTCGTCCTCGGTTTGACTGCCTATGGAAGGAGGTCTGTCCGAGGTCTCCGTACCTTTGATAGTTAGACCATCTAAGTCGGGGAGGAGATCCACTGAGAGAATGACCGGTTGTCTTTTTAGCTCTCGTTTTCCTTTCTCCAAGTTTACATTTGTCACTGGCGACTTAGCTTCTTGCGAAGCCAAGCCCTCGCCGGCAGCCGTGACTTCTGCCGACACTTGAACGTATATCCCCGTTCGATTTACTTCATTTTGTAAACTTTTGTCCATATTTATTAGATAAGCATCTCTGCTTTTTGTGGTTTTCTTAGTTGTCTTACTCCGCAGCTGGATTGCTGAAGAGTTAGACGTAAGCCCCCTCGCCACAACAAGGCGAAAACCGTGAGGGGGTGTCTTTTATTAAGTATCAAGTGGAAAAGGAGTACAGTAAAGATGTCAAAATAAGTCGCCCTCAAGATATCCCTTTTAACACCGTTTTATATATGTATCAGGAAATATGACAGCCATTACGTCATTTTGACAAGACTTGTACAAATCTGTCAATTTTTAATAAAAACGTCAAAAAATAAGCAAAAACAGTTATCGTTCGGATAGCAATGGCGGCAACCGTACTTAAAGTGTGTGCTCTTGAGAAGAAATGAGTCAATGAAATCATTAAAATTAACTTTCGTTGCCCTTTGCTCAAACAGAAAGAGCGGCAAAGGGTCCTGCAAACAAACAGCATATCCACACAGAGCAAAGCATACTTCGACTTCACTTCATTCGAACTTGAAGGCGATTGCAAATCTTTACTATACTTGTCTCGTACCACCATCATCGCCACTCTGGGTACTTGGTTTTTAATTATTCAAAAGGGATTCCGACTCGATGATGTTTGTGTCGGCCACTGGGTGGCTTGATGTGTCCTGGTGCGGCCTGGCCAGTTCGGGATAGAGCTCTTTTGGAGCGTCTTTATATAACTTTTGCTTATAAAAGGAACGCACACTCTATTCTCTGTATGTTGCGGAGGATAGACTTGTGGATGAGGGAAAACTTAAGAAGAAAAAAAAAAAGGAAATAGAAGCAATGAAGGACTCTTTTGGAAAGTTTTCCACTTGAATTTTCCTCTTGTTTTCTTTTTCATCTTTACCACGTTCAGATGCACATCTAGAAGACAACGACGAGAACGACGACGATGAAGACTGAGTCTGGACCCTTCTCTCTTTGGTCGTGTCGCGTCGGGTGGGTATACTGTATACCTAAGCGGGTTGAACTTGGTTTTATATTTTTTGTTGTTTTACCGCCACAACTTGGTCTTGTTGTTTTTGTTGTTGTTGGTGTTTCTATGGGTCTTAGTTCCCTGAAAGAATATGCTGCGCGACGCTGTTATATTTTGTTTAATTATAAAAGTTTCACATGTTTTTCTTTTTTGGTAGATACGTTTCCTAGGGCAGCATGCGGCATGAATGGCGGCGAAAGGATTTCCTGCAGATGCTAAACGAAAATCTAAAAACCCAGAAGATGTCGTCTTTGCCATCCTCGTATCGAAGCGAAGCAAAAAGGAGGAACTTTTTAAAGTGTTAGCGGGTATTGAGGAAGTTATTAAAAGTAGGAAGTACAGCAGTTAAAGTTTAATTCGTTTCGATGGTAACAGTCTTGAGAGAAAGTTAGTATATTATAGACCCACTCAAGGTATAGAAGTCGTTGATTGATATATAGGAAGGGGTGTTTTTTTCGAGAATTCTACACAATTTTATGTGAGAAATCATCAAGTGGTCGTTTACGTTTATGTTTAGTTCAGTTTTTACTTTGTGTATACTTTATTATTCATTATCTGAAGACTAGTTTAAAAGTTCTTTGCAGCAAAATTTCAAACTATGCTGTTGACCTTGTAATTTCGAGACATTTTTTGTATCTTTAATTTCTTGGAAATTGTAAACAGTGATTGTAAATCTTCTGCATTCTTGGAAATGTTTAAGGGTAGAAGATTCCAAGGAACGAAATATATATAATATACTAGCTGACCCGGCCACGCGTTGTTGTGGCTAACTTTTTTTTTTGTCATATTACATTGTTGTAAACTATTTAAGGGGGAAGGTAGGAGAACATCAGACATGGACAACACCATGCTCTTTAACATAGACCCTCATGACTTATTTTCTGCTACTGTTAAACCTTATTACAATAAAATTTTTATTTACGAACTAAGACGAAAAAGTTAAAGCTGGTATAAAAGTTCACTGGTTTGGGATTTGATGGGGAAGGAATTTGAACAAAACTGATCAACATTTTCGTACAGTTGATGTAAAACAAAACTCACTACAAAAGAGTTGAATTTAAAATTTATTATTATTTTTATTCAAATTTGTAACAAATGATTACAAAGTTTTTAGTAAATAATATGTGACAGTTAAACTTATAAATGAGTTAGGTTGGGCGGGTAATTTAAAATTTTCTAACAATAATATTTATTATTTTGAATTATAAATACTTTTAATTTTAATTTAATTTAGCACTAATCAGTGCACCGTGCATGTTGAACTGTCATGCCAAAGGTCTTGGCTTCAATCCTTGCCTGTGTCATTTAAAGTTTTTTTTTTCACGGGTACTGCGATGAATTGACGACAAATCCTCCAAGAGCAATTCTTGTCATGAAAAAGTGCTTTCTCAAATTAGCCGTTCGGATTCGGCATATTAACTGTAGGTCCCCTACATTACTACAATTAGGTGCCGTGACATAAGGGCAAGTGACATAAGACCAAATTTTGAAATTTGGCCTTAAGACACTTTTCGAAGGCGTCAAAAGGCCAAATTTCAACGTTTGGCTTTATATCGCTTTCAGAAAGTGTCATAAGGCCAAATTTTTTTGCGACTAAAGACCAAATTTGTTTTGATATTTTCTTCAATAACAAAACCCGGTCTTTACCGTTAGAATTATGATAAGAGTACCAACAGATGGTAAGTAAATTTAATCAGGAAAGTTGCAAGCTACTCATTTGTGTTCTTTGCCTTGTAAGAAAAAGTCGTAAAATGGATGTTCGAAGTGATTTGATCTATAGTTATGAGTTTTGTGAAGGCTTATATAAAAGTAGAGCCAACTGTTATATATACCTGATATTAAACAGTTATATAAATTTAGAGGAAATTGTAAACTATCCAAAAGATATGTGTGCTATAATAAAGCGTGTAGTGCAAGTGCGGTACGGTAATCGACCTACACAATGAAAACTTAGTTCGAATCCCGAAATCAAGTGCCGCTCATTATCATACAGACAATGGAAGTTTAAAAAATAAAATGAAAATTATAAATAATGAAATAAAAAAAAAATGTGGAAATGTTTCAGTAAAAAGAAGCGGCATACACGAAGTCTTCAATGAAGTATGTTCAAGGGATTGTGAGAACCCTCCACAAGTAAACTTCTAATATAAAGGGTGTCCCAAAATTAACGCAAGATTTGAATTTGCCGCCATTTGTGCAGTGAAGTGTTGGCAACCCTAAAAAAAAGCAATTTGGCAGCTAACAGTATAGGGTTATTAAAAATGGAGCGTTACACGAGAGAACAACGTGTCTTCATTATTAAAGAATATTTCAAAAATAGTGAAAGCTTGGCGGCTGCAGTTCGAAAATTTCATACAAAATATGGTCGGAATAGTGTTTTAACTTCGTCAACTGTGAAGAGATTAATTGAAAAATTCATGGAGACTGGATCCGTTGGAGACGCCAAACACACTGGTCGTCCAAAAACAAGCCGTTCAAATGTGAATGTCGAAGCAGTGCGTGAGAGTGTTGCTGACAATCCAGGAACCTCAATTCGACGTCGTCGTGGACAAGAATTGCAAATTTCAAGAACTTCTCTACAGCGTATACTCACCAAAGATCTGTGTCTTCATGCTTACAAAATTCAATTAACACAACAATTGAAGCCTAATGACCATGGACAGAGAAGAGAGTTCGTTGAATGGATTATTGAACATCAACAAATGGACCCTGATTTTTCGAGCAAAATCATCCTAAGCGATGAAGCACATTTTCTTCTTGATGGCTTTGTCAATCGCCAAAAATGCCGCATTTGGGGTTCGGAGAACCCACATGTGATTGTCGAAAAACAAATGCATCCACAACGCGTGACTGTATGTTGTGTATTTTGGGCTGGAGGCATAACTGGGCCATATTTTTTTGAAAATGATGCTGGTCAAGCAGTGACTGTTACTGGTGCTCGATATCGCGACATGATTACACAGTTCTTTCTGCCAAAATTGGATGATATTGATGTGTCCAATATGTGGTTTCAACAAGACGGTGCCACATGTCATACAGCCTGTGAAACAATTCAATTACTGCATGAGACATTTCCAGGTCGTGTACTCTCTCGTTTCGGTGATCAAAATTGGCCTCTTAGATCGTGTGATTTAACACCATTAGACTTCTTTTTATGGGGTTATTTGAAATCACAAGTCTATGTCAACAAGCCCACCAACCACCCGTGCATTAAAGGAGGAGATTCAACGCTGCATCAACGAAATTCAGCCACATTTATGCAGAATGGTCATGGAAAATTTCAACAAAAGAGTGTGCATGTGCATGCAAAGCCGTGGAGGCCATTTGTCCGATGTGTTATTCCATACATAACCCTATCCTATGTACTTTACGAGTCAATAAAAATATAACTATCAAAAGACTAAAAACGGCGTTTTCTATTTAATTCAAATCTTGCGTTAATTTTGGGACACCCTTTAGTTCAAGTAGCATAAGACTTTTTTATTTGTTTGCCAAAAGATTCTGACATATTGTAGCCATTTTTAACTTCCCATAGGAATTTATTGTAATGGGTCCGATTTGTCAAATTGAAAATTTTGACATTTCTCGAAGTTTCAAGGTCCTTAGAGTCGAAATAAAAGATTTTTAGAAAAATTTCTGTGCCTGCGTGTATACGTACGTCCGTATGTCCGTACGTTTGCGACCTTTTTTCGTCGTCCATAGCTCAATAACCAGAAGAGATTTCGACTTCAAATAAATTTTGTTATACAGATAATAAGGCAGAAAGATGCAGAAAGAGCTCTCAATAAAATTGCGTGGGTGGTTTTTTTACCATAGCAGTTTAAAAAAAGGTGCACATTTTGGTTAACCCTAAATATCTCATGAACCAATGACGCTAGAGACTTGAATTAAATTTTATATTATACATATATTGTAACGTGATATATAACAAGTACATTTTTGGAAAAAATCCAATTAACGGTTTTTTTATAAATCAAAAAAACTGAATAAAAAATTTGTCACCTCGAAAATTTTACGACTAAAATGTGATTTTATCTACAAAACAATTTTGTGCAACGAAGAATAATGTTTTTGCCATCTGATAAAATTTTTAGAAAAATCTAATTGACAGTTTTTTTTATAAAAAATAAAAACCTAAAAAAAACTTTACTCAAAGTTGGTAAAAATTGAATTTCGACTAAAATATCTTTTCAAAAACTTGAGATTATGGCTTGAAACTTATTTTATCTTGTAAGAAATATTATTTTAAACATTCAGTCAAATTTTGAAAAAAATCGAATTGACAGTTTTTTTTACAAAAAGTTAAAAACCTACAAAAAAAAATAATTTTATTTTATTGTACTATTCGTACTAGAATGTCAGCTTATTAAACTTGACCATTCCTTATTCCGTCAATTTCATTGAATGTTTTTGAACAACAACAACAACTTAAAGGTGCTACCACTCATTGTTTTGGCTGGAGATATAGCTATTTCGTGCTTTGCCACTTTTGCACTCATCAGTCTCCTTTTTGTGGTGCTGAGCTTTAATCCAATTTTATTTGAAAAACTTTTTACACACACCATAAACATTCAATGAAATTGACGGAATAAGGAATGGTCAAGTTTAACAAGCTGACATTCTAGTACGATAAGTAAAATAAAATAACAATAATAACTTAATAGTCTGGTTCGTTACCGATCTTCCAACCTCTTCCCCTTTGATACGTACTACGAATTGTAAGTCTATCAAATAAGGTATGGAGAAAAATGGAGGCGGAACAAAACAGCATACTTAAAGGAGCTTATAAAAAGGTTGATGCTTCAAATGCATTTGATAAACAATTAGCACATCTCGACCTGTGACGTCAGTGGTCTAAAGTAGTGGAGTGCGTAGTGCACACGATTTCTAAGACTGAGCAAATCTGATATGCGTGGGTTCGAATCCTATGTTGTGCATAAAAAGTTTTTCAAATAAAATTGGATAAAGCTCAGCACCACAAAAAAGGAGACTGATGAGTGCAAAAGTGGCAAAGCACGAAATAGCTATATCTCCAGCCAAAACAATGAGTGGTAGCACCTTTAAGTTGTTGTTCAAAAACATTCAAACAAAAATTAACAAAAGTTGGTAAAAATCGATTTTGGAGTCAAATATCTTTTCAAAAATTTGAGATTATGGATTCCAACTAATTTTAACTTATAAGAAATATTGTTTTCAACTTTAGGACAAAGTTTGAGAAAAATCGAATTTACTTTTTTTTACAAAAAATAAAAAAACCTAAAAAAAATGTATAAAAGTTGGTAACAATTGATTTTCGACTAAAATATCTTTTCAAAACTTTGGGATATTGGCTTTAAACAACTTTTATCTTTCAAAAAATATTGTTGTCAACATTCAGTAAAATTTTGAAAAAAATCGAATTGACAGTTTTTTTTTTTACAAAAAATTAAAAACCTAAAAAAATATTTAACAACAGTTGGTAAAAATCGATTTTGGACTTAAATATCTTTTCAAAAATTTGAGATTATGGATTCCAACTATTTTTAACTTATAAGAAATATTATTTTCAACTTAAGGACAAATTTGGAGAAAAATCGAATTGACAGTTTTTTTTTACAAAAAAATGAAAAACCTAAAAAAAACAATACTAAAACTTTGTAAAAATTTACTTTCGACTCAAATAGCTTTTCAAAAATTTAAAATATTGGCTTCAAACTTATTTTATTTCACAAAAAATATTATTTTCGATATTCAATAAACTAAAATCTACAAAAAATAGTACGCAAATTTGGTAAAAATTGATACATATACACAAACTTTTAAGCAAGACAAATCGACAGACGGGATGGGAAGTTATCAGTGTGGGTCGCTTCTGAGCCTCTTTTTTTAACAATGAAAAAGATATGAAAATTTTGTCAAAATCTGTAAAGTTTTGTTCCACCAATGATGACTTTCCTACTCTTCTTATTTTAAAATTTGTCTATTCCTAAGTTGACACTTATATTCGTATAATAATCTCAGTCTAAGTTTATACTCGTAAATTTCTAAGGAAAATTTCTAACAAAACAAAGATCAATTATGAGGGTTAAAAAATTCAAATCCTATCAAATCAAGTCAATTTCAAATTGATTTCTTTAACGAGGGTTGAAAAGTTTTTAGAGTGAAAAATTCTTCGAAATATATGTATGTATGTACATATTTGTGTTTCTAAGTGCAGTCAAGCCCTCATAACATCGGCAATTTAACGTTATGAATCAACATTTCCTGTTTCCACACATAGCAGGTAAAAAATTAAAGAAAACTTAAAAGTTCAAGAATTTTGTTTGAAGCCACAAAGATTTGCTTTTCCATTAAAACATCTTTCAATCGGTTCACCTTAAATCTCAAATCTTGACCACACGACAAACGAAAAACGGGAATGCAATCTTTTTCCCTTTATAATAAGGACAACGCTTCTCTTTAAGAGATCTCAGCTTCAATGTTCTTTGACAGAAAATAATTCTTTTAATTTTCTCGACTTTACTTTGAAGTATTTTCTGGGTTTGCTTTTCTTTTGCTTTGCTTTGCTTTGCTTTACTTTTGGTCCTTGCAAATTAAATTTTATTCTCTCTCGACGGATTTTATATTTACACAAAATGCTCGTACATATTCGCTAAGTAGGTATGTAGGTACCTACATACATTTATAGGAAGGGCAGACACACACCAACCATGACCTCGTATACTCTTAACTGCAACACATAATATGTACCGTAAACGAAATACGACATACCTAGAATCGAGTAAAGTAAAACTTTACAAATTTCCAATAAACGACGACGACGATCTCCTTGTTGTGTCCTGTGGCCTGTGGCACAATGTTATGTTGTACAAGCAGCCATCATATCCATTACACTGGCGCCGACGTTGACGACGACAACGACAACGAGGACTATAGTCGTATGAGGAAAACCGACCGTGACAGAATGGGGAAAGTTTTCTTTGGTCTAAAACAGAAACAGAGGACCTCAGGAAAAATTACGACGAAACTGCAAAGGACCGGAGGATATAACCGACAGCAATAATGATACAAGGATGACTGTTGCCACATCCTTAATGCCTTTTTCTAATCAATCGGTTGAGCGCCGAGAAAGACCATACGCTATACTCCATGTCCATGTCCATTCCCATTCCCATTCCCAATTCCAAACCCAAACCCAATCCCGCCCGATTCGAATCCCATCAGTGACTCAATACGAATTGGTTTCTCTTTTTCGTGTAATTCGGCTGACTTTTTGCTGACGGGCGATGGTGAATGGTGATGGTGTAATGGTCTTCCCTACTTTGGTCTACTCATGATGGCACCTTGGCTGTTTGCCAAGTTTTAGACTCTTAAAGCCCTGCACCAATATTGGGCACATAAAACTGCAATACGCTGCTACTTCTGCTCTATCGTATGTATTCCTTCAATCTCTTGGTTATCTATACTCGAATGTTAAAGCCGATATGAATCTCATCTCATCTGATCCCCCGAGGGGCGGGGAGGTGCTGCAGCAAGCAGCACACAAGATTATATCTAGGAAGTCTACAGATTTCGTGTTGGATAAGCAGGTCATGCAATGACGGTATAATATTGGATGGCTTGGGGTTGATTCTCCGGGCTGCATAATCCCCCATTCTGAAGCTGATGATAATGAAACACCTATAAGCACCACAAAAGAACCTACTACTCCACTCCCGCTCGCTTTATTTGAAGAAGACGAAACCTGTATGGTGAAGCATCCTCAATGGGATGCACTTCATGAAGCATAGCTCCATTGTGTTGGGAATCGTGTGTGCCATGGTGATTGTGCTTCTGCTTGTACTCCTGCTGCAGCATCACTATTCAAAAGGGAGTTTGATTGTATTTTGTGCGACTGACTATATACGAGTACGAGGAGCGGCAGCGACGACGACGACGACGACGGACTAGAATTTCTGGAGAATATGAATTTGTTCCTGTGATGCCTGTGTGCTGTGTCTTATACATAGCTTGAAGCTGAGAAAATTGGAACGCAGCAGTGTGGCACCCTGAAGAGCATTTTGGAAACAATAATGAAGAAGAAAAGTTATGTTTTCCCGCGTTTAAGGGATGAAAATGAAATTCTTCAAGTCTTTGTGTTCTAAACTCTAAGGGTTTAAATCATGATGATGATAAGGATGACGATGGATGGCGATGGCTCTGATGATGGTAAGAATGACGATATTCGTGAAAGTTAAGGCATTGGTTGCTGATGATTATGATGACGACGATGAAGACGAAGACGAAGCCGACGAGACGTGACGATGAGTCGGGCAACAACGACAGCGGTTTCTCTGGTTACTTTTGACAAGCCACTGACACTCTTGAAGTTGGGGGTGGGTAGGGGGGTACTTCAGTACTCAATATCCACCTCGTCGAGTTGCCTTAGAATGTGCTCATAACAAAATCATCATTTCTATAAATAATTCAGAGCCCGATACCGAGGCACAGACATCACACGTTGAATATAGGAAAGGAATATTCAATGGAAAGCTAACATTGAAGCCGGAGGAAGTCTACGAGTATCTGATGTCTATCTGTATCTCCTATTTATGATCCAGTTGTCGTCATATCTTTGCCTTCCTTGCAGTGCGTCTCGTCTTCGTCGGTTTCGTCGCTCGTCATCGTAGTCGGTTTTGCTGTTGTTGATGAAAAATGAGTTTCAAGCATCACGTGCGTCATCATCGCTATACACTGTCGTTACTATATATTTAGATGATAATGTTGTGAAGCTAAGTGTTTTATCTTCCCTTATAGATAAAATACATAATAAACAGTTCAACACTGAAAATTGCCATGACTAAATTAGGTTCTAAGCTAATGTTTGCATTAACTTAATACATATATGAGTGGGTTCTAATATCTATATATACATACATATTTTTCGAACAAATTGGCTTTGCAAGTTTAGTCTGTTAAAATTTAGTAAAGGCAGAAATAAGACAGGTAAATGAACACAATTTATTTGCTTTAAACGGTCTTTTATTGCAGTTTCCTCAGAGAATTTGATGAAATTAGCTGTAGCAATGTTTGGTTACCGAATTTTGGAGGAGTCTTTTCGATTGGCAGGTTAGAAGAATTCTTTAATTATCCGAACGAAAACATCAATAGAAATCCAAATGACATAATTTTGGTAAATTTTGAACCACCATCTAGTTACATATGTGCAAAATCATATATTTGAAGGATAAAGGATTCGCAGTACACACAAAAAAGGATACACAAAAATTATTTCATCAAAAAACTAATATAATGAGATAGTAGCCTCAGGCGTATACGCACTTTTTTATCAAATTAAGATCATGCTTTCCTTTTACAATTCTGTGAGAACAGTATGCACCTTATTTTAAGACTGATAGCTACATGAGAAGGTTTAAGGTCGGTACATCAATTGGCTTTCGAACACTGTGAAGTTTAGTTTTGTTCAGTTTATTTCATCAAACGGAGCTTTATAATCTCTTATAGGTTATGAGTTTAATAATAAATATATTAATTAAAATAATAATGTATGTAATAAGTGTGTATAAATAAGTTACATCAGAGGAAAAACAAAGTCGATAAATAAATATAAATTTATATTTATAAACAGGAATTGTTAAACATTATGTATTGGGATATGGATTCAGTTCTACCGGAGTTACTTCTCGAATATTCATCAGTTAAGTAGATAACTATACGGAGACTTCTACACCGAAAATACATATTAACGCGATAAAGCGAATAAGAACAATAAGTGCGATATCATTCTTAACTCAAGCATTTACATACTTAACCCTCTACTGCACAAGAAGCCATATATGGCTTTTGATTTTTAAACGCCGACTGCTTGGATTGCGCAACTGATATTAGAAAAGTACCGTTTTGATATCTTAGAACAGTTCATTGTTTATATTTTTTTAGTGTATTTGGTTTTATTTTTCGTTGCACAATCGCGAAAATCCGCAATCAAATTTGACAGTGCGCGTGGTGTGACCGTTGAAAAAAAACATAGATATAAAAGCTTATTTTTCATTGGTTTGTGCATAATTTATTGGCATTAAATTTTTTTTTAGATAGATTCAATATTGGTAAGTAATATTAAAGTGTTAAATGTTCAATTATGTCCGTGGAATTCAAGACACGGCGTGTTTTTGACAACATCCATATATGGCTCCTTATCCATTCACAACAATATTTGTGGTGTCATATATTTATGGCTGCTTGTGCTTTTTTTGCAGTGAAAAACAATGATCTCGTCAATTTCATTCTACGGAAAAGGATTTTGTGCTGTTCCTGGTGATGGTTTTCAGAGTGAGGACGAAATCCTTGAATCGGAGGATGAGCAGAATATGGATATGGACTGTAAAGAACACATAGAGGTGCCTGAAATCGATGAAAGCGAGTACGATTCGGATGATGAAAAACCATTGTCAACTTTGAGATCGAAAGATAAGAAAAAAAAGCAAAAAGTAACATGGAGGAGCGTGCAACATACATGGAAAGCGATTATCCCTTTTTAGGGACAAAAGAGCTTCCAGAAGAAATGTCCTCCCCCGCTGACTTTTTTCTTTTCTTTTCACGGGAGAACTGTTTGATATGATTGTTGAGGAATCTAACAGAAAAGCATTGCAAAACAACATAAATAAGCCAGTCAACATAACGCGAAGTGAAATGGAACAATTTGTCGGTATTTCTCTTTTCACGTCCCTCATAAAATTGCCTTCTACCAGGCGGTATTGGAACTCCCAACTAGGACAGCCTCTTGTTTATGAGACCATGCCATGTAGGCGGTGGGAGGAAATAAAAAAATGTCTCCATTTTGCTGATAATTATTATAATTATTATTATAATGATAAATTTGTTCGATTTGGTCAACCTGGGACCAGCTTTTCAAAGTCAGGCCACTCCTAAATAATATAAGGGAACGACTTCTTCTTATACCAAAAGAAGAACATCTTGCAGTGGACGAACAAACAATTCCCACTAAGTGTCGACATCACCTTAAGCAGTATAATCCAAAAAAGCCACATAAATGGGGTTACAAAAACTTTGTTTTAAGCGGAATATCGGGATTCAGCTATGATTTTGATATATTCGCAGGGGAGCAGAGCAACGTTATACCAGATGGTTTTCCAGATTTGGGTGTAAGCGGAAATGTTGTGTCCAGGTTGGTTTCAACGGTGCCAAGACATATAAACCACAAAATCCTTTGACCCCCGCTTCCTCAACTCAACATTTGAAGAAAAAAGGAAGGCGCCATGAATTTCCATTGAATTCTGTTCGTTTGGACGCAATGGATCACATTGGATGGCAGAAATCAAGGCAGCTATGCCAAAACGACTGCAAATACAGGTCATTTATTATGTGTAAAAAATGCAAAGTAAGTCTGTGCCTGAACAAAGATCGAAATTGTTTCACATCATTTCATTCCTAGTTTTTTTGTTTCTTTTATTAAATTTTGACTTTTGATACGAATGTTTATGAAAATGTTTTTTTTTTTAAACTGTTGAAGTAAGTTCTAGGTATATGTACATGTTTGATTTTTTTGTGAGCTTGAAAAATGCGTAACTGCACAAGCAGCCATATATGGCAAAAGTTAAGTTTATTGAAATATGTGTAACTGCACAAGAAGCCATATATGGCAAAAGTTATTAACTTTTAATAAAATTTATTTAAACAATTTTTTTTTGTTTAATTCTTTTAATTTTACAAAATGAAAAACAAAAACGAAAAAAAAATAATTTTTTTTTCATTGGATCATAGTGCGTGCAGTAGAGGGTTAAAAGATGGCACGTTACAAAATATATCAATATTCTACTTACTTACTTACTTACTTAAGGTGGCGCTATAGTCCGGGGCGGACCTGGGCCTCAACCAACATGCGTCTCCAGCCAGCTCGGTCCCTAGCTAGCTGTCTCCAGTTTCGCACGCCAAGTTGGTTGAGGTCTTCACCCACCTGAGTGCGCCACCTGCGCCGCGGTCTTCCTCTACTGCGCCGCCGTCCCTCGGGATTGGATTCGAAGACCTTCCGGGCTGGAGCCTTGATGTCCATTCGCTCTACAATACCCAGCCATCTAAGGGCCCTTTCACACCAAACGAATCCGAATCAATCATAATCACTCCGAATCAAGTTGAATCTGATTCGTCATCTCCACTCTTTCACACCAGCTTCATCAACCTGAATCTATAAAAATCCTTTTATCTTCTTTTTGTTTCACTGGTGTCATAAATCGCACCATTTTCTTTAACTTTTAAAATTAATAACTCCACGTCCATCTCGTATGGTTGTTGATTCAAGACTGACCGGACAAGGAATATGACAGGTTGAATGAAGTGCGACCTCGAATCAAACCTGATTGAACCAGATTCGTCCGGTCTGAAGGCGGGAAAAGAATCCCTTCACATTTAAACGGAGCGATCGAAGCCGAATCTTGGTCAATCAGATTCAACTTGATTCGGAGTGATTCTGATTGATTCGGATTCGTTTGGTGTGAAAGCCGTTGGACTTAAATTCTGCTACTAGGTCAGTGTCGCTGTAGAGCCCGTACCATCGAGAAAGAACTAATAGAGAGAACCTTCGACGGTTGCTCTCTTTTTGCCTACAAGCTGTGATTTGGCCACCAACTTGCATATGTATTAACTCCATATAAAAAAAATGTGGGGAACAAATACTTACGCAAGTTTGTGAACATACTCACCACGAGAGAGAAAAACTTTTCTCTCTTTTCTCTCTGCTCACCACATTTTAAAAATGGCGACCACCTTTGAAAAATGTAGTCAGCTGTTCAGAGGTGTTCAAAGAAAATTCAAAATTGTGGATGAACAACTTTTTGGTAGGGGAAGTGGGGGCAAGACCGCATATGGGGGCAAGACCGTTTTTGTACTATATTGTATGAAAAAAAGTTTGAATGGCAACACTTTTTTAACAAAACATGTGTCTTTTGGTATGATCGATCATGTCTGACAGTATGAGATAGCTCGGTTGAGAAGACGAGAAGTTACGGTACTTTCTGTGATTTTTCGTCAGTTCGTTATCGTTCGGGTGCAATGTAATGTTTATTATTATTAGTAAATTAGTTAAAATTATTAACTTTTTCTCTTTAGTATTTATAAAGTGCATTTTCAACATCATTTATTGTGAAAAAAAAAGTCGAAAAGTAAAGAATTCAACCAGAAATTCAATAAGTTACGGTAGGATCCGAATGGGGCAAAACTGCATATGGGCGGTCATGCCCCTATGCGGTCTTGCCCCAAATCTGCACTTGATGCCGTGCTTAAAAATGAGATTGGGTTTAAAAAAGCTTGTCAGACCTTTAATGTCCCTAAGAGCACTCTAAGGGACAGATATAAGAAAGTTGTCGACAAATCTATCACCCTTGAAAACTGCGCAAAAAAGTGCTCTCTTGGAACAATTAAAACCGTGTTTACAAAAGAGCAAGAAAATGAATTATCTGAACATATAATTCAGCTCGAAAGCCGTTTGTTCCCCATAACTATCAAGGATTTGCGTGAACTTGCATTCCAACTAGCAGAAAGAAATAACATACAAAACGATTTTGACAAAGAAACTGGGATGGCTGGATATAAGTGGGTGTAAAATTTTTTGAAGAGAAATCCTAAAATTAGCCTTCGTAAGCCGGAAGGAACCTCTTCAGCCAGAGCCATGGGTTTCAATCGAGTATCTGTCGCTAAGTTTTTTGAGCTGTTGACAGAATTAATGGATAAATACCACTTCACACCTGATCGTATTTATAACGTCGACGAAACGGGCATATCAACGGTTCCCAAAAAAGTATCAAAAGTATTGGCTAAGAAAGGAAAACCCCAGGTAAGTTCCTTTTTCTTTTCTTAGCGTCAATACTTTATCTTTAATTTCAATCATAAGGTTGGAACTCTTACTGCTGCAGAACGTGGCAAAACAATAACAATTGAAATCTGCATGAGTGCTTCTGGACAGTTTATACCGCCTTTGTTCGTTTTTCCTCGAGTCAGAGCGCATAGACATGTAAACATACTTGAGAGAGCTCCACCATGTTCAATTGCTGTCTATCATCCCAGTTGTTGGATGCAGACAGATTTGTTTTTAACTTGGTTTGACCATTTTTTAAAACATTCGAATCCAACAAAGGATAACCCGGTTTTACTATTACTAGACGGGCATTCAACACATACCAAAAACCTGGATTTCATAAACAAGGCTCGAGAGAAAAATGTTGTTGTTCTATGCTTTCCACCCCATTGTTCGCATCGAATGCAACCACTAGGCGTTGCGTTTATGGCACCATTAAGTCAATATTATTCGTCAGAAGTCAAAAAATGGATGCGAACAAATTCACCATCAATGGTTACTGAGTATCAAATTCCTGAACTATTTGGCGTCGCTTACATGAAATCTGCCATCATTCAGACAGCAGTTAACGCATTTAAGAAGACTGGAATTTATCCATTAAATAGTGACGTGTATGAAGACTGAATGTTTGAACCAGCAGAAACCACAAACAGGCCTTTCACAGAAGTCGCTGAAGAACTTGTCACAAATTCCACATTACAAGATGTTTTTGAAGCACCCCTTCAATTGAACCACCTGCAACAACAATGATTTCCACGCAGGAAAACTTTGTTAACACAGACTTCGTCGATGCTCTAGCTGCCTTAGACAACACTCCATCAACGTCAGGAACTACAGCCTTCATTTTATCTTCTCCAAAGGAGCTTGTTAAGTTACCTTCTGAAAAGAGAACTTGTTCTCAGAGAAAGACAAGGCGGGGAAAAACGGCAATTTTGACAAGTTCACCATATAAAGCTGAGCTGGAAGCTCTAGTTGCTAACAAAGATAAAAAAAAACAAGTCACCATAAAAACCACAAAAAAAGTAAAGCAACAGGCTTCAAGGAATGTTGCTGATAGTGAGGATGAGGATATTGGTGTTGCAGATTGTAGTTGCATCTTCTGTCTGGAGCTTTTTTCCAAATCGAACCCAACTGATGGCTGGGGGCCAAGACCGTTTTTTTGACGATGTTTTTTAAACTTTATTGTTTTTTTTTTGAATAAGTTTTTATTTATTATAATAATCAAAGTTGCTAGATGAAATGTAAGACTTAGTGAATAAAGACTTTATTTTCCTTAAAAGATGTTTTATAACAGTTCTTGAGGCAGTCAAGCACTAAATGTGCGGTCTTGCCCCCACTTCCCCTACTCTCATTGTGTTCGTTTGAGAGTAATATCATTCGAATATGAAGTGAAATTAATTACTCTTGTTAGGTGCCAGAACAATGAAGATTTAGAAACAATTCTAAATTACGCATTTAGATAAATATTAGTTAGTTATTTGAAGCCAGTTTTAATCATTAAGTAAGTATAATAAATTAGGTGGTGCAACAGTCCAGTGAGAATTAGGACCTAGAAACATAAAACTCTGAAAGCACTACAACTATTATTTGTTTTATATTAGCTGCGTTTATGCGTTTAATTTTCGCTCAGATCGTTAAAAGATGCAAAAAAAACTCAGATTTGTTTCAATTTTCAGAGTTTATCGACTTAATTTTGTCGATGCGAGAGTTGCAGGAACATTGAAAACGAGAGTTACAGAATGTAAACATGGAACATTGAAAACATTTTTATATACTCCTCTCTTTTTACCATTCCTATTTTATTTGTGTGTACTCGTTGTTTATTTTCTTTACATTACTCACGACATTTCCAAAATGCTGAAAGTAAGTGATTTAAGTAAAGACTAAATAAAAGGACCGTCAACTTGTTACTTTTGTTGCCAATTTTCATTGCATAAGATTTGTGAATAGGTGATAAGCTATTCTTACTGCTTTCCCCTAAGGTAGTGTGTTGCTTTTAAAGGCTTAACTACATAAGCCGAAAAGTACTTTTGTACAAAAGTTAAAATATTTGTATTCTCGCTAGGTCAGTGGTTTTGTGAAAAAAATATACAAATTTGTTCTTCAACAAAAATTTAAGTCATATGCATCATTTTTATAAGTTTTCCAGTTCTAACTATTTATATATTATCTTTCAGTTATATAGCAACAAGGAAAAATATGTGAGGGAAAGTTCTAACTACAGTTTTTCTGAAAGTGCATTGTGGCTTATTCATAGATGTTTGCTAAACTTTTTAGGATATACATAAATAAATGCAAATGAAAGTTAAGGGCTAAACCTGAAGAACTATGAACATAGAAAATGCTGTGTTCAAGTAATTATTATCGCATCCAAATTTCATCATTGATTTTTTTGGTGTATAAAAAGCTAAAAAAGTGATTCATGACCAATAAATGCTACGTTAACACTAAGTTCCAGAAAATATCAATTGATACGGCAATTGCAGAAGATATGGATATTTTATATAAATATTCCCGGTAAACTATAGAACTTTATTATTTCCGCCTTTTATAATTCAATGCAGTATATTTTAGATAATACAGTAGTTAAGTTAATAGTTAAGGTATTACTATTGAAATAAACATTACATTCATTTATAAAAAACGTTTACTCGTTCATATATACAAATAAAGTCTAATCTAAAAAGCCTTAACCTTGTTAAACACTTTCTGCACACATCCTTTCTTGTTTTGGTTGTTCCTGCCATCTATCTGTAACTTAGAGAAAAAGAAGAGAAAAACAAATTCACAACGAACTACCGGTATAACTTCTTCCGTTATTTATTGACAAACAAAAATGTTTTGCTAGAATTAATTTGAATTATAGGAGTATTTTTGTAGATATAAAAATGACAAGGTGTTAGCAAAATTAAAAAAAAAAAAATTCATGAGAATTACAAATATTATAATGAGACTTTAAAAAACATAGCCTTCTTGGCTATCAATAAACAAAAATGAGAAATGTCGCGTACTCTTGTGTACTCTTCTCCGAGGTGAAAACATGTATACACCGATACGAATTCAACACGATATAAAAAATGAGAGTAAGAGGTTTCGAAGGGACGGAGACGAGGAAGTTTGGCTCTCTCGATTAGTTTGTTCTCTCTGCCCGTACAGTTCGTCGTTATATCTTCTCCTCCATTCTCCATCTATACGTACGGGGCCAAAAATCACCCGAAGAATTCCACTTGAAACGTATGTATGTAGTGAAAGATTCCTGTGCTCTTTCTATTCTCAAGGGAAAACAGTTGTAATAGGTTTTCCAAACAGCACTACAATACTCCAGATCAGATCTTACAAAAGCTGAGTAAAGACATTTAAATGCATAAGGATCAGAACATCAGAACATTTCTGTGTGTTTCCTTTGTACAAAACTTATCGATTTTGTTTACTAAAAAATCAATGAGAAAATTGAAAGAAATTTTATTATCAACTCCTACATCTTTTTTGTGAGTTACTTTCTCGAAAACAATATCATTCAGAAAAAATACATTTATTTTACACAATAATGATAATTTAATTAGATCATCATCATATAGTTTTAGAAAATTTAGATGTATCAGGAATATCATTATAAAATGTTTAAAAGCAAAGGTCCAACATGACTCTCCTGACCATCTGAGGTTATTCTGATTTGAATTTATCTATTTTGACAAATTTCTTAACGATTTCTTAAATATGAGCTCATACATTAAGAATATTATACATTTAATAATTCAGAATGGGATCCCACCACATAAAATTTATGAAAAAGAATTTCTGAGACACTTATAAAAACTTTACAACAGAGTTACATAAAACAGTGAGAATAGAAGCCTGACATAAAACCGTGTTGGAAATCTGCAATTATATGTTTGGTAAAAAAAAAACAAAGTTTGTCACAAAAAAACCTTTTCAAATATTTTTGAAATAACAGATAACTTAGAAATTGGTCTGTTGTTACATATTTTAGAGTTGTTTTCCATTCATTTATGAATTGACCAGTTCATTGAGATAAAGGGTTATTGATTTTGCGGTTTCAAAAGTATAGGGCTGGAATTCGACATCTGTCAAACTACGCTGTTAAACTAATTTTTTTTGATTCAGTTGAAAGTCTGACATTGTTAGGAGCCAAGTCTCTACGGGGGAATGCTTTGGAGTACTGGAAGAGGCTACATCACGCTTGTGGTTGCACGGCTCAGCTCGTCGCGTGGGATGGTTCTTGCCACCTCCCAGTAAACCTTCTGCTCGACTAAACATTAATTTAAGTGAAGTAAACAACACATACCTGAGAACTTTGACGATATCCAAGAGAAACAAGAAATCGGTGCTTCGAATTAAGTTTAAAAAAAATAAAAAAAAATACTATCACTAACCTAAGAAACTAATAAAATAAAACCTTCACCAAAAAAAATAATTATAGTAAAAAAATTTAATAAAAAGAAATTATAAAAAAAAATTAAGTAAAAAAAAATATATAAGAAAACTAAACCCTAATAAAAAAAAAACACCTAAAGCACCTCTTTCTTACCCCCTTCAATACCGTCACACCGAATTCCAAACGTTCGTCTGATGTTGTTGACGAAAGCCTGGCCAACCCGCCCAAGTATCTTGAAGGTACTTCCTTCGCTATTTCCCCGGCCGAATGCAGCGGAAGTAGCCCCTTCGAGTACTCCAAAGCATTCCCCCGTGGAGACCTGACTCTTAACAACATTTACAAAAATGGATCGCTTAACATACAAATTGTTAGAACCTACTTCAAAAATGGCGATTCTGCAACAGCCACACATCGTGCTTTAAGAGGAGATTATATGGTTTACATAATCGTCAAACTACGCAAGCAATTGGCAAAAGTGTGAAGAAATTTTAAGAGACTAGATTGGTTACTGATATTGTAAGGCCTGTGCATCATCGTATCGCTCGTACCACTGAAAATATTGCTGCTGTAAGTGAAAGTCTTGCCGAAGATGCGAATGTGTCGATTCCTCGTTGTTCTCAGGAATTAGGACAATTTAAGATAATTACTCGCAACAACAACACCTGATAGTAAGTCTTAATTTGTTGGCAAGCTTTTAAACTTGCTGTCCCTTGCATTTCTTTGTCGCTTAGTTTTTGAAATTTGCTAAAAGTATTTCATAAGATTCACCCTCTCGTCTTTGGAAAAATGCTTCGAGTGAGTTCCTCTTTCTAAGCTACCAAGACTTAACAAACACTGCCAATTTGTTAACCTTTGGTCTTGGTTTTGTCTACCTAAGTATTGATTTTTCTAGGGTAAACAATGAAAAACCAATACCCTATTCATATAGGATAAACCACAGCCACCACGATACTCTCGAAAGATGGCCATCCCATATATGTTCATGGAATTAACCATGGGGCTCAGGGAGCGGTGAATTCGCCGATTCTCTTCAGCATTTACACCAGCGATCTGATAGGTAGTCTTACAAAGGCAATTGCGTACGCCGACGATCTAATTGCGTACAGAACGGCCCGAAGGGTTGAGGTTATTAAAATTCTCTTGCAGCGTGATTTCGACAAGATTCAGCGATATTGCGACGACTGGAAACTGAAAATAAATGTCCAGAAGTCGGAGACAATTCTGTTCCGGACTGGCGTTGGCTAGGACCAAGAGGGATACGTGCAAGAATTGGAGCAAGATGGTCATCGTTGATCTTCACGGGCAGCGATTAGCGAGCAAAAGTGTAGTGAAGTACCTCGGTATCTGGTTAGATCAGTATTTATATTTCGACAGACATATAAATGCTGCTCTGACCAGGGCCAGAGGAGCCTTCGCTCTGACGAAACGGCTGTTTTACAGCAATCGGCTTGACCCCAGAGTGAAGGTAATTTGCTAAATGGCCCTCATACGGCCGATGATCGTTTATGGTTGTCCCGTGTGGTTCCACGTTGCCCCTTCCCAGATGGAGAAGTTTCGGGTGTTCGAGCGGCAGTGTTTACGATGTTTACCGGTTTATATCGAACAGCCGAATCTTCTTACGTGCATTACTATTCCAACGAGGTCCTATACAACGGGGCCCGAATCAACAGAATTGACAATTTCGTGATAAAACTCGTTCGAGGTCACATTGCAAGTTGCAAGGGCTATGTCTTCGACCAACAATTTAATTTTCGGGGCGTTCTATCCGAACGACGAGTATTTTGAAAGTGCACGCTTGAGCGGCTTCATTCCACCAGAAGCATTCCTCTTCTTAGATAGATGCGGCCTGGTACAGGATAGATTGGCAGTTCCACGCCAGACGACGAACCGTTGATAGGCGACTCGTGTACAATCAGAACGTCATGGCACAAGACGGAGCAGAACTCCTTCGGTTCAGTAGGGATGTGTCCGAACGGGACCGAACTGATAGGGTGAAGCAGGAGAACCAGTTTTGGTGGCTTCAATCGGTACTTGATAGTGGGTAGTCGGGATGGGGTTTTAAGCCTTGGCCGGCTTAGATACTTCTTTTATAGTTTTAGGGTTTAGTTTTAAGTAGAATAGGCATGGTGGCACAAAAAAAAACATACAAAATACAAAATATAAAAAAAAACAAAACTAAACTAAATAAATAAAAAAAAAAAATACATGCAATAAGAAAAAAAAGACCAAAATATGAAAAACAAAAAATGTTATATAGCTAGATTTGCTGATGTGGTTGTTCTAGTTTTAAGTAGTTTATAGGTAGAATAGGTAGTTTAAGTTAGCTTTAAGTTTTATATTAAGGACCTTATTTTAAGTAGTTTTTTAAGTAAAAATAAAAAGGATAATTGATATAAGTTTTTTTAAATTTTCTAATAAATACAAAATAAATAAAATTTAATTGAAGTAAAATAGCTCTTAGGGCCGAAAGGCATTAGTATTAGATCTAGGTGTTATTGTTTAACTTAGAGTGTCCGTATGGGCCCAGTAAGTAAGTTGTAAGTTATGGTTAAATAGGCTAGTTTTATGAATTTTTGTCTAGCTTTAAGATAGGTTTAAGGTTGAAGTAATAAAAATGAATTTGAAATGATATGAAATGGGGCTCAACATATCCCGTGGTACCATATCTTCAATGGTGTGATAATTTAGGTCTTTGATGTGGAGCCATATAGGGAAGATAACCCTAGAAGTGGTCGCCCGGTTTTAGTGGGACTCAATCCACCGAGCTTTATCTACAATTACATCATTCTTTTAAAAAAAAGATTTTGACTTCCACTCCAGACTTAATTGAATTTATATGAAATACCGACGACTTATAGTCGTCTATGGATATTTTTATAATTTATATTAGTAAGTCTACCTCGAACCCATGAGGCAGGACCACACAGTTCCTCGTTACCATCATAAGATTTTTAATCTTAGGAAGGAATATAACTATAACTTCTTGCGTTCGCTCACAACACAAGTAGAGAATTTATTCAGTGCAGTTCTAAGCTTTGTCTTTTTTAATAACTATGAATTGCAAACAGTATCACTCATCATCGTACCCGTAGTACCCGTGGCATGATGGTTAGTGCGTTGGACTGTCATGCGAGAGGTGTTGGGTTCGATCCCTGCCTGTGCCACCTAAAGTTTTATTCACGGGTACTGCCTCTTACGAGGAATTGACAAATTCTCCAAGAGTAATTCTTGTCATGAAAAAGTACTTTCTCAAATTAGCCATTCGGATTCGGCATATAAACTGTAGGTCCCCTCCATCCCTGCAATTACTCGTACACAGGAATGGTTGAGAGTTGTAAGTCACTAAGCCCTGGTTCTCTACGGACTGTTGCGCCGCCTAATTTATTTATTTATTTATTTTATCACTCATCATCGAACTGCACTGAATTAACAAACTTGTGCCCAGGGGCCACCAGCGTGGAGGTGCAATTAAGCGCTTCTTCCTTTCAGACTATAGACAAGCATAGAGCTTTCCCTATGTCTACCTCAAAAATACTCCATTACCAAGACCGGAATCTCAGACTGACATTTCGGTTTGCCTACAAGCTAACTAAACACTAAATGTGAGAAAGTGTGCGTGAAATGATGCACAAAACCAAACACATTCTAACATTTAGTCCTCAGGCCCATCAAAATGCTTCATTTTAGTAATCAGCCCCATCTAAATGCTTGATTTTGAATGTTTCATGGCCTCGTTCAAAAACTAAACAATCCTAACCAGAAGAATCTGAAGTGCTGACATGGTCTTAAATTGGAAGATTTGTATAGCTTTTTAATTTCAATCCAAATAAATGTTGTAAATGTATATTAAATAAAATAAAATTGTCCAAATACATATTATTTAATGATTTATTAGTTTATAATTATTTATTTTATTTACTTAAATTATTTGCGAACGCAACATGCGCTGCAACTGGTTAAGTATAATTATTGCAAATGGACAAAAGTGTAACTCAATACTTTGTAAAACAACAAAACAGACAATTTTTTCAGCTGTAGTTTGCTTAGAGCATTTTTTTGGCGACGTTAGAAGTTCAGGTGGAAACAATAGGCGGGTGCCTCCGTATTTTTTTGTACAGACAATGCTACGAGAAGCATACTTGTGAAGTTCCATTGCCAACTTTAGCTAGTTCAGATTCCTCAATTAGAATAGTATTTTCATTATTGAAAATTGAAATGTGCTGTGTGTCAACATATAGTCCTTAACTTCTTTTTATTATATTTGTACCTAATTTGCATACTTCAATTAATAAAGCTTTTTTAGTCTTAACATTACTTCATCCTAGAAATTCGTGTTTTATTTCTTGCTCGGTTTTCCTAAAAGTTTCACAGGTTATGGGCCCAGACACGCAGCGGAAAAGTTAAAAGTTTAATAGCGTTTTTTTATTGTTTAATTAAATTATAGATATACTTTGAATAAGTATTTAATTTAACTTGTAATCGATTGTTAAACGGACTATATTTTTTAACTTGTCGTATTAGGTCATAAAAATGGAAACTGATCTGCAACGGGTTGATAAATTGCAGAGTAGTGAGCAATGGCTGGTTTGGAAATTCCAGATCAAAGCTTTGTTAAGAGCATATGAATTGTGGGACATAGTTGATGGTTCGTCAAAAAAACCTCTCGTTAAAACTGAAACCAGCGGTCGAGGATTCTGAGTTGCTTAAGAAGTGGGTTCGATGCGACAGTAAGGCACAGAAGATAATTGTGACATCAATAGGGCAGGAGCCAATGCTGCATATAATGTCTTGTGAAAGTGCTTTCGACATGTGGACCAAGCTTGAGAATGTCTATGAGCAAAAATCCAAGACGTCTGTGCATTTGCTTCAACAGAGATTTTATAGCTTTACTAAAAGCGAAGATGAAAATCTCTCTATTCACATCTCAAAACTTCAAAAAATTGTTCAACAGCTCAAAGACCTTGGTGAGGATGTCTCAGAGACTATGGTCATCACCAAAATTTTAATGACTCTACCGGTGACATATAATCACTTCTACAGTGCGTTGGAGTCAACAGCAGCAAGTGAGCAAACATTAAAGAATTTAACTGCACGTCTGTTGATGGAGGAGTCGAGAATGAATATGCAAAAGGAAGTTGAATGTGAAGCCCTCATGGCAAGAAAAAGTAAAACGTCATCAAAAACAGTACCTCGTCGAGAAAGCGGTAAAAGCAAGAAACTGGGAAAGTGTTTTATCTGCAAGAAAACGGGTCATTTTAAAGCGGATTGTCCTGCAAGGCAGAGAGAGAAAAACAACACAGCATGTGACGTCAAAAGGGGGGAAGCTTTTATATATCAAACTGTATTTGCGAAAATGACAGAAAAGGATAGTTGGTTTCTCGACTCTGGAGCAAGCGACCACATGACGTCTCGAAAAGAGTGGTTCGTTTCTTTCAAAAAATTTGATAAACCAGTGAATATTCGCGTGGGATATGGTGAAATTATTCATGCGTACGGTACCGGTGATATCAATATTCTGGCGTATAATAAGGTGAATTGGATAGAGAAGCATATATCCAATGTTTTATACGTCCCCGATATAAAATTAAATTTATTTTCTACAAGTTGTGCACTTGATAAAGGGCTACAAATGAAATCAAATAAAAATTAATGCGAGTTGCTAAAAAATGATGAAGTTGTTGCTGTTGGTTTGCGCCAAAATAAGATGTTCAAGTTGTTGTTTCAAGTGGTGATGGTGGGTGAATCACAGGTCAATAGTGCGGTTCAAGATTCAAGTCGTAGAGATGGTAATGATCTACAATCTTGGCATGAGCGACTCTGTCATCAGAACATAAATTATGTTAAAGAATTTCTGAAATCCAACAATATTTCCTATACAGGAGATTCATTCTTTTGTTCTGGTTGTGCAATGGGAAAAAGCCACAGACTGCCGTTTGCCAAGAGTCTGAATAGAGCATCGTTGCCAGGAGAATTAATACATTGTGATCTTTGCGGTCCCATGCACGAAACCTCATATGGAGGGTCTAGATATTTTCTTTTAATGAAAGATGATTGCTCCAGTTTTCGTCATGTCTATTTTATCAAGCACAAAACTGAAGTAAGTGCATTGTTAAAAAAATATATAGAGCAAGTGAAGATCGATACAGGTTTCTCTGTCAGAGTTCTACGTACCGACAATGGCTTAGAATTCATTAATAAAGACGTTGAATTCTTGCTTAAAACTCAGAGCATATGTCATCAGAAAACCGTTCCTTATACTCCGCAACAAAATGGGCGAGCCGAACGAGACATGCGGACGATCGTCTAAGCAGCTAGGTCGATGTTGTGTGGCAAAAACCTCAATGCGAAACTTTGGGCTGAGGCAGTAAATACTGCAGTTTATGTTTTGAATAGGAGCTGTCCAAGTCCAGTAGCAGGGAAGTCTCCCTATGAAGTTTTGTTCAACAAGAAGAGTAATTTTTTTGAGTTTAAGCAATTTGGTTGCGAGGTGTATATGCATGTACCTAGTCAGAAAACAAAAAAATGGCATAAGAAAGCTAGGAAAGGGGTTTGGGTAGGTTATGCTTGTAACACAAAAGGCCATCGAATTCTTTTGGATGACACGAAAAAGGTAGAAATTTCGCGAGATGTTCTATTTAATGAATGTCTTGGTAACCAGTGTAACCTCAAAGAAGCAGAAACCGATTTTGTTTATATAAAAATGTTTGATGACGAGGAGGACGCTATGTCTACAAGGGTAGGCCAAGGTGATGTCGAAGCTAGTGAAGAAGGTGCTGGTGCAGAAGAAATCGATGCAGACGAAGGCAGCGTAGGTGATTGTGATGTTCATGCTAAAAGTGGTAAACAAAGAGCTGGTGCAGATGTAATTGTTGCAGAAGAAGGTGTGCCAGGTGACGATTTAGACAAAGAAGACGAAGAGGTAACTGATGTTTGTAGAAACCTTGTTTTGCGAAGAAGAATCCCCAATCGCCGAAGATCTAAGAGCCTCGAAAAATTGCAGGAGAATGATAAAGCAAAATGTGACTCATTTCAAGAACATTACAGATCAAAACTTTGTAAGAGAAAACAATCAAACTTTGTTATGTCTGAGGGATTTGCATTTGTCGCTGAACTAATTGAACCTCCGAATTTTCGAAAAGCAATGGATTCTCCACTGGCAGAAAGATGGAAGTATGCGATGGACGAGGAAATTACAAGTCTACTCAAGAACAACACCTGGCAGCTGGTCAATTTACCCAAAGGGAGAAAGGTAATCGGTAATAGATGGGTTTATAAAGTAAAACTCTCGACCGATGGTGAAGTTAGTCGTTATAAGGCCCGTCTAGTTATAAAAGGCTATAGTCAAGAATATGGTCTAGATTATTCTGAAACATTTAGTCCTGTCGTCAAATTTGCGTCAATTCGAACAATTTTGGCTATTGCTGCAGCCGAAAATCTGAAATTGTTTCAATTTGACATCAAAACCGCCTTTTTGAATGGTGATCTATCGGAGGATATCTTTATGCGGCAACCTGAAGGGTACGATGATGAAAGCGGCAGAGTCTGCAAGTTGCAAAAAAGCCTCTATGGGCTTAAGCAGTCTTCAAGGTGCTGGAACAAGAAGTTCTCTGGTTTTCTTCAACAATTCGCCTTTAAAGTAAGTCTTTATGATCCTTGTGTATTCATTAGCAGTTCCAAAAAGAAAAAGGTTTTTCTTGCGATCTATATCGATGATGGTTTGGTGGCTGCGTCAAGCAAAGAAGATGTGGATGATTTACTAAAATATCTACAGCAGGAGTTTGAAGTAACACATGGTGAAGTGAACTATTTTCTCGGACAAGACGGTGCTGTAATGATTCATCAAGCTGCTTATGCGAGAAGAATTTTGAATAAATTTTTCATGAACGATTCAAAACCAGTCTCAACTCCATCTGAGAAAACACCTAATTCTCTCAGTAGAGGTCGTCATGCTGGACAATTTCCGTTTCGTGAGGCAGTTGGGTCACTTATGTATTTGGCTGTTGGAACTAGACCTGACATCTCGTTCGCCATTAGTTCAGTAAGCAGGTACTTGGAAAATCCAGATGAGACCATTATATGCGCAGTGAAGCGTATATTTAAATATATCAAAGGAACCATTGACCACGGTATAATTTATAATCTTACCAATAAAATGTATTTACATTGTTTCAGCGATGCTGATGATTATGCGGGTGACGTTGAGACAAGAAGGTCGGCGAGTGGTGCGGTTACAACGCTTTGTGGAGAAGCAGTTTCTTGGCAGTCCCAAAGACAGAAATGTGTATCACTTTCGACTACCGAATCTGAGTACATAGCTGCGTCAGAGGCTGTCAAAGACTTGGTATGGTTGGAGAAACTTTTTTGTGAGCTGACCAGAGTAACTACAACCTGTTCAACGTTGTACTTAGACAATCAAAGTGCAATTAAATTAATTAAAAATCCTGAATTTCACAAACGCACAAAGCGCATAGATGTGCGGTACCATTTTATAAGAGAACACTATGAAAATGTTTTGTTCAAAATAGAATATGTTCCAAGCGAACAACAACTTGCTGATTTATTCACTAAATCTTTGCCCAGAGAAAATTTAATAACTTAAAATTGTCTTTAAATTTAAATTCATTAACCAGTTTTCAAAAGTAATTTCAAAAAACATTAATTTCTTTAAATATTGATTTTGTTTTGTAAACACTAATGATGAATTGTTTTAAATATTTTTGAAATATTTTCTTTAAATGTAAATGAATTAATAATAATGTATGACACAAGTGGAAGTATTGAAAATTGAAATGTGCTGTGTGTCAACATATAGTCCTTAACTTCTTTTTATTATATTTGTACCTAATTTGCATACTTCAATTAATAAAGCTTTTTTAGTCTTAACATTATTTCATCCTAGAAATATCGTGTTTTATTTCTTGCTCGGTTTTCCTAAAAGTTTCACATTCATCATTTAAGCAGTTCGGTAGTTGCAAGGCCAAATTTTAGTTTTGTTTGTTGCAGAAATATTCCTGAACATTTCTTTTTAAGGGACTATGTTAGAGTTAGAATTTTGTTTGTAGTTGATTTTGGAATAAAAATTTGAGGGAAACATGTTTTAAAAATAAGTTGCTTGTGTAAAGCATCTTTAAGGAATAGAAATAGGCAATATGTTTACACACAATACCAACTATAAATGAGTGCAATAAATAGATTGAAGTAACTTTTTTTTATTCCAGTATGGGGAAACCGAACACCCAATAGAAAAAAACGGTATACGCGCCAAAATCCATACTTCTTGACTAAATAATGTTATCTTCTATGTTTACGCATAAAATTACGAATTTTGTAGCGTATGAAAATTTCTAGACATTTTACAATCTGAAAAATTAATTATGCTATGAAATAATTGGCTGCTATTAATGCTAATTTTTTTTCTAAAAAGTTGATGAAGGTTAGTTACCTTAAATATTATTGACTTTCTCAAAAATATTTTTCTACACTAACCTCCGCTTTATACCTGAAAACTATTGTTTATGTATATTTTCTTCTATGTTCTGCATTTATAAAATGTAATCTACGGTAGTATTTATTATATTACGAAAAACAAAAACATATACGTAAAACTCATTAATTTTTTTTTTATTATTAGCAGCATTTTTACTGAACATACTTTTCAAACAATAATAAGTAAACTTGAACTTTGGTAACTAAACATTTTTAAGGAATGAATGAAAATTATATTTTGCGTTAAACTGTGGAAATTCACTAAAAAAAACTTCTGTACGTCAACAATAAACATTCATGACGATTACATGTTCTATTGAATTAGTTGTGCATGAATTCAGAACGAATTTAAGACGTTTTCATTTTGTGATATATGTCAAAATTTGCATTTATTCAACAGATTCGCTATAATCTTTCTTGATGCATAGTTTTTTTGATAGCAAATACATGTATGCTTCCATCAATCAAGAATGTTATGGATAAGATATTTTTCGATTATAACTCTTTTTTTTAATTTAATATTTATTAATCATAATGGAATTGAAAAATAGTTGCAAGCTTAAATCATTAAAAACAAACTATAAATATACTTGGATTAATTAAATTGATACAGATTTTAATTACTTGCAAACAAAATATTTGTGCCGTTCGTTAACGAAAATGTATTAGAATTCAATACAAAAATTGCACTCGCACCCTTAAATTGATGGTTCTTCGAACGCATCTTTGATACAAAAATCCGGGGATTATTATGATATTTAAAGAATTTCGTAGTGATTACTGTAAATTAGTGAATTAATTATAATAAACTGATGTTGAACATGCTTTTTTCAAGACAAAAAGGTACATTGGATACTATCCACAGAATGCCTGCAAAATTAAAGGTTAAAACTGACTTTTTCATCGAAAAAAGTAAAAGGAAAAACCTGAAAAAAACTTATTACCCCAAATGGTTTTTGCTATGCAAAGTGCCGCTAGCCCACGGCATCGTTTTTTTTTGTTTGCGCCAAAATTACAAATACAACAATGTAAACAAACGGGTTCACGAAAGATTCCGGTCTTGGTAATGGAGTGTTTTTGGTCTACATGGAAGTCAGTTTGACCCCCAGGAATTAGGACTATCTTACGGCACATTATGGCGTATTTCGCATTTGGATCTACACCTACATCCATATACAGTCCTGCTCACACAACAACTGATACCAGTTGACCATTCCCAACATAGCAGATACGTCGAATGGGTGCTTGAACAATAGACGGTGGACGGCGATATTTCGAACAAAATTTTCTTCAGCGACGAAGCACATTTCTCACTCGGTGAGTATGTTAATAAACAAAATTGTCCTATTTGGGGTTCTAAGAATCCTCAAGTAATTGAAGAGAGGGCATTACATCCACAAATAGTCACTGTTTGGTGCGCTCTTTGGTGAAGAGGTGTGATTGGAACCTTAATTCTTCGAAAACAACGCGATGATGGAATGACTGTCACCGTCAATTCGGAGCGTTATGGTCATATTAAAACCGATTTTTTTTACCTGCTATTGAAGAATGCGACTTGGAAAATATGTTTTTTTTTTAACAAGAAGGTTCCTCATGCCACACAACTCGAGCGAACATGGCTTTATTGCAAGAGACATTTTCTGGCGAGATATTTGACACTGTTGGAATTTTTTTGGGGGGCTACGCGTGGTAGACCGTGTTTATGTAGATAAACCTTTAACTCTTACTTTTGTTTTCATTCATACCTCTTAAGGCTTCAGATAAATTGATGTTTTCAACAATCAACAATGTAAGGTGGTTAAAACTGAGGAAGTACATTACGTGATGTAAGAGAATATACTGATTCAAAATAATCAGCAACAAAATCACTGAAAGTGCTTCCACAAAACTCCATAGAATTTGAAAATCCAGCTGATTTTTTCCAAAAATGTTTACTGCCAACCTTGAGTTGTGATACAGAATTTAATATAAAATTATCATACAAAAACTTTTTAAGCACATCAAACTTATTCTGTAAGGCTCAATACTTATGGTGGTTGACCAAAATGGTTCTATCCTTTTTAAAATTCTTAAAAGCTTATTTTTGAATTGTTAAGATTTGATAGCATTTTGTTAAATCAGGGAGGGTTGGAGTTTTGTTTAATGATTTTTTCCGGAATATAACTATTGTTTTTAAAACAATTTTAATATGTTAACCGCTTGTCTCCCAGCCAAGAAATAAAACTTACCACGTTAGAAGAAATTATATAAATAAATACTGGTATGAGAATAAATTTGAGACATAAGCCAATAACTTAAAATGAATAGATAGACATACATGAAGCATTGTGTTAGTCACAACTGGAAAATTGATTCTATCTAAATATAATTCAAGTTCTTTGTTAACAAAACTAAATCATGGACCTGAAGATGATTTCTTGATGAAATTCTGGAAAATGTTAGAGCACTTCATGGATCCTTTTTGTTATAACTGAAGTTTTAAAAGGTGACAGTTTCAAAAGTGACAGCTGCTCAAATAATAGGCTGTTCATAATAAAACCACTTTACCTTGATTTAAAAAGTAAAATACAATATTCCTAAAATACATGCTGAATGCAAATTTGCAATATATCCTAATTTTTCAAAACCCTACTGTAATTTATTTAAGTTTAAACCAGATCCTTATTCGAGGAAAAACAAAAGAGAAACACAATTAGAATTAAAAAAAAAAGTATTCGCAGTTGCAAAAGAAATTACATGACAAGCTAGTATGCGGTCTTTTTTCCCTCTTTTCATTTTTTGTTGATATTGGTTGTTAGCTTCCTTTTTTAAATCATCAAGAAATGAAACATTGTAAAAGAAAGATGGTAACGACACGCGGGTTGACACAGCTCAAATGTCTCTACAATGCCCTATATACAGAAGTTACATAGGTTTGTAGTGTCAAAAGATGCCTATCAACCGGGTATTGGTGTCATAACCATAATGAAAAGTCAGTCACTGCCAAAAAATAACAAAATGGCAGGCAGCAGCACAGGATACAGATATCTACAGAGGAATTCAGTTTTTGGGCTGAAAACTTTGACAAGGCCGGAATACCGAAAAAAAGAACTGAAAAGGAAATCAAAAAAAAAAAAAAAAAAAAAGATGAAAATCATAAAGAAGGCTTACATTTTACATTTTACAAAACGACGACTAAGAGCAGGCTCTCAAAGATTTTCAATTGACACGTTGACAAGAATAACCCTGATGCTTAGGTAAGCTAGAAGGCAAAGATCCAAAAGTTTTAAACGAAATTAATGTCTCATTTTCGTTTTGTTTGTTGACGACGACGACGATGAGGACGAGGACGAGGACGAACTCGTCACAGTAGGTGGCATTGGTGGTTTGGAGTATAGTAATGGGTCAGGATGAAAGAGTGGTGTCGGGTTGGGTTGGGTTGGGTTGAGTCGGGTTTCGGGGTGGTTGGGATGGCATAAGAAGAATGTCGGATGAGTGGTGGAATACTTAAAGGGAATGTTCACCTGGCAGGAAGGAGCATAAATTACATTAGCTTGGCGCGCTCATGAGACGTGTCTTCCACTTATTGCATGTGACTGCCTGTTACCTCTGTCTACCTCCTCAACAACACTACCTGTAGGTACTGTAGGTTCTGCCTTTTTTCTGCAAAAGGCTACGGGGAGCCATCATGGAGTTCCTTGAGTCTTCTCATATACAAAACGGAAGTTACACACAGAATGTTCTTGCAGAGGGTGTTTTTTTCTTTCTTTATTTTCTATTTAGTTGGTGGGGTATAGGGTTGTGTGCTTGCTTCCTCCGCTCGAGCGATATGCATTTTTAATCTACGTCAAGTTGACAAATTGGGGCTGTTTGGGTCTCTCTCTCTTTGTCGTCCTCGTTCTCGTATTCATCGTACAGGATGAGGAAGGAATAAGTGTGCAGTGTGTGTGCTTTTTCTGTTGACGTCTGATGGGTGGCGAAAGGGTGTTGTATATAGGAAGAGGAGCAGTTACGACTTACGAGTCGTGTTGTCGTTGTCGTTGTTGTCTACGTCTACGTCGTCGTCGTCGTCGTCCCAAAGTCGAGGGTTGGAAAATTTGTGGATTATTTTCTATGATGTGTTGTGTGAAGCAACGAACCGAACGACGACGACCGCCGACCGACCGACTCTAGAGAGGAGGATGCTTCTCATCGGCTAAGCCAGGTGAAAATGCTATTTTTACTATATTTTCGCGGGCCGGAAACCAGGAGAAGGGCTAAGCATCAAGGCAACACCAGCACGAGCATGAGCACAAGCATAAGCACAACACAACGAAAGCAACGCAATAAAATGTCGCTCGTCGTCGGCAAAAGGGAATCCGCTCGAAGGCAAAAGAGTTTAATGTAATGCAATTGCTTGGTAATCTAAATGCCATTGTCTTGCAGTGAGTGAGTGATGGGATTAAGGGGTGGTTTTCCTGCCGTGTGGGAATTCCTTTTAGAGGGGCTTTTTCCATTTTCAAGGGTGGCTCTAGATCTTTCTCTTGTTCTTGTTCTTGTTCTTGTTCTTGTTCTTGCTCTTGCTCTAGCTCTGGCTTTGGCTCAGATGCTTTGCTACTAATGCTTCAGCTGGGGTTTTCTATTGTGGCTTTCGTTTTAAAGGGAATTTATTTAATGTCAGAAACCGCTTTGTTCAGCAGTTAACCAACCATCTTGGTACGAATGTCTTTTGAAGAATTATATTATATAGAAATTCCTTTATGCTATAGTTGTTGGAACTTGCAAGTCACAAGAATCAAGGAAAAGACCCTCCTGTTCGTTGGTTGGTTGGCTGGTGAGCTGGCGTACTTCATTGAAGGTGCGGGAAGTATAAAGAAGGAACTTAACAATTTATCTAAGGGTTTGATGTATTTGTTTTTACTCTCCATGGAAGAAGTGCAGAATCGCTATTCATGGAATGTTTGCTTCGCTTAAAAATGCAATAAAGTGCAATACATTTCAAAGAGTTAAAAACCACCATGAACGAATATATATAACACTATAGGAAGAAGAAAAAGGTTGCGATTTACTTAAAGATCTCTTCTGACATTTTGAAGAGATCAGAAGAGCATCTAGTTTGCTATATATTTGGTATAAAATTTAATTCTCTTATAAAAACCCTGAATTTTTTGAAAGCGAGACTTGAGATTGATTGTAGGTAAAAGTTAAAACATCTAAAAATAGAAGTAACCAGTTTTTTGTTGAAATTATAGTTTAATAACCCATTTCAAGTTATTGGAATCGGTAGGATTGTCAAATTGTAAATGTTGAAGTTTTCCAACGCTTCAAAGCCCCTAGAAGATTCAAGCTTGTTCAATTTTATACAATATATTTTACTTACTTGCTTAAGGTTGCGCTACAGTCCAGTATGAACTAGAGCCTCAACCGCAACAAACTTCTCCATGTAGCTCGGTCCCTGGCTAGATGTCTCCGGTTTCGCGCTCCAAGTTGGGTGAGGTCACTTTCCACTTGTGCGCGAAACCTAACGATCTAAACGATCTAAATCATATCGGCATAATCAGCCTCTCACGTTTCGTAAGAGACTCAAACTGGTTCCATTGAGCTTAGGAAGTAACCTCAAGATTCATGTGGTATCACAATGGGCCATTAAACTGGCCTAAGTGTGTCCGTTTCCATCTTCGACAGCCACTATAACCTAACCTAACCTTACCTATATTTGTTTTTGAACAAACAATGATATTGACTTGGGGAGCAACAATAAAGGCTTTATTTTTATGTTTAAGAAAAAGAGACTAATTCACTAATTTGCGGTTGTATGTACTTGATATCTTCTCGAATAAAATCATTAAGGTCTTGAATGTTTTGTCGGGAAGTGGTATTACATAGACCTCATCTTTCATATAGCTTCCGGGAAAAAAGTCTTTACCACAATATCTTGGAGGCTGTCGCACTGGTCGTCATGTTGACGTCATTCACATTTATATCTTACCATTTATTAAAAATCATAGTTCACTGTTACAATAGTTGCACAAGCATCATTTTCGAAAAAGTAAAATCCTATCACACCCCCCGTCCTGGGCGATTTTAATGCCAAGCTAGGAAGGGAAGACATCTTTGGTGGAATAATCGGAAAAAACAGCCTGCACGACAACACTTGCAATAACGGATTAAGGCTCATCGATTTTGCTGCGGGGTAAAACGTCATGGTATGGTAACCAGTACGCGTTTTCCACACCTCAACATCCACAAAAGAACTTGGAGTTCTCAAGATCAATCTACCGTCAACCAGGTTGACCATATTGTGATCGACGCTAGACACGCTTCGAGCGTCATGGATGTCCGAAATTTCTGAGGAGCTAACAACGACTCGGACCACTACCTCTTTGTAGCCAAGGTAGCACTCGGGTTTTTCAGACCCAAGGCAAAACGGGAAGATGCTGGGAGAAGATACAACGTCGAAAGGCTACAATCGCAAGAGACCTTCTCCATACGACTTACAAGTAACCTCTCTCGATTTTCTCTGCCGCCAACAAAATTAATCGAGAACCAGTGGCAACATTGCCAAGATGCAATCAGAGGTGCTGGGTTTAAAGCAGCCACCAACAAGGAACCCCTAGTTTGATGAGGAATGTCGGCAGGCAAATGCAGCCAAGCAACAGGCGCTAAGCGGCGCTGCATAGCATAGAATAGCTGCTCACGAGCTCTATGAACAGAAGAGAAGAGAGGAACACCGATTTCTCGGAAGAAAAAAGACGAAGCATGAGAAACGTGCAGTCGAAGATGTTGAGAGGTTCAAAAGCAGGAATGAAGTTCGAAAGTTTTCTGAGCAGGTGAAACGAAATTCACAACCGCAGTCAATGCTGAGGATATGGAAGGACCACTTCTGCAGACTGTTAAACGGCGACGACGAACCGAATTCCGCTGTCAGGCAGGATGATCCATTTAACATAGACGACGAAAACCAACAATCCCGCTGAAGTATAAAAAAGCTGCTGAAACAGATGGCTTGAATGCAGAGCTCTTCAAAGCAGCTGGATATATTTTGGTTAGGGCATGCACCAACTTATCTGCAAGATATGGTCGGAAGAAAGCATGCCCGATGAATGGAAACTTAGTATTGTTTGCACGAATCTGAAAAAAGGAGACCCTCTAAACTGCACCAAATATAGAGGCATCAGTCTGCTTGCAGAATGCAGAATTCTCGCTGCTCCCTAGAGGTTGGAAATACTTGGACAGAACATTTGCTACCTATCAAAAAAAACTTTAGACAAGGAGATGCGCTGTCATGTGATTTCCTTAACATCGTCCTTGAACGAATAGTGCAGAGCTCCCACGTCAACACTGAAGGCACTATTTTTTAAAAATCTGTCCAATTGCTAGCATATGCTGATGACATTGACACAATCGGAAATCAATGCTCTGACCCGGAAAATCTTCGAATCCACACCCACAGGACAGCGCAGTAGAGGAAGACCGCGGATCAGGTGGCGCGCACAAGTGGAAAGTGACCTCACCCAACTGAAGACGTATAGCTAGTGACCGAGCTAGATGGAGAAGTTTGTAGCGTGAGGCTTAAGTTCACACAAGACGGTAGCGCCACCTTAAGTAAGTAAGGAAGTAGTCTTAACTTGACAAATGTCAATAGATAGCAGCTTCAAAGTAACAAGTTGTTAAAATAAGTTTGCCGTTCCTTTCGAGGTTCTTTGAATAGCTCAAAGAAGTTATCAGAATGGGTCACATCGCAGCCTCTTTTTTCTCTTGTTTCGATATCAAGTTGAATTTTACAATACTTTTGGGTATTTTAGAAAAATGTATATTGTATGAAATGATTTTGTCCTTCCATTATTTCTAAGAAATATCAGGAGTTAAAAATAAATCAAGACAAAACGGAGAATTCAATTCTAATAACAAATGTAATCAACAAAATAAAAATGACAAATCATATAATTTACTAATACATTAAAAATAAATTATGAAGAAATTTGGTTTTTATTATCAAAGACCATATTCATCACCTCCGCGCCGCCACCAATCTCTTTATGGAAACGATTTGTTTTTTCTTCATAGCAATCTTTAGAAATTCGAAGGACATCCATCCGCATGTTTTCCTTTTGATGAAATCAAAAAATCTTCATCTTCATTCCGGAATCGCACGTAATGGGATCTTTCCAATGGCCATAATTTTAGGCTGTTGTGTCTGTAAGCCCATTAAAAGTTAATTGATATTTTTGTTGGCAACAAAATTTATCAAATTTGTACAGTACAAACGCCCTAGCCTTACCTATAAACATTAGGACGGAGAAGATATGCTATAAATCTCGTTATTGCTTTTCATTTAAATGCTTTTGCTTCATGACTTCCTGCTTCCTGCTTCCAGTTTCAGTTTGAGTTCCAATTCTTCGAATCCCCCCCTATCACCTTATGAAAAAACAAAATGTTTCTTCCTTCGCTAACGCTGGTCCTCTTTATACCTACTATATGGAAATAAAATACCAATACCTAAGGTATCGTCTCTCACAAAACACGTAATATAATATCCTCATCCTTATTCTCAGTAGACGCTGGAGTAGTAACAAATCGATGAACCTTTAGTACCATAAAATTGTACAAAATGCCAACAGTTTCCAATCACCATCTCAACGATAACAGATTTCCTTTTTCTACCAGGCTTACCATATCGGGCCGTGTATTAAAAATTGGTCTATTTTTTCCAAAATGTTTTAGTCCTTAGCTGTCAAAACTGGACAGGTTCAGCCAACATAAGGGACTTGAAAGTAAGACAAGCTTCTAGTAACTTATTGGCCAGCTGTCAAAAAATTGCCTTCCAATTACGGCAACTTTATTGGAAACTTGACTGGAAAGTTGGCCAAGAAAAATCTCCCTAACTATCAAGTCAACTCAACTTATGTCAAAATGACAATTGATCATGTTTTTTTCATTCAACTGAAAGCTGAACTTTATTACTCTATGATTTATTTATTTTCTGCACAATTCCGTTTAATGTTTTGTGTAATGTAATCCTTGTCAAATTGGAAAAGAAATAAAAGAGATACAAATCGTGATGGACTTGTAGCTTGCCTAAAGAGTGTTTTGTAGACAATAATGTTTTTAATAGTTTTTGTACAATTAACTAAGAATAGAGGTTGGTGAAGTAAAGTTCCGGGTTTCAAGTTTCTGACACTTGCAAAACTAACTACATGGTCTAAATTTACGTTCAAAAAACGCAGTTGACTGCAAATGAAGTCGCTTATATTCTCTGAACCTGCCCACTGTCTAATCTTAAGCGATTTTGTGATTTTGTACTAATAAATCACATATTTAAACTAAAAAACGACGTATTTCGTTAGGACGTTGTTTTTATTTTTGTTTTTGTTTACTTTTCTAGCTCTTATTTTGGGCTAAATTGCGCTAAATTGGACTCTTTAAAGGATTTAAGACATGGCAACCCTATTCTCTACATTACATGCATACCATACCGAACCGAACCGAACTGAACCGACACAAAGACTCACATTACTTAAGGCAAGGCAAGGCGAAAATCGAGAGTGAATAGAAATTGTAAATTTAAACATTTGCATGGAAATCTCTCCTATTACCTGAGCCCTCTGGAGGCAGATTGTAAAAGCTCTGGGAATAAAGTAATTGATATGCATGCAAAAGTTTTATTTCTCAAAAATGGAAGATGATAAAAGAAAAAAGAAGGAAACAAAAGTCCTACACCGCATCGCATAGTCCTGATGGTCCTGTGTGTCCTTCGAAGTTACTGCTGCTTTGTAAATATTTCTTCATCTCTTCTACACTCTAAATCCACAATATAGGAGAGGGTAAATCGATTTTATTCTTTCATGGGGCGCCTTTGCTATGCTAATTTTGGACTATGAGCCTTTTTGAAGGATTCGTTTTATTTTTTCTTCCTTTATTCAGCTCACCCACTCAGGCTACTGTTTATTGTTATTTGAAGGGAAATGAATAGCTCATGTGTGTGTGCTTGCTCTCTTATGCGAGTGGGAGAGTGTGGTAACTGTATGCTTAAAAAGTGTTTGCACTGTGCAAACGAATAACTTCCTTATTCGAGTGAGGCAAGGAAAAAAGGATAACGACGACAACGAAGACGAAGACTACTGCGAAACGAACATTTACACACAAAGGATAAGCAAAGAGAAGAACAGATAGAAATTGCATAGAGATTGAAAAGAATTTAAATTTATTACATTTCAAGGATATACGAAAACGAAGAAGAATAAGGAGAAGACGCTTAAAAAAGAGAATGAAAAGAAAGTTGGGCTATAAGATTCAAACAAGGATTTTGCCTGCCAAAACACGAGTTTTTTCTTATCTCTCGAAAATCACTTGATACAACACACAGAGCATTAACTTTTCCATGAAAGGGATTTCTTATATGGAGGGCTGTTCCATCCTCAAGTTAACTTAGCCATCCTAGGAGCTAGGAAGATGGTACGGTATTATGATGAGAAGTGGTTCGGCGGCGTAGTGTGGTGCGGCGAGACGACGACGAAAGGGAAAAGTATAACATCATGATGGGGACGGTAAGCTATACAAGCTACAAAAGTATATATCTAGTCATTGTACCCGGCTTGACTCCCACAGTTTGACGACATCTAGGACCAATTTCTTCAATGTTCCTATACACACATCCAAAGAGGATTCAAGATGTTTGTTCGTGAAGATGTCAAGACAAAATGGATAAATCTTGTCATTCGCAGGAGAATTGCGGATTGTTCGATACAATTGGTTAAAATGGGGGGGGGAGCTTTGTATAAAGAAAGGATGTGGCTTTCTTCAATTTAAGGATAAAGGCAGACAAAAAAAATATACACAATAGTTGACTTTGTAGGTTTTTATTTTTTTTTTTTGAATAAATACAAATACTCGGGGGAAAAATAAGACACCAACCTTTTTTTTACGATTCGTTTAAAAAATGCGATAGTATTATATAAATGGATCATTTTTCAATAACAAGTCATGACATTTTATACAAGTTCAAAAATTATCTTTCTTTATTGTAGACACGTCGGCAATGAATGAAACGTCAAACTTCAGGTATTCGTTTAGAGCTTTTAATCGTTTAGAAATTCTACAACTTATATTTTTATTCACTTCCATTAAAATTATAGGCTCGTAACGAAAGAAAAAAGAGGCTGGGATGCGACCCACACTGATAACTTTCCATCCCGTCTGTCGATTTATCGTGCTTAAAAGTTTGTCTATATGTATGTATCAATTTTTACCAAATTTGCGTACTATTTTTTGTAGATTTTACTTTTTTATGAAAAAACGGATTGTTGGATTTTTATAAAAAAATTACTGAATATCGGAAACAATATTTTCTGTGAAATAAAATAAGTTTGAAGCCAATATTTGTAATTTTTGAAAAGATATTTAAATCGAAAATCAATTTTTACCAACTTTTGTAAAATTTTTTTTTAGATTTTTAATTTTTTGTAAAAAAACTGTCAATTCGATTTTTTTCAAAATTTTATCAGATGTCAAAAACAATATTCTTCGTTGTACAAAATTGTTTTGGAGATGAAATCATATTTTAGTTGTAAAATTTTCGAGGTGACAAATTTTTTTTTTCAGATTTTTTGATTTATAAAAAAACCGTTAATTGGATTTTTTTTCCAAAAATATACTTGTTTTGTATCACTTTACAATATATAATATAAAATTTAATTTAAGTCTCTAGCGCCATTGGTTCATGAGATATTTAGGTTTAACTAAAATGTTCACCTTTTTTTTAAATTCCTATGGTAAAAAAACGACCCACGCAATTTTCTTGGGAGCCCTTTCTGCATCCTTCTGCTTTATTATCTGTATTACAAAATTTATTTGAAGTCGATATCTCTTCTGGTTCTTGAGCTATGGACGCTTAAAAAAAACGTCACGAACGTACGGACGTACGAATGTACGTACTCACGCACGCACAGACATCTTTCTAAAAATCTTTTATTTCGACTCTAGGGACCTTGAAACGTCGAGAAATTCAAAATTTTCAATTCGACAAATCGGACCCATTTTAATAACTTCCTATTGGAAGATAAAAATAAACACCACCTGAAAATACAAATATGCATTTTGTTTTTAGAATATCACAAATTGTTGACTATTAGCAGTCAAACCTATGCAGTGTCAATCGTGATTACAAAATGGCTGGCTTGTAAAAGAATGCAATCTTTAGCGAATGCAATCATAATAAATAATTTATTGAATTCAACTTAAAGATTACATTCATTAATTACAACCAAAGATTTGCGACTTTAAATTTTGCAATCACCACAAATTTTACCTTAAAAAGACTGCAATCATTTGACTGCAATCAATTGATTGAAATCATTTGAGACTTCATGCATTCTTTGCGAATGAACTTGAAGTCTTTGCATTCTTTTGAAGTCTTTGTATTCACTTGATGTCTTTGAGTTTTTGAATAGAAATTTAACAAATCACAGAGTTATGAAGTTCAGCTTTCAGTTAAATTAAAAAAAATGATAAGCTGATATTTTGACAGGACTGCAACTCCAGTTGAAAGCAAGAATGGGCAGGTTCAGACAACATAAGGGACTTCATTTGCAGTCAACTTCCTTTTTTGAACTTCACAAAACTCTGCTTTAAGTTCATAGCACAAAAACTAACAAAATCATTATTGACTACAAAACACTTCTCAGGCAAGCTACAAGTCCATCACGATTTGTATTTTGTATTGTAAGTAAATTAGATTTCAAATTTACAAGGAACCTTTTTACAGAAAGCATTACATGAAGTTGTGCAGAAAATAAATAAATCATAGAGTAATAAAGTTTACTTTTCAGTTGAATGGAAAAACATGATCAATTGTCATTTTGACATAAGTTGACTTGAATTGATAGTTAGTCAACTTTCCAATAAAGTTTCTGGCCAATCAGATGCTAGAAATTTGGCTTACTTTTAAGTCCCTTATGCCGTCTGAACCTGCCCAATGATTCTTCTTGGCTATTTTTCAGTCATTTTTTCAATAAAGTTGCCTAAATTCTGAGACAATTTTCCGTCTTTTAAGAAACTAGATACTAGAAACTTGTCTTACCTGCAGGTTCCTTATGTGTCGTTTGAACTTACTCAATTCTGAAAGATAGTTAAGTCTTTTCTCTATCTTCTCTTTTAAAAAATACTGAACTTGTGTAGTCAATTCTAAATTAAATCAGCTAAACGAATATTTCAAAATATGTGACTAGATTCAGGGAAGTACCAAAATATAGAGTGCTGACGCCTTTATATTTAACACATTTAAATTCTCGTATATATTTTACACATTTAAATTCTCGTAAAGAACCAAAAAAGCCATACAACTTACATGGAAACCTGAAAAACGCGATTAATCCAAATCTAAAAATCTGAACTTTAAAATCCTAATTGCATTGCAAATCGAAGACACTGCATGTTTTCAATCAGTCTATTTAAATGTTTTACTTCTCGTAAAATGTGAAACAGTTCCGATAATGAACTAATTTTATTGTGTGATAAATTATTTCTAAACGTGTGTCCACACGAAAGAAACATTTCAGAAAACACTGTTTAAAAAACGTTTCTAAAATGTTTTCCATTTGTTTAAAAAACATATCAGAAACTTTGTAGAAAAATGTCAGAAACTTTTCTGATTGGTTTTTATGGTGTGGACACTTCGAAAATTAATTGTGAAACGTTTTCCATTCGAAATGGGACATTTAAGAAATGTTTCGCGTGTGTCCAAATCAAACAAAACATTTTAGCAATATTTCTCTGTTTCTAAAATGCTTTTTTCTTTGATCTAGACACCACTTAACACATTCTATAGGGTGTCCCACAATTAACGCAAGATTTCTAGGGTGTCCCAAAATTAACGCAAGATTTCTTGCGTTAATTTTGGGACACCCTAGAAATCTTGCGTTAATTTTGGGACACCCTATATAAAATTTTCCATTTTATTGTTGAAATGATCAGAATGCATTTATTTAAAACGCTCGCGTCAACATCGCTGTCAGTTTACCGCAGGTTGAAATACTATAAATAAATATACTCGTAATCATTCCTGATTTATGTATT